>OX438762.1:39266663-39866663 GCA_949316455.1 Acleris holmiana | reverse complement strand
GATAATATAAAGCAAAGCTGTTAG
The DNA here is from genome assembly GCA_949316455.1 of Acleris holmiana. Lineage (NCBI taxonomy): Eukaryota > Metazoa > Arthropoda > Insecta > Lepidoptera > Tortricidae > Acleris > Acleris holmiana. Next base: position 39,866,639 of record OX438762.1, on the reverse strand, counting down.
CTATTTCACGACCAAATTGGTCTTAGTCGAAACATAGTCGGATTTACTCCAAACATTTTGAAGATGACTGATATGGTGGCGCTCTACTTGGGGTTGCGTGTTTGCGTCGCGTCGTTGCCCCTCTTCATTTGTAGTAGAAAAGACAAAGTTGCTACACGAATATTTGGGCAAAAACCGCTAAGTGGAGTGCCAGCATTACGAAAAGAAATGCGCAGGCTCAAACCTGGTGCAGTATCCTCCCTAAGCTAATGTCCCCACTCAAACGCTTCTTGGTTTATAATAAAACTGAAAAAAACACTAGCCAATTCAGCGTACCTACAGTACCGCCACATAAAATATCATATATTTATACTTACATCTCATACGATTACCTACAAATGTGACTCACCAAAATTGACAACCAATCAAGAACTAGTTGACCAATTGTATTGCTATTATTTAATTCAATAGCTGATTAAATAAGGTTCAAAACGGTATATAACCAATCGTACACATCGTACTTTAATAGGTTTAGTAATTAAAAATCATTGCAGATGTGTTCATACAAATCTCGTGAATTTCGTGTGAACGCGTTGGCTATGGTGTTTTAAATACTAAACTGTTTTAAACATTGATATGTACAAACATTTGTTATATACCATTTAGAACCTTATTTAATCAGATGACACATTTTATTTCATGTAATGGCACCTAAAATCCGCCATTAGAAATCTATCCAGTCGTTTGGGTGATAAGAGGTAATAAAGAATATGTTATATTTTTATAAAACTTCATAATATGTCGATATCGATATTATTGTTTTGTCCGTCCCTGGTGTAAATTGACTTAGTCTGTGATCTAAACAATATCTGCACACATAAATGTTGTTCATATATGCAACAGTGTGCAACAGTGTACGACCATGACATTTTAGCGTAGCTGTAGCTATAGAACTCTCTTTTTGGCACACTGAATCCCAATAAGACTGTGTATATCGGCTATCTGTATCTTGCTTTTTATTTTATCGCTCCTTCTATGCCATTAGTTTTTATTCTGTGTATATCTCTCCTTCTATGCCTTTAGTTTTTAATCTGTGTATTAGCACTTCATTTTTAAGTGGCCAGCGACGTGTTTAACCAGTGTTGGTCCTTCAATTCGTCGGTCGATTCATAAGTTCATAACCCGAGGGGCTATTGTCTAACGCACTCGCAATCGCAACCGGCTTCAAAGTGGAGCAATTGTTTTCATATTGTATGCAGACGAGCGTTCGATTTTCAAAATGAAAACGATCGTGATTGCGAGTCCGTTAGACAATAAGCCCTCCGGTATATTTTAGTTGCTGTCATAAATGTCCAATTTGTACCCTGTTTAAGGTATGGTGGATGGGTGGTGGTTACCACTTCAGAATACTGTACTTAAGATTTGATTATGATTGTTATCGACCGATTTACACATTCCGAAATAATATACTCCCCGATTGGTTCCATTTTTATCTCACTGCAAAAAGGAGGGTTATGTTTTTACGAGCGTAGGTAAGTATGTAAATGATCTATGCAGATTTGTAAATTTGTCTTATAGAATTAGAACTAAAGGCAGCAATAAAATAAAAGGCAACATACAAATAATTTTCAAACTGCGATTAGAATACACTTCGGAAGAACCGTTAGCACAAAAGTACACTTGGGAGTAAAGCAATCGAGCCACTTACTGCTGAATTTCCCATAGAAAGTGCATACAATGCATAAATGTAATAAAGGTAATAAATTATAATTAAAACTATGATATCTTCATGATTTAACTGCAGACACTTATAGATAAAAGATTAACAAAGTTTTTTTTTTTTTATAATAATCATTTAACAACTCTACCCTATTATTGGTAAATGCTGTGTCATTTCATTTGTTTTATAAAAAAATATTCAAGTCATTAAAGTATTTGACAAATCAATGTCATTATTTTCCTCATAGTTTTATGTTACCGAATAATCGCTATACCTGTCGAAAATAAATTTGTATATATACAATATGAATCGTGGAATCGTATTTAACGGTCGGTCCCGAGAAATCACCTTCTAACATGTTTTAATAATGAAAATGATAAAATGAAGATTCTTCTGAAGTCTTTGATGATCATTCTAAGAGTAAATGTGATTTCTGAGGTAACTATTCCAAAGGATACATTAGGTATTTAAGAAGAATCCGTGAAAATGATGCGTTAGATTCCAACAAGAAGCTTGTCGTTAATTTGGATGAAACCTGGGTGCATTGTCACTACACTGTAAATAAATTCTGGCAGTCTACGTCCGAGTATGGCATACGAAATGATAACATGGCATGTGCTGGAAATAGACGGATTATATATAATCCACGCAGGTTCTGAACACGGTTTTGTAAGGCGAGCATTAGCTATTTGGAAGGCCAATTGTTACTGATAACCTATTACCGAATATACCAAATTCGATTATTGTAATGGACAATGCTTATCGCCTGTATTTCAAAAACCAATGATGCCTACTTAGTCATCCTTTAAAATTCGTTATAGTTTTGGCTATATCTGCACTTATTTTTTTTTACATTTTATTATACCACTTTGTAGTACTAAGATTCTCTGCGCTTGGCTGCGAACCGGCGAAATTATAAGGGTTCCTAGTTTGACTACGGAACCCTTAAAACCGCGCTTCTAAAGAATACTTCATACAGTATTCTTTACAAGAGCGGAAGTACCGAGCACGTGAAACTGATAACTAACTGGACACCATGGTCGTAGATTATATTATAATAACATGCAACAGTAATATTTTAGCTTATAGAACAGTCTCTTTAATTTTGATCATCCCAATGAGACTTTGCATATCAACTAATACCAAAACGCGATTAGAATACAATTGAGCACATATGTCGTTTCTGAATTAATACATGAAATGACATCGTCAACGGTAGAGTGTGCAGATAAACTAAAATACTTATTTCCGTATGAAGAAATTATAAAACTTGGGAATAAAACATAAATTATAATACATACTTAAAAAAAGTACAAATAATGTTACAATTATATTTAGGAACACCATCAACAATTATTAATTCATAACACCATCGTCTTCAGAGCTGTCCGTGTCATGACCTGGTACTGAGAAAATAAAATAGATTATTAGTGTGCTACATAGTGTTAAATATGCACGTTCACATCTTATAGAATAAAAATACACTCGCCATCAAAAATCGCATCTTTTGAAATTTTCAAAAGAGGCCTCACGGTCACCCCTCTCCCCCGGAAGGTGTAGGGGTACCTGAGTCCCCGCGCTATATTATATAATTATTTAATTCAACATTTACCTCATTTAATTCATGAGAGAAAATAGGAGCGCATAAGTTCAACGGCGCAACAATCCACGCTGAGCTCAACCATCAACACTGCTCGGGCTCCTGGCATCCTGGTACATCTCGCCTACGCTGCGGACTGCGGGTGAGTGCTACGCTGTTAACGACGTCACACGCCCCATCGGCTACGCCGCGCCGCTACGAACTGCTATACCCGTATGTTACTCTGGTATTGCGCAGCCGGGTGCGAGTGATACGTCGTCATCTATACACGCAATCTGCCTCGCTAATTTTGCTGCTGTGTGTAGTTTTGCGGACTCCATTGGGCTTCTGGACTCCTGGTACCTTTGGCGCTGTGTTGCAATCGAGTGAGCGGATCGGATAGGATGGCATCCGTACTGGACGATAGTATGACATGCAGCGCTTGCCGATTGGACTTGTCGGTGGGCGCAGAATATTTGCAATGCATGGTAGAGACGTGCGGGAAGTTATACCATTATGCATGCAACAATAAAATCCTTTCAGAGGCCGAAAAAGCTTCATGGGCTTGACCTGTGCTGCCAAAAAAGGAGGCCGGAATTGTGATACCCCTGTAGGTACCCCCGCTATTATCAAAAATGTAGCACTCAGAAAGCCTTCCACTATTGGCCCTCTTACCACGCCACAGCCTGCCCCCCGACGATCGCCAGAGGCTGATGTGTCTATGTCGATGCCTACTACCATGGAATTCCTGCTACTTCGTGAGCAAATGACCTGCTGACTGAACAGTTGGCGGACGCAGTTTCTACCATGGGGCGATACCAGTCTGCTCTTACTACGTGCATGAGTAGGGTTGAAATAATCAGCACCCAACTTGAGACCTTGGAGCAGTCTTTGGAGTCTCGTAGCGCACCAGCCCCTACGCCAGCCTCCTCAACAGTACTATCAACGCCTGGTACCGAATCTGAGAACACTAGTGGGGTAGGTAAGTCGCGTGGCTCGAAACGCAACCGTGCCAAGAAGAGCAGCAAAGACGTAGGTCCAGTTACTCCAGTTGCAACAGCAAGTACTTTGCCCAGCACTACAATAGTGGAAGCACTTAATAGAAACACGCCTGCAAATCCGCCTTACAAAAATAACAGTGCTTCACGCTCCCAGCAGAGTGGTCCTCCAGGCGACAATTTGTCTCTAGATGATAACGAAGACTCTACGAACGAAGGATGGAAGGATGCACCAACAAGAAATAAACAGAGACGCCTAACATCAATACGCTGTACTGGAGGCCCAAATGTCACTACTCTTAGGGCGGTCGAGATACGGAAGCACATCCACCTGTGGAACATGGTGTCTAATGCTGAAGAAGTCCAGGAATAATTGCAGGGGCTTTGTGAGCAGGGATCGTGTACAGTGGAGGAGCTCAAGTCCAGAGGCGAATACAAGTCTTATAAACTTGGAGTTCCTGTCGCTTATTACGACACGTGTTTGTCTGCGGATGTCTGGCCTGACAATGCTAGGGTGAAAATGTGGTTTTTTCGAAAGCAATCGATGCAAACTAAAAAATCTTGATGAACCAAGTAATGAACCCTATATCAATATCGCATATCAAAATGTCAGGGGCCTCAACACCAAGTTGAATTTTTTTAGGCAAAGTATCCTCGCTCATGAATGTGATATTGTTGTCGCCACTGAATCATGGTTGTCGTCATCAGTCGAGAACTCCGAACTAGTAGGAGATGCTTGGAGTCTCTTACGCCGTGATCGCACTGCTGGCGAACAGGGAGGCGGTGTGCTGGTGGCCGCGAGGCCAGGTATTAATCTACGACACAGACGGGATTTCGAAACTACAGACGGGGAAGATCTGTGGACATCCTTCGTGGTTGATGATACCATTTTTTATTTATGTGCTGTGTACATCCCACCCAACTCCTCCGAGAGTGTGTATATGCGATTTTTTCAAAAAGTAGAATCATTTATTGACGCTCTCGGCGTTGTTATAATTGTCGGGGACTTAAACCTGAATCCTAAGTATACTTCTTCTGTCATATTAAGTTACTATTGTTATTTTACGACAGTGTGTGAATTGATAGAGATGAATGAGGTATTAAATGCGCATGGAGGAGTGCTAGATGTGGTGTTGGTGCGAGAACGCGCCCGTGGTGCCCTGGTCAGTGAGGTTACGGAGGGTAGCCTAGTTCCACATCCCGACGCTTATCACCCCCGCCTGGAAATCTCCATCCCGCTCACAGATGCCGTAAGTCATTCCGCGAAAATTGAACCTAGTAATATAGATTCAAAGTTTGATTGGAATTTTTCCAAGGGTAATTACGACCTTTTTTACCAACTGATCACCGACGCGTCCTGGAATGACATCTTTGAAGCCAGTAATGTAAATGTCGCCGTAGATCTCTTTTATAACATAATTTATGGTATTTTTGACACGTGCATGCCTAGGAAGACAAGGTCTTATAAGCCTAGCAGATGTTATCCGGTTTGGTTTACAGCGGATCTTATTAGGGGTCTTACACGGAAAGCTTTTCTTCATCGTGAGTGGAAACGCTCTGGTAACAGTGATGTTTATACAACATTTTCTAAGCTCAGGGCAGATATTAAACTGAAAACATCTAGAGCTTACAATGACTACATTAGCTGTATTCAGACCAAAATTATAAGTAATCCTCGATCTTTTTGGCAACATATAAGCAGTTTAAAATCCAAAGGCGGGTTCGAGAATCGGGTGGCATACAATGGGGAGCTACATGAAGGCATAGAGGCTGCTCAGGCTTTCGCAGACTTTTTCTCCAGCGTCTTTCTTACCTGCGTACCCCTCCTCGACCATACAATAATATTTGTGTTTCGTTGCAATGTATGAATTTCACAGTGCCTTAGTACCAAACTGTAATACTGTGAAAATGTTTAATTTAAAAAAAAAGTAAAATAAAAATAAAATACCTTAACTTAGATTAAATATGGTTTATATCTGCTTCATGTCAAAATTTCAAAAGGTGCGATTTTTTCGACTCCTAGTATAGTTTACTGCTGTACAGTCAAGGTTATAAATATGTATACACTTTAGTACCTTCTCTAATTAACGTCATGTTTAAACTGCCATATGAAATTGTCACAGCGATTAAAATGACAAGGTACTAAAGTGTATACATATTTATGACCTTGACTGTACCTACCTATGTTGACAACTAAGTAACTTCATTACGAGGAATTTCCAAGCATTCTCTTTGCCAGTAGTCATTTTCAACACGTTTCACGTGGTCCACCTCTTTCTTCCAGACATTTTCTGTGATTGAAGCTAATGCCTCTAATGTTATACCTTCAATCTCATTTTCACGCTATTGTACATTTTTGTGAGCTACTCTCTGCTTAACTAAATGCCATATATACTCAATTAGACTAAAGTCGCAGTTATAAGGTGTCATGTCCGTGTGTTTTTAATAGGTTATCTATTATTAAGTATTCTTTAGAAGGACGCTTCTTTTGAATAGTTATTTAAAACGGCACGTAACGGTAACTTAACGGTTCACTTATTTAAATTATAACTCGTTAAGTGTTTTTTTTAACCTTTGTAATGTATTAAATAGCTAATTAATCCTAATATCCAACCAACCCTTTAAATATTTTACGTTGGGCGCTATTTGTTATGGGTTGATATACTGCAAATAAATAACACGTAGTTACAGCACACTTATATTTAAAATCACTTAAACCACTTATTATATCTAGCGTTACTTATAAAATCTCTTAGATTAACTAATTAACTAACTATTTTTATTTCTAAATATTTTTGTTGAGCGACAGGAGAGTTTTGTAAATGATCTGGAACCCTGCCAATCCTAGGATGCCACCAGCTAGCAACTTTATTACTTCTGTTCCTTTTAAGCAATCATCAGGATGTAAAAGGGCGTCTCGTTAAGCTAAAATATGATATGAAATTTCGTTAGCACCATGACGTCGATAACCGTTATTTTAACATTTTTAATCAAATAAATCAAAACTAACCCCTTTTAACACCTGACACCACACAAAGCAATATTAGGCTACACTTAAATACTAAAATATAAATAAGAAGTTCAAATTGAATAGACTGTGTTTATATTTATGATTGCCGTAACGTCGGTAAGTATTGCAATTCCTCTCACAAAACACACATGTTCACACCTTGAGCTCTTATGACGAATGTCCTCACGTAGTAATCTACCGCATCTTAAATGTTCACCTTACAATAAACTATAACTTATTAACAATTTAAAAATACAAAAAGATCATCGATTGGGATTTTAACCGCGGCACCATATAAGTAGTAGTAGTAAGTTACAAATACGGACAATAATAGTAAACGTTATTTGGTCTTTCTTACCTACTGACGTCATCCCGTATTGCATTCTTAAGCGTAACATAATTAAATCTAATTCGAGAACTGCGTGCGTTGAAAATTGAATATTATGTGCTTTGAGCCAATCTATCGTTACATCTTTCCGATCTCTAGAAGTGGGGGGTTTATTTACCTGTGTGCCGTGATAGGAGCATTGTCCATTATAATAATCGAATTTGGTATATTCTGTAATGGGTTATTAGTAAGAACTGGCTTTCCAAATAGCTAGTGCTCCCCTTACAAAACCGTGTTCAGAACCTGCGTGGGTAAAATCCATCTATTTGCAGCACATGCCATATTTCCATTTCGTATGCCATACTCGGACGTAGACTGCCAGCATTTATTCACAGTGTAGTGATATTGCACCCAGGTTTCATCCAAATAAACGACAGTTTCAGTTCTAAGTATAGGGAGCCACCAAAATTTATTGTTTTTTTGCTATTTTTGTGTGAAAATCTTAATGCGGTTCACAGAATACATCTACTTACCAAGTTTCAACAGTATAGCTCTTATAGTTTCGGAAAAAAGTGGCTGTGACATAAGGACGGATTAACAGACAGACATGACGGGTCCATAAGGGTTCCGTTTTTTACGTATGGAATGAATTTCGTACTAAAAACGTATTAAATGATTTTGTACGTGCCTTACTGCACGCAGAACTCGTTTATTTTTTATCCCTCTTGCTTCCAGGACAATAACATGTAGCAAGCTCATGGTGATTGGCGCCACAAACCCTCTTTCCATTAAGGTAAAGACACCAGTACTCGACAAAGGACCAATGTTCGACACTGACTCTTATTCAAAGAAGATAAGAGTTATTAATTTGTTTGTGTGTAATGAATAACTCTTATCTTCTTTGAATAAGAGTCAGTGTCGAACATTGGTCCTTTGTCGAGTACTGGTGTCTTTACCTTACTAGTGTTTTGCCCCGAATAGAGCCGTTGCGATTTAACTCCCAACTTTGTAACCTCCATTAAACATTGTGAATAGACGACTAAATACTCTTCGATAAAACGCAATGACATGATCAATGATACACAAGTCATCGTCGAACAAGCCAACATACAAATTCACACTAAATATCACTTCCAGCAAATTTTTAACAGACTTCAAAAAATAATACATTAAGGAGGAGGTTCCCATACATCACCTTTGTATCAGAGTTTCTTAGGGCGTTGCTTATGTTGATTACACACCAAAAACCTTCTTCATCATTATTTGATTGATACAATTGAATAAACTGCTTATTCAGATCTTACACACATCATGACGATTTCATATCAAATAAAAAAAAACTATGAGCACTTATAGTTTCGTTATGTCCGTCCGTCCGCAGCCTAGCTCAGAGACTTAGTACTAGAAAGCTGTAATTTATCATGAATTTACAAATTAGTCACGTTAACGAAGTGGTAAAATAAAATCTTGAAAAATATATTTTTTTAGTTTACCTACCTACACGTAACATAGGGATGTATTTTTTTTCGTCTAACATTATGAAACCTAACTCGTTATTTTGTTTACAGGGAATCCGAAATTGTAAGTATCCAGCGAGAAAAATGTTATGTATCTCAAAGGTTGCTAGGTCATAGGTTAGAGCGGGCTAATTTCCGCAACTTGACGACGTAGGGCGTTTCAAGGGATAGCACACAGGAAGAAAAAGTGAAAGGTGTGCTATTTTTTTTGAAGTCTTCTTTTTGCCGGAAAGTTACAGAGTAGCTCTGTAGGGTTTGGAAAACAGATCAGCAATCGGATAGCGAGGTCCTTTACTTTCCTTAGCTCGATCGCTTTTGTAGTCATAATAATGCTCATGTATCCCGCTTGGAAGATGCTCATGCATCCCGCTTAAAAGACTGCACTGTAGGCACCTAAAGGCGTTGAGATATGTATGTTTAGGTTCTAACGGTAGAGGGTAGGTATCACGGAGACCTACACAGATGAGTAGTTCTGAAGTTGAGAATAAATAAATCACTTCTTTGAATTAATATGTTTTAATACTTTTTAAATAAAATGTAGGATAACAGACCAAAAGTAAAAATACTAAGCTATACTAAGATACGAGATCTCATGTCCAGCTTTATTGAAAACTGCATAAAAAGTGAGTATCATGATCGATATCCGAACTGATCATAAACAAATTGAATTTTGAAAGATTTAGATCCAAAAAGAAACGTAAGAGTGGCCAGGAACGAAATCAAAGGAGGTTGCAACAATCTCGTTATAAGGTTTCCGAAAAGTATCTGCACCGAATCCCGACTGTCTTGGATTCGTCTTTGAAAATCCTTACCTCTCTAGGGGTGATGAGCCCTTCCTAGGATCTTCATGCAGATGTATTTTGTACTTCTTGTCGAAAACACAGATAGTGAAACAATTCGCTATTCTGTCGCTCGCTGCCTTTATTTGCGGTTCCTCATTCACTGCTTCATAGTGAATTTCAGTGTTTTCACTCAAGCAGAAATCTGCAGTCTACAGGTTAAAATTTTCGAGACGTATCGCCTGTCGGCACAGACGCCAGCTATGATGTCCTCTCCGAATGTGTAGTATATCAGTGACGAGTACTTGACGCACTCGGCTAGGACATGATGGCTTGTTTCCTCTTTGCCGCAATGTGGGCATTGAGGATCTTGTTTAATGCCCATTACCGTTAGATGTCTGTTGAGCGGACAGTACCCAGTCAACACACCAGTTAGTATGCTAAGATTGTACTTACCAAGATTTAGTAGGTACCTTGTCCTGTTTTTGTTTACCCTTCCTATCATGAGCTTGGATTGTCTGCACCCATGTGTCGTAATCCATTCCTCATTCGTCTTTGTTTCTATTCTTCTTGCAATGATTCCCTTCGTTATAGTCGCAGATATTGGGAGCACTGGCTCGGGGCCTAGGTACTGTTGGTCCGCTCCTGCTCTTGCTAGTTCATCTGCTATCTCGTTTCCTGCAGCTCCACTGTGCCCCGGTACCCATGCCAGTGTAATTAGGGATGTGTTGCCAAGGGTATTTAGTTCATTTCTGCACTCCTCCACTAGTGCTTTAAGTGCTGCTTGACTGTCTGAATATATTATGACGTTCTCTCCTGTTGTGTTTCTTTTTTGCTTGAGGGCCTGAGCACATTTCATAATGGCATATATTTCTGCTTGGAACACACTAGTGAAGCCGCCTAATGGTTATGTCGTATGTTCCTCAGACTTTTGGTTGTAAATGCCAGCCCCAGCTCTTTTAGTTGATGATTTCCAGAAACCGTCAGTGAAGCATGTGGTTCTGGGTTCCAGCACTTCCTGTTCCCAGTTGTCTTTTTCTCCTATGTGGATTCTGTATTTCTTGTCGAAGATCTTTCTTTTCCTGATTAGGTCATTGTTAAGCATGATCATGTCCATGTTTATCATTGACTTTTTCTGGATGCTTGCGTGTCTTTTGTCCATCTCGGATCCTATCCACTCTCTACTCATTTTTATTCTATACCATTGTTCTGTGGCTCTTTTTTCCACCTCAAGATGTACGGGGTTCAGTCCTAGCATTATCTCCAGGGCTTGTGTCGGTGCCGTTCTCATTGCCCCGGTTGTCATTAGACATGCCAGTCTCTGGACCTTTGTCAGATCTTTTCTTTGTTATTTTATTGCCGCTCTATACCACCAGACTAGAGCTCCATATAGGAGTCTGGGTAAGATTACTGCCTTATATATCCATTGCATTACTAGTGGTCTTAGTCCCCATTTCCTGCCTATCGCTTTCCTGCATTGCCATAGGGATATTACGGCCTTCCTGCATTGTTCCTTTACATGTGTCTTGTATAGCAGCTTGCTGTCTAGTATTACTCCCAGGTATTTTACTTCCTTTATTGTCTCTATCTCTTCACCTTTGATCTTGATGGGTGTTAGGATAGGTAGCTTTCTCTTATTGGTAAAGATAACTATTTTAGTCTTGCACGGATTCAGGTCCAGCCCTCTGCCTTGGCACCAGTTCAGTACCTGCTTGATCCCTCTTATCATGACTTCTCTCATTACGCTGAGGGATTTGCCCCTCACCAGGAGTACTCCATCATCTGAGTATGCCTGCATGTGTATCCCTGCTCTATTACATTCTCTAATGAGCGAATCCAGCAGGAGACACCAAAGGAGTGGTGACAGGCAGCCTCCTTGCGGGAAGCCCCTGCTAGTCTTTATCCTTATTGAGTCCCCCCCTAGTTTTGCTGTTATCGCCCTACCTGTAAGCATGGTCATTATCCATTTACTTGTTGTGGGATCTATGTCATTTCTACGTAGACATTTCTCTATTGCATCAAAGGTAGCTCTGTCAAACGCGCTCTCCACATCGAAGAAGCAACCTAGTGCCATTTCCTTATCTTCTATTGCTCTCTCTATTCTTGTGGTCAGGTTGTGTAGGGCTGTTTCAGTTGATTTCCCTTCTGTGTAAGCATGCTGCTGCCCGTGTAAGGGCATCCTTCCTTTCTGCATGCTCGTTCTTATCTGTATATCTATGATCTTCTCTAGTGCTTTTAGTGCAAACGATGAGAGGCTAATGCTCCTGAATGATTTTGCATCTTTATAATTTTTCTTGCTTGGTTTGGGTAGAAATACCACTCTTACTTTATTCCAGATTTCTGGAACGTGGCCTAATTCCAGACTTCTTTCGTAAATTTCTTTTAAGCTGCCCCAGATGTGTCTCAGTCCTTTTTGTAGTAAAATGGGTATTACCCCATCTGGGCCAGCTGCTTTATAAGGGGCGAAGGATTTAATAGCCCAAGCCCCTACCTCGTCGCTTATGCTGACGTTCGTTGTACCTGATATAGTTGTTATCTGGTTGCTCTCCTCTACAGCAGCCTCTGGTATATTGTCCTCCCTGCAGTCGTACTTTCTTGGGATCTGTTAGTTCAGTGGAGCCCACCACCAGACTACCTGGTTGGCAGGATCTTTCGTTCGTCAGAATCCTTACTAGTCTAGCCGCCTCTGAGTGGCGTTGTATTTCCCCTGTGAATGTTTTCCATCCTTGTGCTCTCAGTTTCTCTCTTGTATTGGTGTATTTGTTCCTAATACTTCTGTATTCGTTCCAGCCCTGATCATCCCTCTTTGTCAGGGCTTTCCTCAGCGCTTTCCGAGTTCTTTTACGAAGTTTTTGTATTTCTTTGTTCCACCATGGTTGGCCCTTATCTCCGTTGCACGTTCTTTCTGGACATGCTAGTTGGTAGGCTTGTGATATGGCTCTGGTTAAGTCCTCGGCCGCCATGTCCAGTTCCTTGTATGTCCTTGGGCTAACGTGGCTTGGTGACCATTCGCTCAGTATGTTGTTGTACCGTTCCCAGTCCGTTCTCCTTGGGTTCCTTATTCTTGTTCTTTCCGTGTAGTAGTCCAGGTCGTACAGTAGTCTTCTATGGTCTAACATGCTGTCTTCCCGGTCCACCTTCCAGTCTTGTACGAGTTTGCTTATTTCCCCTGAGGTTATTGTTATATCTAGCTCCTCCATTCTGGCCCTGGTAACAAAAGTTGGGGTAGTTCCTTTGTTGTGTATATCCAGGTCGTTACTTACGATGAATTCTAGGAGTGCCTCCCCCTTCTTGTTAGTGTCGCTGCTCCCCCACAGCTCGTGACGTGAGTTTGCGTCGCAGCCTACAAGAATGGGTGTTTTCTTACCTTTGTATCTAGTAACTGCTTCTTCCAGTTCTCTAGTTGGCGCGCTACTTTCACCTGGGATGTAGCACGTCGCCACTGCTATTTTAGTTTTCTCTCCATTTCTCGTCGCGAGGCTAATTTCCACCGCAACTAGATCTCTGAAACATATGGTCATAAGGCATCCCACATTCCGTACGTTCCTACTTACATATATGCATGCCCTTGGGGGCAACTCACCATTTCTCTCGAAGTGGAGGTCACCACCCAGGCTTCCCAGTCCCGTTACCTGGTTTTCCATACATACGGTTCTTGCATAAGGACAATATCAGTCTTTTCCCTCAAAATGTGTTGGCACAGTTCGGACATTGCATCCTTACAATGCTTACAATGGTTTACTTGACATATTCTAATTTTTTTTGTATGTGTCTGTGTGTGTGTAGCTGTGTTGTGTGCGATGTTTGTCTATGTTGTCCATAGCTGGTTGTTTATGTGTGAAGTGTTATCCGCCTCCCGTTTCCCTAGGTTAAGGAGCCCCCGTCGGTTTCCGTCTGTGATTGATGGTCACCGGCCTGGGCTGCCTCTGCCTGGTCCTCGGGTTGCGGGCTAGAGTTGCCACAGCTGCATTTGCAGCTGCAGGTCCCTCTCCCTATCAGGGTATCTGGTGGCTTCACCCCTCTTGGCCTGTGAGGTTCGGACCTCGTCAACCGCGCCCGGATGCGTGTGGCCTGAAAGAACAGCCATTGGCTGGCTTCCTCGCCCCACGCATCTTCCACGCTCTTGGGCACCGATTAGCAGACCCTGGTTTCCGTGACAAGCTCCTCCCTACTCACTTACGTCCACTGCTGGATTTTCAGCTCCTCTTCCCTATCCCAGTTTTGGGCCTTGAGGTAGAGGAGCGGATCTTCCTGCAGTTCCTCTGGCGGGCCCGGGATCCAGATGTTGACCCTCGTCTTGTCCAACATCCGGGCCCGCAACTTGTGGCCCAGCGGCTCACCCAGGTCCTTCTTGAGAAGCCACTCCCTCGCTTCTGCCGTGGACGGTGTCACAAGGAAAAAATCCCACTGACACCAGCCCCGACATTGCGAACTGGAGTGGCCTCCCCCGAACTCCCTGGGTTTTGATCGCCTCCTTGATTAGGTGGACTTCGGTCCCCAGTGCCTCATCCAGCGGTACGCCATCCTCCCTGCAGTTCGCCACCGCAAACTCCCGTGCCTCCCTTGCGGTGGCACGGAGGCCCGTCAGTGAGTTACTGCGGTTGGGTCGCTTCGCTGGAGGCCGTGGCGAGGGTCCTTCGTCAGGATCGGTTGGCTGCCGCTTCATCTTCGGTGCTCTCCCCGGCGGCGGGGGCCTCCTCGTCGCCTGACTGCGGCTAGGGTTTTCTCCCGTTGCCACCGCCAGCCTGTTCAGGCTTCTTCGGGCCTGCCTCACCTTCTTTTTCTCTGCCTTCGTCCTCGGTCTGGTGATTCCATCGCCGTCCGTCGGGGTTGCCACGTTGGTGGTTCCCTCCTTCGAAGTCAGCGGTGGGTTCAGTAGACGACCCTCCTCATCTGGTGCCAGGCTCTCCTGCACCAGCTTACTCCACGGCATCTGCGGGTCCCCCTTGCACCATCTTGTCGGTGCTTGGCATCCCTCCCGCTTCTGCCCCTCTCTCCGTCGCGCTTGTCGGGGATTCACCCTGTAAGGGTTCCCTCCCCTGCTTCTCTTTGGTTTTTGGTTTTGTATTTGTGTTAGGTTCTCCATATGCTATTTGTTTAATGGGAAGAAATAAAGAAAAGAGGTGCGGCAGTGCTCCCTTGCCACACCTCCAGCTATGTTTTACCTACACGGAGTACGCCACAGCGCGTGCAGAGTCGTACGCGGCAGCAATCGTGCCGAGTGAGCTCGCCGCTTGTATATTGACCCTTGGTTCGCACTTATATAATTCTGTGATAATTATATAAGTGCCAACCCTACCCGTCATCAGTGAAGGGGCAGTTCCCGTGCTTGCTACCATCGGTCGGTTACCGTCTTCGGGTTTGCTTCACTCCTGGGCCTCACTACTGAGTTCCAAGGTTCCGCTCACTCCATCAGACCATCCCTACCTGCCACACGGGTAGTACCCCTCACTGGTTAGGGGAATGGACTGCGTTGTTTGTTGGGTTAGGTTAGGTTAGGTCCGCACCCCGTTCCCTCACCACAGTCCACTACCCCGTCCCCCAAGCGGCGAGCCTACTCCGCACAACCCCCTGCTACCCACAGCCTCTGAGCCATGTGACCCTCGGCACGTCCTACCACCTTGGTCCTTGGGGGTGTGTTTGGCGTTTGAAAGGATATCAATGCAATATGACCCTAGTCCTCCCCCTTCATCCTGGCTTGGGACAGGCACCTTAGCCCCCCTTCTGCGAAGGGAGACTAAGATGGCGGGGTTACGGACGCCAGCTAAGGTTACTTTCAATCAAGGATTGTTAAAATATGAATTTAACAGGAAATTAATGCGATTATTAAATATTATGATCTCAAAACAAAGTTACTTCAAAAGACTTCCGGACAAAGCAATGTACGGAATATAAAAACCGGCCAAGTGCGAGTCGGCCTCGCACACGAAGGGTTCAATTCCAGTCCGGTTTTGGCCCCCTTTCATATTTAATTTAATTTTAATGAAATATTTAAAAAATATATTACTAATTATGTATATATATATATATATATTCATCATCCCGTGTGGTTGCCGTGTTAGAATAGTGCCACTCTAAGTCAATCCGTGGACATCGTAAGAGGCGACTAACGGCCAAACCCTATATTCAAATTCGATTTTTCTCTTTTTTACCCATCAAAACTGCCTAATAATGAGATATGACTATTCGTAGGTTCATATAGCAAATAGTATAAAAGTTTAAGCCCTGATTGCGTATGAAGTTCGCGCGTGTGGGAGCGAAGAGAGCCGTGTTGACGGCTGACTTCACTTCTGTTTATTTGCAATTATTTACCTATTACTCGTTGAATTGTTTTGTTTGAGCGGTGCAGTTAGATAATATTTCGTTTGCTGTGATGAGTGCTGTGTTGTTGTGTAGTGGTTTAATGGTTTGCATTGACAATGGAGGAAGTAGTCCCGTGTGATAGTGATCGATTAAGGTGTGCACAAATTTTGCTTGGCGAGGGAAAGGTCTAGTAGTAGCATGCCCTCAGTGTGCTTTGATGAGCTAGTCTAGTCCACGCTAGGACGCTTAGAAGTGAAGGTCGATCAGTAATTTGGCAACAAGATGGATTTATCTACAATAACCGTAAAAAAGACAAAAAAGACAAAAACATACGAGTATCTCTTGGCTTGCCCTATTTTGCGACTGTACGCACGCCACTGCTCTGCCTACCCTACTCTGGAAATGAAGGCGTGTTGTTATGTATGTATGTATTTTATTTATTTTGTTTTATTTTTTGCCGATTCTAGGTTACTACCACTCCATTAGGTTAGGTTGAGTTAGAATCGTGACCATAATAAAACAGCCAGACCAAAAAACATTTCTGAACGTTATGTTTTTCGTTGTTATATTCGGGCGGGATTCTCATAGCAATTTTTTAATGTCATAAGGATAGAACGAAGTGTTTTAACGACTATCGACAAGTAGTTCCGGTTCACGTAGTACAATATCTTTTACGAAATAGAATTATACCTTCTATCGATACGAGTACATAAGCAAAATATTTTACCAATATCAACAACGCCCTCTGGTAACGGTCTTTTAGATTAGTATAGTTTTAGGTAAATGTAGGTGTAGTTTTTATTATTAGTCTATAGTTGTTTGTCTTAGATTTAATTATATTTCTGGTATTGTTTAAAACAATAACTAAATGCGAATGAATAATGATATTGACATTTAATATATGAAAGTAAAACTAAAATAACAGAGAGAAGGCATCGGTATGAGTTAGGTTCACAAAATCCTCCATGAATATTTAGCGGTCAGGAAGCTTCGTGCCCGGTGGATATCTAATAATTACACTGAAGCCCGAAAAATGCCTTCGCACATACGTCGATTTTACGAGTAGGAATTTAGGCGGTAAAAAGCATTTTACATTGTATTTTTTTACGTTATTTCGTATTTTATTACTGTTTTTTGTATAAATTTTGTCTTCCTTCTTTTAGTCCTCTCATTACAATTTATAAATGATTTAGAAGGCCGGCCGGCCTGATCGGTTATCACCATTTGCCGGAAGTTTGAAAGTTCCGCTTAACCAATTCTCATTGGTTTTATGGAATACAGCTTCTTTTCTATGGGCTTAAGACCATTTTTCTTTCAAAGCTGTTTTAAATATGCAAATCTTTGTTTCAAACTGCTTATTTTATCAGGTGTGTCACCATCATAGCAGATCGAAAGATAATTTTCTAGATATCGTCGGCAAGAAGCTACTAGGTAAAAAAAGTTACTAAGTACAGTCAATAACACTAGCGGATTTGTCTCGATTACTTCTATGTAATGCAAAAACCCACGTAACGCTAGCCTTCCTGATTTGAGAGTTATGACTTGGTCATAGAGTAATTAATTACAATTTTGGGTATTTGGAATCCACAAAATTCATTTAATTACATAAATTACTTTTGGTAAAATCAAATATTTCGAAAAACATATGCATTAAAATAACGAAACTCACTTAGGTAATTTCATATATTTTTGTAAATTATCATTGCATCATATCACCCTTTAGTGCTTTTAGTAAAATTTAATTATAAGCTGATAATGTGTTTTAACCCCCGAAGCAAAGAAAGGGCTATTATTAGTTTGACGTGTAAGTGTATGTGTGTATCTGGCTGTGGCACCGTAGTTCTTAAATGGATGAACCGATTTGAATGCGGTTTTTTTTTATTTGAAAGCATGCTTTCTAGCGGTGGTTCTTAGACATGTTTTATCAAAATCGGTTCCGCCATTTGTGAGATATTGAGCTTTTAGGGGGTAAAAAGCCCTCGATTTAACGGCGACACCTACTTTCCGAGCTGATCTAAAACGGCCCAACAAATTTTCATTAAATTTTGTTAAGAACCATCCTGATTAGTGCAGCTTTGTTTTAAAAAAACTTGCGTCCAAATCCATTCATCCGTTTGGGAGTTACTTTGCCACAAACAGACACTCAAATGGAGAAGTTTAAAAAGCATGAAATAAAAATAATAATTACATATTTAAAAAACTTCCGACTCAAAACAATCTGTAAAAAACCTCTGAAAAGTAAAAATTATAAGTAGTGGCCCTATAATTTTACTTATACGTAGGTAATAATCAGTGGCGTGCCTAGAGTCGCAAAATAGGGCAAGCCAAGAGATATGTTTTTGACTTTTTTGTAGTTTTTACGGTTATTGTAGATAAATCCATCTTGTTGCCAAATTACTGATCGACCTTCACTTCTAAGCGACCTAGTGTGGACTAGACTAGCTCACCAAAGCACACCGAGGGCATGCTACTACTAGATATTCCTTATTCTGAGCAAAGTTTAAACTATTTACCTTTCTCTCGCCAAGCAAAATTAGTGCACACCTTAATAGATCACTATCACACGGGACTACTTTCTCCATTGTCAATCCAAACCATTAAAAAGCAAAAGCGTACCATTAAGCTTTAATTCAGGAATAGTACATACATACATAACATCACGCCTTAATGCCCAAAGTGGGGTAGGCAGAGCTACAGAAATACCACCAACCCTAAAAAGACTTGTTGATAATTCTGTAACCACATTTTGCACAATCAGGCAAAGAAGTTTCAGGAATAGTAAACTTTCAATAAATACCAACCAAGCTGGACTTGAAGCACAATCTTAAACGAGTAATTTACCGTTGAATTTAACCTCTACATACCCACAACAATCATAGCCAACAGTTACCGCATCACAAAACCCTACAAGCTGAGCTTCACTTGCGTCAACAAGTTGTAAAAGTAGAATTTTGATGACAGGAATTTTAATGAAATTCGTGTAGAACTGTTCCCAAATCTTTAGCAAATTGTTTGGCAGAGGGGTCATTGGGGCTTAAGTCGGGGCTGTATGGAGGATGGTCCAGTAATTCGACTTTTTCACCGTCCAGGTACTCAGTTGTTTTCCGAGCGGTGTGAGGGCTGGCATTGTCGTGGTGAAGGATAATGCGGCGACTAGGGTGTTTTTTTCGGAGTTCAGCAAAGATACTCGGCAAACAAATAGTGGTGTTCCAATCGGCATTGACCGTTCTACGATCTTCAAGAGGAATAGGAGCCACGTGACCCGATTTGGAGACAAACGTAGCCACCATATTTTTGGCCGTGCTGCGAGAACGAATAACTTTTGTCGGCTTGAGCTCATTTTCCTCGACCCATACTCGAGATTGGTTTTTATTTTCAGGCTCATATGCAATCCAACACTCGTCACCGGATACAATGCTAAAAAACTGCATTTGTGCTTCCTCCGTTGAATTTATTCAAAGTTCTGAGGCACCAATTGACACGATTCTTTTTCTGCTCCTCAGACAATAAGTGAGGGATCCAACGGGAAAACAACTTTCGCACGCCTAATTGTTCCTGTAAAATGATTTGTATCTGACTCATTCTAATGACCAAACACTTTTAAATCTCCCGATATGACACATGTCGGTCTTCCTTTATCAGCTGACGCACAGCATCGACGTTTTCTTGCGTGACTGCCGATTTTGTTCGACCTTCACGCACGTCGTCCGTGAGGGATAGACGGCCACGTTGAAATTCTACATACCACCTGTATATTGTCGTCTTTGAAGGTGCTTCATTAGTAAAAGCAACAATCATCCGGCCTCCACATTGTGTTTGTGATAATCCACTTTTAAAGTCGTAATAAATCATAGCTCTTAAATTTTCACGGGACAATTGCATTTTCAGCAGCGTCTCGACGACTTCAAAAAACAATTGAAACCGAACCATCGCTTTTTTTTTCTATGTGGCCAGTGTGTTAAAATAATGAAACTTTAGAGATTATAAAAAGGTATGATATGTGTCAAAAATATGTTTCTAAGTATTAGATTCCCGTAATTTCCGAGATTTTTATAATTTAAATAACAATTCCATAGTTAATTTAATTTGAACTCTGACACCTTAACCTAAAGCATTTTTTATTAAAAAGATTAATTTTGTAAGTAGTAATATCATGAACGTACAGCATAAATTAATTTAATCAATTTCTTATGGAATTGTTTTTAATAACATGAAAATCTCTTAAATTATGCTTTATTAGACTTCATGTTACACTATATTATATACTCCAAATAGGCTCTAGAATCGATGGTTAAAATGTGGCGGGTTACTCGTTCCCACCGTGTAAAGCATGGGAAATATTTTTAAGCACATTTTCAAAATATGGCGAAAAGTTAGAACAAGCGTTAGGTATAAATATTGAATTAGAGTGCAAAGTTTTGGCTTCATCGGTTCTGATATTTTAGTCGCTTTAAGTTGTTTATTTTTTTTTAACGCGCTTCTTTTTCAAACGAGAATTAGTATATAATTGTGCCAATATTGAATTAAAGTATGAACATTTACAACAATATTATCTCTCAATTGTTAAGTAAACAGGCAAAGCCAAAAATTTAGAACAATTTGATATCGACTTTATTATTATTTATTATTATATTTATTATCGAATTAAAATTAATATGCGTTTGCTGTTATAAAAGATCTAATATTTAATTACAGTATCTAAAGATAAACGGAAAGGTATGGAGCCATACTATAGAAATTTAGAAATTTCTGTGTATAGCTTGTAGTATAGAGTGGTACTTTTAGTAGCTGTATATCGTGCAGAAACTTAACTGTTTTTTTTTAGATATAATTTCTTTTCAACTTCCAAGCCGTGCATCTAACCAAAGAGTTTGCATGTTCAACTACTTTTTGATTACGTCAATTATCAAAGAAACTTTACGTAGGTAATATAATTAAAAATATTAAAATTACATGAATACATACATACATAAACACATAAAATTTATCCAGGTAATATTAAAAAAAACAGCTCTCATCAAGATGGCTGAATTTGAATTAGTATTACCACGAGTGATAGGATAGTTAGGTATAAAGGTGAATTCACATTAGCAATATATATAATATGTCTATATTTAAACACTTGACTTCAAGAAAACTCTATTTATTAAAATAACATCTTTTACCAAGGTAACCGACATCGTTCCTACGCTCCGATCTCAAATCTCCAGCCACACATTTTCTCTCTCTTTCACACTCGTCCATACTCCTAATCATCCTTGCTCTCTCACTTATTCAGTCATTCTTACGTTCCATTTCACTCATCCTACATCTATAATAAAGGATATAGGATGACATATTTTTTTTTATTTGGCTGAATGGTCACAACCGTTGCCAGTTTATAAAGTCTGTGTCAATTAAAAGTAAAATAGACTCTTGTAATAGTTTTATTTACTGATTTATTTTTGTTTCATTGATATTTTTTCGCAAATGTATTAAAAAAAGTTGTTTGATACACGTGCGGAACTGACATTTCAACGCGTCCCGAGTCTTGTCACTCGCTTGCAGCTCGGGCCAAGACACCTTGGGACTCGTGTAAAATGACCAACGATCGGACAAACGCCCGTCATTTTCGAAACATACTTTCCGCACTTACATCAAAATGTACTATTAAAAAAGTGCCAAATTCATAACCGCGCCGCGCCGGGACGTTAAAGCGCCAGGCGCGCGGGAGCCGGAGTCGACCGAGCAAGCTACCTACCTCGTTTCCCGCTCCGCTGCGCGTACTCAGTGCTAATCTTTCGTTTCGCAATTGTTTGATTACGTGCCCAAATTAGGTATCAGATCATAATGTGAATCTAAAAAGTTTTAAAGTAGTATGTCGTATATAGTTTGTTTTATTTAAGACGACGAAAAAGCACTTGAAACAAACCAATTCCACTGTCTATTATTTAATTGTTATCTTTAACCATTTAATCGCCAAAGCCGGCAAATCATGTCATCGGATTTTCGTGCCAGGGACGTCACCGGGCGCTTTGTACGCTCCATACATTTTGTATCGGCGCGATTGCGGCATATGACGTCGTTGGCATCAGGGGCATAAAAAGTAGCAGGCGACCGAGGCGGTCAAAAGGTTAAGTAGGGTTGTACACAAATTACGGAGGCGTGCCAAAAAAGCGAAAGTACCCTGTGAATAATAATATCGTACGTGCATTTCTCAAATATACCTAGTTGTTATGCGTATTTTGACGAGTTATTTTCATGTTCAGTTGTGATCAGACTGTTAAGGAGTAAAGTACAATGCTTAAAGCTAAAACTGTTGTAATAAACGTTCTTGACACTGAGACATCACTAGAATCAGAATAAGTATACTTCATATTAGGATTTATTTGAAATTAAGGATACTTAATTTAATTTAATAAGAATAAGTACAAGGTATGCATTTTTAAAGGCTGTTTTATTGTATCTCTGTAATGTTTGTTAAGTAACCTTGTTATATTTCCAAGATCAAGGCGGGT
This sequence comes from Acleris holmiana, assembly GCA_949316455.1. NCBI lineage: Eukaryota > Metazoa > Arthropoda > Insecta > Lepidoptera > Tortricidae > Acleris > Acleris holmiana. The sequence goes on along the minus strand of OX438762.1, from coordinate 39,843,929 downwards.
TGAGACATTCCAGTACAAGTGCATTATCTCATTTAGTTTTAAGGGGGCACCGAGCTTTTTGCGCTCATTAACTTTAGGTATTTTATGCACTCTGAGTATGTGTGCGTATAGCACACCAGCAAGGAGCGAGCTGGAGCCATGCGCCGGCCGCGCGCCGCGCCTGACGAGCCGTGCGCCGATCCACTAGGCGCGGAGGTTGCTACCTATGTTTACAAAATAAAAAAACAATCGATTCCGAATACTTTTATTAAAATATTCACTATAAGAAGTTAAAAACTTTTTTCAGCCTACAATTTTATTTAAATTAGTTGTTTACTGTCGGTAGGTAAGGTAGGATTGTATTACTTGTATTAGGTACAGTCACATCACTAGATTGTTGAGCCACTCAAGAACCCTCTCACAGATAGATAGATAATTTTTATTTAATCTCGTTTGTACAACTAAGGTGTATTTAGCTAGTGTTAAGTTATTTATAATATTTATTGGGCAATTGTTCGGCTAAAGAGAATAAATCATAAGTATCTTTCAATCGGCAATCTTCCCTCTCCAAAGGTTACCGGGAGAACCCTTTCATAGAGAGTTGACGGTAAATTTTGACGTAAATAATTTCTTTTGCGTGACTTGACGCTGTCATTAGGACACAGTTCTATGGTGGCTCAACAACCCCGTGATTTAATGTGACTCTATATTGAAATGAAATAAAACCTAATTACCTTTATTGACAATATTATAAGCACAAAATAAAGTGAACTCAATACCTAATGTAAAGTAATAGAACGGCTAAGTAGGGCAAAAATCCCAGTCATCGATCCTTTCTTCAAGTTATTATTTTTAACCGACTTCAAAGAAAAGGAAGTTCTCAGTTTGACCTGTATGTATGTATGTATGTTTGTCCGCGATTATCTTGCGTTTGGCTGAACCGATTTTAATGCGGTTTTCAGAAAAGTATTTGTTTCACATAGGAGAAGGTTTTGGTATTTTAACCGTCTTTAAAAAAAGCGGCCAAGTGCGAGTCGGACTCGCCCATGAAGGGTTCCGTAGCAGCAAGTAACATAATATAAAAGTTCGTTGTAGCTTTGATCAATGTTTTTATGACGTATTAAAAAAAAACTACTTACTAGATCTCGTTCAAACCAATTTTCGGTGGAAGTTTGCATGGTAATGTACATCATATATTATTTTTACATTTATCATTCCCTTATTTTAGAAGTTACGGGGGGGGGGGACACACATTTTTCCACTTTGGAAGCGTCTCTCGCGCAAACTATTCAGTTTAGAAAAAAATTATAATAGAAACCTCAATATCATTTTTGAATACCTATCCATAGATACCCCACACGTATGAGTTTGATGAAAAAAAAATTTTTGAGTTTCAGTTCTAAGTATGGGGAACCCCAAAAATTTATTGTTTTTTTTCTATTTTTGTATGAAAATCTTAATGCGGTTCACCGAATACATCTACTTACCAAGTTTCCACAGTATAGCTCTTATAGTTACGGAATAAAGTGGCTGTGACATACGGACGGACAGACGGACAGACATGACGAATCTATAAGGGTTCCGTTTTTTGCCATTTGGCTACGGAACCCTAAAAAGGGTCTTAGTTTGACCCGTATGTACGAATGTTTATCCATGATTATTTCCGCAAAAACTTCAGTGTCTGATTCTGATCACTATAAAGTATAAAATTAAATTGATGTTTTAAAAAACTAATAACTTAAAGCCGCTGTATCAATCACATATTTAGAAGTTCCTATTTAATGTATGTATGTATATAATGTAATGAATAATGTACGCAGGTATCTTTAGAAAAAAAATATTAGGACACAAGAAACAACAATAATCAATATCGAATTTTACTTCACGGCTTTATTTTGTCTGTGTGAGTAAGCAATGTCATTGTCTATTTCTCCATCCACTGAATGACAAGAAATTTGGTCCATTGGCATCCTGTAATAAAACAGAACGTTTTGATTTAACTATAATTTATTTATTAACAAAATTGGTTTATGGATGAAATTTTGTAATCCTCATTCTATAAAAATAATTCGTATTTGGGACTTACAATTCCATTGTGTGGTTAAATTTATAATCGATGTCAACCTATCAATTTACCCTGTGAATTGAAAAAATATAAAGATAATGTGGAAATTCATACTAAATTTATTAAAATGTTTTCCTATACACCTCTTACTATTTTTACGGATACCTCACCGGTTCATTAGGTAACTCTTCGTTTTGTAGCGAAGTGCCAACAAATGGAACATTAACCCTATAAATAAAAAAATATGAATAATATAATAATAATTTTCTCTTTGTCTTCAGATTTCTGGAGATGTCTTATTCTAGAAATATTGAAACCATCCCAAGAAGTAACAATATTGTATAATTAATTATAGTAAAAAAAACCTCGGGTCGTTCAAAGAAGCCTGCTTTGCCTGTAAATGTGTTTTGTTAGCTAAACTATTTTTATATCTTGGTAAATATTCACCATAGAAGTGTATTTTTTATAGACCTACTAATTGAAATAACTTCGCGTGTTGTTTACAATTACTTGTGTAAATAAACCAATTTTGGCCCAAAACATCAAGACTACAACTAAACGATTACAAAGTCTTAGTAATACAAATCGATACATCTCGAAAATCAGTCTATGTTGCTACCGATTTATTTTCTCCTCCCTTAGTGTGGCATTTTGACAACTGTCAAATCAGGTTTCTTAGAACGACTCCACTATCAGTAGGTTTACGATTTTAACTTACTTCATTTCTTCACGCAAGCGTTTAACATTGTGCTTTTGCCAACTCCTTCTCTTCCTTTTTTGGCTGTGTTTGTTCCCCATTTAAAATAATGTGAATAATCACAAAAATCGCGATAAACGCAATCAACCAACAAGCGACACAGCCTCCACGTCCGACGACCGAAGCAGGATTAAAGCGGACATGGGGGAAACGTGAAGGCTCTGGCTAAAATGGAGGAAACGCGTGCGAATTTAGGTATTTCCTTCATATTAGTAAAATAAAAACACATTTTAAAAATGTAAAGTGTAGACGTTACAGAAGACGTGTAGTTTTGTTGTTAATCCAAAACTGATGGTCTTCCGTGAAGTAATTACGCCGTACTAAGTTTTTATTTTGTTATTTAGAGGTATCTTTGGATTTTTTTTCCATCGAGGGAAGTACAAGTAATCGTGTTTCTAAAGTGTATGATGGATAGAGTGATTCCTTAAATATCTTACATATGAATTGCATCACTAAAGCTTCAGTAAAAACAATGCAGTAGGCGATCAAACGAACGTATTTTTTTCGTAATTACGTATCGTTGCCTCGGCGCACTCTTAAGATATCTATTGTAATCTTTCTCTTTCATATTTCGTAACAATTTAAGTTGTAAAATTCCACGTTAAGTGCTTTTCGCCGTCTTAAATGTAACAAACTATACCATCTCTAACCTTTTGAAAGCCAGGAAGGTTGCAAACCAAATTCTGCCACCTGGTCGCCACAAAAAATATATATAATTCGACCTCTACAAACTTAGTCATTACAAAACGAAATTTCGATACCGTAATTGACCCTATGTCCAGTAGAGTTACCTTATATCATACAAATAAAATAGTTATTACTTAATCGGTAGATGTGGGTATTCTGAAAATTGCTTTATTTGTACGAAATTAAAGTTGAAAATTAAATTAAGGCAAACTCTCTGTCTATGGTAAACTTACAGTAATCGTACTGTTATAGTTTATAGGAGTGACGGAAAAACCAATACACATTTGACAATATCATGCTGTTAAATTTCTTCTTCTTCTTGTTTTATTAATGGCGGTCTGCCGCGATATTCCGCAGTGATTTCGCCAATGTCAAGTGAGTACAGTAAAACAGTAAACAGAATAAATCAAACGCAAAAGCCGGACATCTTTAATTCGGCCATCTTCCCTCCCCGGAGATTACCGGAAGCCTTTCAAAATTTCCATATTTTATTAACATTATTAAACCACAATAAAGTACCCCTTATTAAGCCACAAAATGTTCACACGACATGCATTTTAGATTTGTAACAGGGTCACAATGGGCGTTTTCCTTAAAGACAAATTGAGAAAATTTAACTTTTTACATTTTGTCACAAAAACTAACGTATCTAAATGTATGGCTAATTTTCGTGACGAAATGGAAAAAGTTAAAATTTAACTTTGTCCTTAACGATGTACACTTTTTTTGGAAAACGCCCCAATACTTCTTGTTTTCTTGTGAGGTGATGATGTCAAGCTTTGACGGCTCTGGCCGACCCGGGTGCCAAAGGCTGTGGATATTGTATTAATACTAGAGTTGGGGAACTGTGTAGGGGATTAACTTACCTTTTTTTGCGTAGATAATCTTAATAAAATTAAAGTTCATATAAATATGCGTTTTTCATAAATTAGTAGTAGTATCTAAAACAAACCTTAACTTAACATAATTATAATAATCACAGTCAAATAATATAGTTACTCAATTAAAAATGGTGTGGTATTCTTGGAGATTGGATTATTGGGCCATACAGTGGAACCTTAACTGGACAGAGATATTTTACCTTTGTACAAAACGATATGCTAAGTCTCTTAGAACAAATTCCAGACGCTGAAAGAAGGTAATTAAAAATATTTTTTCAACAAGATGGGGCACCTGCACATAATACAAATGTTGTAATGAATTTCTTACGAAACAATTTTGATGGTTTAATAGCCAATTACAGTGCAACCCCTTGGCCTGCGAGATCCCCAGATCTCACGCCCCGTGATATCTTCCTATGGGGATTTATCAAAGACAACGTGTACGCTGAAAAAATGCACACCCTGAAGAGTTACAAAACCTTGTACATCGTGCAATTGCTTTAATTACTCCGCAAATGTTAAGGAAAGTTAATTTAGAAACTGTAAATAGAGCTCGTCATTGTATCGCACAACAAGGACGTCACTTCGAACATCTGCTTTGAATACAAAATGTTGTACTTACTAAGATATAAATATTATTGAATTAAAAGATAGTATTTTTACTTTATTGCGTAAATAAACAGTTTCCTTTAATATCAGTTCTAAGCTAAAATAACCTTTTAAAATAAGGAAACTAAAAGCTTTCTAATAATCTCATACTAAATGTATGGGAGTGTTTAATGTATTTTTTTTGGATATTACGCGTTTGATTTTTAAAAAGTTATTGATGTCATTTTACTGATTAGGTAACGTAGTTTCGATATAAGTTTAAAGTTTTTTGATATCTGTAATAGTTACGGAATAATCGCCTGGACACACTTAACGATTACACCCTGTATAGAGTAGCATAGCGACTCAATTAATTTCCTTGAAAATATTTTTATTGAACTTAATTTTTATGCTAAAGTTTGAGACGGCTGTAACTGACATGGCGTCAGTGGCACGACTTTCAGTTATCGGCTAGAGCCGTTTGTGGCGGTCAAAAGGTTAAAAAAAGATATTTTAAACCGATATTACCCTGTAATAATAAAGAATAACTGTTAGTAATGTGGGTATAATTTAATAATTTTGAACGTTGTTTTATAAAAGCTTACAAGCTATTCACAACAATTTTTATTCTTTCCATTCTGGTCTCTTTTCTCATGTTCAGTAGTTTCATCGTGCACTGCACTGGGTGAAAATAGGCAACTCATAATATGCAAAAAAATATTTATTTTCAATAAAGGTAAGTTTCATCTTTCTATTTTCTTAAAAATATAACATTTTTTTTTATTTTCATAAAATCATTAATAAAACACGCTTTGCTGATTTTTTTTACGAAACATTATGGTCCGTGGCCTCGTCGTAGTCCGCCCCGCCACTGCTGACTGCTGGCACAGCAAGGCGCGCACACGCCGTGCGTTTGAAAGTATTCTTACCTACATGCTTATTTAACGCACAGAGTGCGTACGTATCAGCATTTCGTGACGCCGTGATTTTATATTTCTAATCTTTTGTTTGGTGACTGAGATCATTGTCACGACTACTTATTAATAACTTTACAAACTCTAATTCAATACTGACACGCCGATAGTGTACATTTTTAACTTTTTTCTAGTATATTAAGTTGATCGATCGATCATATCATAATTTTGCAATGCCAGCTACGCTGTTTCTTTATTTACAATATAATTAGCATTTTTTCGTTAACCAGAACGTAGGTCTTCCTGACTTCTAAATTAGGAATTTTGTAAATGAATCAAAGTGTTATACGATAAACCACTACTCTAATTCTTTATTTACAGAGATTTGGCAAAAATTCAAAAAACTTCATATAGCCAAAACCCCAAACTAAAAATTTCTAACTTTAGATAATAATCATTTTGTAACACACCTCCAACGACACATCAAAAAAGAACCAACTTTAATGTTATTAAAACCCTATTTTTGTTCAGCCGCTAGTCTATTATAAGAATAATCGCGCCTTTAAATTTATTAAAACTTTAAAATAATCGTATGTGTTCCATAACCAAGAGAAGACAAACGGAAGAGCAGCCACCAGTGTTGATTATCACCAGCCCTTACGAGCTACCCGACGCCGGGCCGACGCGGCCGGGCCACTCATTGATCAAGCCGGCGCAGAACACGCTGCAGTCCGCCGCCACGTACCCGCGCAAGGACGTCTCTGGCACTCTCGTCTACGGCAATTTGGATAATCTCGGGATGACGTAAAACTTACCTTTCATTTTAACGTTTCGTTTAACATTATTTATTAAATATTAACAGAATTAAAAGGTAGGCCGAAGAAAGGGGGAAATGTTTTCACCCGACTGCCTAAGGAAGAAGGTACCGTGGAGCAGGAATGAGCTCCTCTTAAATAAAATAGTCATCATTTTGCCAATATCCTTTAATTTTACACGACTGCCTAAAAACGGAGTGTAATGTTTTCAGAATTCATGTACATATGTACGTATTCACACGACTACCCAAAAAAGGAGTGTTAAGTATTCAGGATTCATGTATGTATATTTGAGAATTTCTTTATTCCACTTGAACTTTTTAATGCTTGAACAAAACCTAGGGGTATTAGGATATTAGAATCGTACAAATTACCGCGAGTAAAATAGGCTAGGTTTTGTCTTAAAAAAAACATGTGGTTGGTGGCAATGATACCAAAACAACAAATGCCAAAATTGAAAAAAAAGAACAGGAATGCATATTTTTTCAATCATTGTCTAGAATTTGAAGAGTAGGCACCAAAAATATAAAACATTAGGGTCCTATTTTTGTTGTTTACGAGAAACACTAATTTAAACTGTATGTTGCATAGTTCGGCTATCTGGTAATTGATGGCGGTAGCAGTCATTATATATATTTGTATTGTATATAAAATCGTATTTACGTGTTTTGTTTTCAATCATCGTCAAATAATTATAATCACTTAAATAAAAAAAAACAAATAATGATAAAATACCACGCTTGCCACTGCTTTAAAGTCAATTTCTAAAGCAAAAACAAGATTTTCAATCAATGTGCCAATATGCCAAACAAAAAAGGGAATCAAGAGATACACATACAAGTATAAAATCCAACTAAAGCTCGCGAACCGATTCATGGCCAATGCCGCACCTCGCGAGCCATGTAAAACAAAACACCTGTCAGAAGCCAATGACGCGACTGGCGCGACATTATATAACTTTAAAAATAATAATTATAAAGTAAAAATTAAAAATACTATCATTATACGTCATACTAAACATGTCCAGAAAATCTTATTCACGGTTTAACTTTTAATGAAATAAACCATAGTTAGAGGCACTGAGCCTTTCACTAGTCTCGTAATAAAATCGATTATTGCAACACTTCCTCATTCATTAATTCAATGGAACTTTGTACTACAAATATAAATAATATTATATGTGCGTTTCACTGTATCCCACTCAATCTATCTAAGTGCTGAAATTATTGATCATTCTTACTGTATGACACACTAGGTATTTGAAATACAATACCTAATAAAGTTAGTTTAGATGATAACTATCGCATTGTGACATTCTTAAGCACCTTATGATGGGATATTAGAGCAGACTGCAAAGATAATAACTAACTTTTATATATAATATAAAGCCAATTGTTTAGTACCCTATTACGTAAATAAGGAACAATTTAAATGATAATACTCGAGAAACACCAATAACACTTCACAGAGCCACTTTCCGGCAGGCTTATTGCCTAACGTACTCGCGATCGCGATCAACTTGAAAGTCGAAAGCCATTAATTACAATTACGATCGCCTCCAAACATTGGTATTGTGTACCAGAATGATCCTGATTACGACCGTAATCGTCTTCATAAACGAAACCAAGTGAATGTAATGAGACGTTTTGTTTTTGCAAATACTATTTAATTAACTAATGAGTTATATTTTTTGGTTAAATGCAAAGGCAATAATAAAATTTTAAATATATTCATTAATAACATGAAATAATAAAATAAGTAAAATAAAATAAACGTGAAACTCATCGAAGCTTCGTAAACGTAAAGTTGTAAACTTCTTTAAAGCTATCTTTGTGAACAGACAGTGTGTCAGCAGTCAGTACGTACTGTCAACTACTCTCAGCCAACAATGTCGGAGGCCATTTGCAACGTTAAAAGATGGCGGACGTGTGATTTGTTTTAGACTTTAATTTTTGGGTAATTAGGTGTTCAAAGTTCTTTTCTGATAGTGATTTGTACTTTTTATGCCTTTGTGTCGCACAGTGATTGAAGACTTGGACTTATTTCGTGTATCTGGCATCTTTCTTCTCGTTTCAAGTGGACTCGCAGTGGTGCAAAGGTTAAAACTATCTTGACCTCTGACCTACAAATCACCGTACAACGTTGCCCCCAATCTTCCTAGAGAAGATTGGATTGTGTTTTATTGCTATATTGATTTATAATTATATATACTTACTTGACACTGGCGAAATCACTTCACGTGGAAACGCCATATCCCCGCGGTAGTAGCTGTTCAAGTCGCCGCGGGGGCAAAGAAAGAAGAAGAAGAAGAAGAAGCCAACAATGTCAACATTGTCAACAAAGTAATTTTTTTACTAGCCGGTAACCCCCGGGGACGGAAGATAGCCGATTGAAAAATGCCCGGTACTGATTTACTCTATTCACTTGACATCGGCGAAATCACTGTGTGGACCGCCATTAATTAAAAAAGAAGAAGAAGAATTATTTACTAGTAATTTTTATGTTTTATAATTTTACTGTGTACTTTTCCTTACAATCATAAAGAAATGAGATTAAAAAATAATATAAGCATTTAAGGATCGCGTCGGACAACAACAATAGATAGATAAACCAAAGCGAAATGATAACAAGATATAGGCATCATAGAGAAGCGGATACAATTAACGCACGCCCTCCATCTCTGCACGCCTCGTTCAACTCCTCGCCTTCGAGACTAATTTGCCACCGCGCCCGACAGTAGCGAGGTCAGCGACGAGCGCCGCCCGCCGCCCGCCGCCGCCTTGACCGCCGCGACCACCGCCGCCGGCACGCGCCGCTGCGCCGGGCCAGCGGCATCCGCGAAGTGCATGGCGAGCGCTACTGGTGGTGCAGTGCGCCGCATGCGATGGACCCAATCGAACTATGAAAATTGCGCGCATATTACGGGGCCACAGAGGAAGGAACTAACCTCACTGCACTGCATATCGTGGATCTAGTGCTGCTTCTGTTTCAGACCCTTAAATTGACGTTCATTGTCCCGATAGTTGTTTCGGCGAAAGGTCTTATAGCGAAGAGTCTCGACCAACAACACCTTAAGACACTCTCTAGATGGCTAGATCAAGGGCCGATACAGAAAACAGTACTTTTATAGCATTTATTTTTTGTATTTGAATTGTTATTTTATACTTAAATATTGATTGTAAAAAAACCCAATTTACAGGAAATAAAACATCTCAAACAATAGGTAGAAGCAAAATAATTTATTTGAAATAAACTGATATTTTACAGTATGTTTTGGATGCTTTGTCTACTTTGTATAAAGATCAAAGATCTAATCAAAGTGCCAAACGTGCAGAGACAGCTACGTCTGCGCTCTTTGGGGCCATTTCCATTGCAGACCCTGAATGCTCAGAAATGTTTTTGCGCGTTGGTACCAAAGGACCTTAGCCCCCTTCTGATGGCTGCTTGCACCTGCAATAGTATAGTAAATGTTGTGTGCAAACTTAGCTGCATGGACATAAACCATTCGATTGTATATTTGCACAGAAAATAGAACCACGCATACACTGTCTCTGTGAGAGCCTTATCACACTGGCAATTTGCGAGCGCAATACAGTGAAGCGCTTAGCGAAATCAGTGCGAACTCGCCTCGCTTTGAATTCACTTACTAATCGATAGTGTGATGAGGCTCTATCCAAAATGCGGAGCACTCGGCGCGAGCTTCCCGCGAACTCGCTTCGCGCTTGCCTCGCTTTGAACTCGCCCGCATAACGCTAGCGGGCATCACTTCAGGGAGGCCGGTGACGCGACTAGCGCGTCACAACATTTTGTATGTGGCCTGCGTGACGTATTTAAAAATGTTTATGTGGCAATGAATCGGTTAATCCTCTTATACCCAACGAAACAACAATTTTCTTTACCTGCCTCTCTATTTAGTCCAGTAAATAAAGGAAGTGTAGGGTGCGTGAGCAGGAACCTAAGCAATTTCTTTAGAAATTTGTTCAGGATGCTTAGGGAGTGAACATACTAAAAGTCTCCACTTCTAGGAGGAGAACCGAGGCAAAACAAGTGCTATTGTTAGGTTTTTCGAAGTTTAACAGTTTTTGAGCTACCCGCTCCTGAAAAGTGAATATTTTTGAATACAAAGCGTTTAACACCATACATGTATGTATGTAAGAAATGTATTTCTATTTAAAATTTTATCTTTTTTTGGAAAAGAAGTTATAAACAATTAAATTGCCTTTAAAATCTATACATACATGTCATTTTATCACCAACTGGTCAACAGTTACGCCAGTTACAAGCCTTTTGTAAAAAATAGAATACTAAATATTTGTACTGGTTAAGCGTTAAGCGATAAAAAAGCTCTAAAAATGGAACTACAAGTAGGTAGGATGCGAAGTAAGTGATGTATCCAAGGTGGTTTGGGGGGGATATTTAATAACTTTCCTTACAAATAGGTACCGCACTCCTGAAAATGTCCCAAGACGCGGTTTTTTCCAGTTTTTACAAAAACCGTATACGGTAGGTATATGAAAAGTGTATAGAAACAAAATAAACCCTGATAAATTTAGTTTAAACTTTTTACATACAAAAGCGATGTCACTTATAGTTTCATTGCAATCTGCCACAAAATATTAACATTTTTTATTATTTGACGGTTAATTTTCTTAAAATTTTATTTAAAAAAATATTAAAATATCTCCCGCAAACCACCTTGGATACACCCACCTTCTTCGCATCATAAAGTTAGTTACCATACACTTAGTTCCAACTTTGGGTACATTTTAGTTACTATATTCTTATCATATCAATATTTTCCATTGTCCTAGATATGGCAAAACAAGCCAAAGGTTCTTATACTCGAACTTTAGAAGAAGCGATGACGTGTTGGTATGTATTATTTGGTATTTTATTACCTTATTAATATTGTCTTCGATTTCCGCAATTGTTACTCATTAGATAAAACGATTTAAACGGATTCTAATTGCGTATATTATTTAACTAACATCCCGACGTTTCGAGACCTTTAAAGGTTTCGTTTTCAAGCGGAACTAAGGAATAAATTTACCTCTTACTTTTAATTACATTGTGCAAACTACCCACTCATAAATTTCTTACAAAGCCTGTTGCATACACGCCTTATGGGCTCTAAAAGCTAGTTACACATGACCAGAAGGGTATATACTAAACTCGACAATAAATTAACACTAAAATAATTTAACAGAATGCTGATGTCATTTTATACAATGCAAAATATGTTTTTAGACAAAAATATGGTCTCGCAGTCTTGTGTCTTACTAGCTCCTTTATCAGGTGGATGACTGGATCCCAAGCAGGTGGTACTGGAAAGCCGTCCTCTCTATTGAAATTCTGGGAATATATCTCTTCTCCCTGGCAAAGACCTGACGATTGTCAAATTCGATCGAGTGATTGGGATTATCCATGACATGCTCCGAGACCGCAGACCGATGTCGACGGTGCTTGACATCAGCTATAAGTTCCTTCACCCGAGTGGAAATACTACGTTTCGTTTGCCCAACATATGAGAGACCACACTCACACAGTCAAGCTTGTACACTCCTGCATTCAGTAGAGAAAGGTGAGACTTTACAGGTCTCAGAAATTGTGACACCTTCTTTAGCGGCTTGAAATAAGTCTTAATAGAATCGCGACTCAAGATGTGGCTGATCCTATCAGTAACTTCTCGTACAAAAGGTAATATGGCAGGGCGACGCTCGACCGTCGGGATTTTATCACGGGCCCGTTGGTTGATCCGCGGTATCTTCAACCCGTTAACACGAAGTGCGCGCCTAGCATGCTCCAACTCAGCAGGCAAGTGCAGGTCGTCACATATTCTTTGAGCTCTCTGAAACAAAGATTTGAGTAGCTAGTTGACTGGGATGGTGGTGAGATTCGCCATTCAAATACCTATCAGTATGAGTTGGTTTTCTATATACAGTACGACTTAAGGAAACGTAGGGATGTTATTTAAATAATATACGCAATTGAAATCCGTTTAAATCATTTTATTTACCTTATCAACATGTTTGCAAACTAATTTAAAGAAATAATAAAAATGATAGTACAAAAACATGAAGCATTTCTTAAGGCGAAGTGCCCTGCTTTCAAACAGCGAGATATTTTTAAACAATTTTTCTTTCAACCAGCGGCACACCTAGGCCGCTCACCCGGTTAAGCCATCGGGAATTTTAATTTTCCACACACACTTGTAAATCATATTCACCATTTTTTTCGTACAATAAAGTATTAACATTCATACTACGTATGTGTGAAATAATATGAAGTACCTATGTTATTGATGTAGGTATACAAAAGTGATTGGTAGTCAAGGGCAAAGACTTTAGATTACTAATAAACTTGATCTAGAAAAGACGGTCAAATAGATTTATAAACTTCATTAGTCTAATAATGCAAGATACCACTGAAAAGCTTTTGAAATAATGAATTGACTTAAGGATTTTTCGTTACATGGACATAAGGAAAAATCTCTATCGTCCCTGAAAGACTTTGAAGCTGACTACCATGCACTCTGGGCCTCTATTTTACTGCGTTATAAAGATATCGCATTTGCCTCGTTTTAAAATCGTTTTTGACTCGGACGCCATTAATATCAATGACATAAGAGTTATCAAAACGTTGACAATACGGAAAGACTTCAAAGGCGATATCGTTTTTACCGTGTAAAATCTCGGCCCTGTATAGGGTTGAAAAAACCCGGAAAAATTCCCGTTTTTTTCTAAAACCCATGTTCTTTTAAGTTTTTTTCGGAAAAAAACAATGTCACTTAGTGTCTATATTTTTCCGATTAAAACGAAAAAATCGGAAATAAACGGAAAAAAACGCACTTTGAAAAGAACTTGTGAATTTTTCCATTTATATTTAATCCATAGTTTAGGCAGCTACTACACCTGCTTAGTCGTGTGTTTTGTTAGCCAAATGCTGGCCATCGTTTGTGAAAATGTCTATTGACTTTGACGCTGTCGTTAGTGGCATAATGCAATTTTTTCATATCTTTGTTCATATTGCATTTCTGTGATACCAATATTATCGTGATGCCTCGTGTAAAGAGCGGTGTGTGGCAGCATTGCGAAATATACGAGAAGGATGGCAAAAAAATTGCTAAATGTGTGTTTTGTTTAAAAGAATATTCGTTTCCAAATGCAACACGTTTAACGGAGCACATGTTTATATGTGCCAAATGTCCTCATGACATAAAAAAGTCATTAAAAAAGAAACGGTTGCGTAAGAAGATATCCCCGTACGTTAAATCAAATACGTCACGTACGTCCAGTAATTTTGTGGATTGTTCGCGACAACAGGAAGACGAGGACGAAAACAATCACATTGACTTGTCCTCACATTCGACTTTGCATGATGCAGACCATGAGCCCCCTATGGACACGGCAACGTTAAATGAGCAAATAGATGCAGCCCTAGCCCGTGCTGCTTATGCAACTGGTATGCCACTTTGCAGCTTCGAAAACAAGTACTGGAGTGCTGCATTAAAATTATTAAAAAATGATTATAAGCCCCCGACGAAATACGCAATGAGTAATGCGTTACTAGATGCAGAATATTACAGAATTAAGAATGATATGGACGAAAAAATTAAAAACTCATCAACACTAGGTTTGATTACAGACGGATGGACAAATGTCCGAGGCAGAGGGGTTGTTAACTTTATTATAACAACTCCTGAACCAATTTTCTGGAGCAGCATTTATCCCGGCACACAAAGAGAAACAGGGGAATACATTAATGACCAAGTGCGGAAAGTAATGGATGAAGTTGGTGCAGAAAAGTTTGTAGCTCTTGTGACAGACAATGCCAGCAATATGCGAGCAGCTTGGCGTCAAATTCAAGCTCACTATAACCACATTGATTGCATTGGATGTGCGGCACACGGATTGAATTTATTATTTGGCGATATAATGACAATAGACTGCTTCAAAACATTTTTCATCCAATGCAAGAATGTTATAAAACATATTAATAGAAGACACGTATGCCTTGCGGTATTTGAAGAATTACAAAAAGAAAAATATGGGAGTCAATACAACACTTTGAAACTGCCTAGTAAAACACGATGGGCTGGTGCCATTGCGACATTTAAATCACTTATCGAAAATCGAGAAGCTTTAGAAGCTCTGGCTATTACAAACGGGGGAGCTCACGTTGATCGTAATATTAAAAAAACAATTTTATCTGATTCTTTGTGGTCTCAATTAAAAGTTACAGAAGCAATTTTGTTACCCATTTCGATTGCGATTCATAACATAGAGTCCGACAATGCTCTTCTTTTAGAGGTTCCTGCTGCATTTTTGACAATAAAAAAACAAATTCAAAACATGGATTTTCCAGGTGACTGTTCTGAATTTGCATAAAGCAAAGATGCTATTTTAGAGTACGTGAAAAATCGTAAGGAATTTTGCATACATCCGGTGCATTTAGCCGCATATATATTGGACCCCAGATTCCACAAATCTGTCTTCACCGAATATGAAATGTTAACTGACAATGATTTTTTAAAAATGGCACAATATTTAACTAAATTAGCGGACAATATGCACATGAATACCTGTGACTTAATGGGTCAGTTCGCAGAATACCAAGCAAAAGGCGGTTTCTGGGCCAACGAATTCATATGGCAGCCTGTAATGAGCATAAGTCCTCTGAATTGGTGGAAAGGATTGTGTGCGACAAAACTTCTATCAACTATTGCCGTAAGGTTACTTAGTGTTCCTCCGTCATCTGCCGTATCAGAGAGGAACTGGTCGTTGTTTGGTCGCACTCACACCAAGAATAGAAACCGTCTTTTGCCGGAACGGCTGAATAAACTAATTTTTATTCGAACTAATTTGCACTTGCAAATTCATTCTTACAGTATCGACGACGTCATCGATTCGTGTATGATAGACTTAGACGATGGCAATGACAGTGACTAATAAATAATAATAATTAAGATAAAAGTTTCATTTCTTTCCCAAAAAAACTGAAAAATACGGAAAAAAACGAAAATTTCAAAACGTCCTGAAAAAAACGATTTGATTTTTTCGAGAATTTTCAACCCTAGCCCTGTATTATCTTATCTATATTATTTATTCACATTTTACATCAGTGAATTCTTTCAAATTTCATTATGTGGGTGGATACTGTCAGCATAAAAAACCGGGCAAGAGCATGTCGGACCAGAAAAACAAAAATCAACATGTAATAACTAATTTTCTATTTAAAGTCAATTTGTGCCGTCTTAGATGATTTTAGTAGGTATAAACATTTTAATCGCCTGTATCTCAAGAACCAATGATGTCTACTCAGTTGTGATAGTTTTTCTTTAAAATGAGTTATATTTAAGATTTAGCTCTTTTATTTAAGATTTTTTTCAGATTTTTAGTACTTGTAGTTTTGGCTGTAAGAGGGGAGGGGACACGTGAGTCTAACAAAAATTAACGCTTTAAAGCTTAATATTTCATAAACGGATTACTTATTCAAAAAACTGTTTTTTACAAACCCGTAATATTTTTGCAAGACCCATGCAACGACACCCCACACTTTAAGGTCGACAAAAAAAAAATACATCCCCACGTTATGTGTAGGGGAGGTGAGGTACCCTAAAAAATATTTTTTGTTACATTTTATTATACCACTTTGTTGGAGTGACTAATATGCATATTCATGCCAAATAACAGCTTTCTCTAGGGAATGCAAATAACCGGTTAAAACCGGTTTTTAATCGTCTTTTGCATACAAACTTCGGTTATTAACCGGTTATTTGCATTCCCTGCTTCCTACTACTAATAGTCTCTGCGCTAGGCTGCGGACGGACGGACGGACTAGTAGTTTTACTACGGAACCCTAAAAATTACCTTAACTTGCTCATTAGTCCGTTTTGTGAAAATGCCTTTTGCTATTTGGACTTTAGAATAGGCCACTATTGCTTAAAGCATTCATAGCCGCAATACAGTGACCGTATTTTTATTTAAGAGCCTGTTTCAACTTGCTGTACAAGCCCTCTAAGTAGTTCAGCTTTTTAACTCGTGACTTAAAAGTTCACAGTTTTGCCATATATTATTGTTCCAGTGATAATAGCATCCTCGTATACAAATGCAACTCTGCACACTTACATATAAAAACAAAATTGTAATGATGACACTAATCATCCATCAATTCTTGTGTACGAATAAGTCACAGCTCACACATTGCCACTATAGGGCTAGGCACATCTGGCGATACAGCAATATCGATAGATTTCGAAATTTATCGTATCTCTTCGGCGGTATTTCCAGCCAATTATGACATGGAGACCTTCAAGAAAAGAGCTTTTATTTTCCCTAAAGGTCGGCAACGGATCGACAACTCTACTTAAGTTGCCGGTGTTCATGGGCGGTGGTGATTAGTGATGGGCAGCTTGTAAGTTACGAAAGTGAAACTTTCATTTAAATTTCATGTAAGTTACTGTAAGTTTCAAATAGAAAATTTCTGTTAAGATTCTGTAGTTTTCAAGTGTAAAGGACAATGGGCATTTTGATACCCGTTCCAATAGCAATAATGGTAGTGTCATTGAACAGGTCATACCAATAGGAACAACGTTTACTACGGTGGTTTGTCTCCGATCCCTGTCCATGCGGAGCTATTGAAAAGCTATTTTACCTTGTATATTCTAATGGCTATATAATCGATGTAATGGGTCCATACGCCGCTACTAAGACAGATGCAAACATAATGAGTGATAATTATAATGATCGACGGCGAGAATCCATTACATTGCTTGCTTCGAACAAATGATGTCTTCATATTGGGCCGAGATTCCAGGGACAGGTAATATCAAATCATGTGGTTATGAATGTTACGTACCACCAACAAAAGATAGACAAGAGACACAGCTGACCACTGAGCAGGCCAATGAAGCTCGATCAGTTGCAATATGCCATTGGGTAGTGGAGGTAGTGAACGGGAGATTCAAGCGTGATTTCAAACTCTTGCGAAAATAATACTTTAACAAAACGCTTCCAAAGATGTTAAATAGAATAAGGGGGAAAACAGATTCCCCTAACCTGTTATAGAACTATGTAGAAAGAAAAGGATTGAATAGACAAAGAGTGAATTGCGAAAGAATTGAAGCAACCCAGATTCAGAACTTCCCAGAACTACCGACAAGACAGATTATATTACTTTCTTTGGGCAGATACCAATTAAAATTGGTACCATCCTACTGCAGCGAGCATTTGGTAAATGGGTTGTATATGATATAAATATACAGAGAAAATGCACTTGATGACTTGCCAGATCACGGCATAAACGAAGATGCTTGGCCTTGCGCGGACGCATACGGTCGCGTCATGTCAGATCGAGGACATATTTTTGTTATGTTTTGATTAAAACAATCCTAAGCCCAACAGACAATAATATCCTGATATACATGCAGCACATTTTTAACAGGACTGCGTACAGTCGGCACTTGTGCGCATATAGTCTCTATCGTGTGGTACCTAGGGTACGCAAAACATGAAGGGTTCGCTGCTCCTGCGTCGGTTCTCAATTATGTCTACTGGGTACACATTCTTGCTTTAGACTGTACGAGATAACACAGCTTCGGTCCTACGAGAAAAAAATGAAATCTTTTTAAACAATAATAACATCCAGAGTATAGACAATTCATTAACAAACTACAACTGATTTGATTACAAACGTATATTCAAAATATAATAACACCGTTCCGACAAAAAATTGAGATAAGCGATATAGTTACCTTTGCCCTACATAAAATACGTCTCCGAAGATGTACATCCAATGATGTTCCATACATCATTGCCCATTGGTCCTCATCTGTTTGTGTGTAATTTTATACTCCCCGATAAACAACAACATTCTTATTATTATTACAGCAACCACTTTAACATAATTCCTTAAATTACTCTGTATATTGTGTTTTCTGTAACAACTTCAATGTCATATTTGATTCATGATTGTCATAAAAACTTTGCAAAAATCTCAGGTAAAAATTAAACCGAAAGGTGTTTTTTACAATTACTTTCGAGTTTCACAAGAGATAACTTTTAATATTTTTATGTCTTAAAATTTGCCTTTTTATCTCCCTCTATTCTTTTTATATTTGGTAGTAGTGAATAAAAACGGCTTGAAGTAAATTTGTCGTATCTATAACAGTTTAAAAGTTAAACCAATTATAAAAGGAAAAGAGCGAGATAAAAAGGCAAATTTTATGACATAAAATTATTAAAAGTAGTATAAAAAATAGATAAAAAAAATCATAAAAAATAATACATAGCTGTTTTTATAATAAAATTAAGAATTAAACAAAAAAAAACTAATAAAATCCATTTGTTTATATCAAATTGTATATTAAATAAAGAAATAAAAATGAAAAAAAAGCCAGAATCTTTAAGAACAATACAATTTATGATTTTCAGAGAAAAAATAGTTTCTTAATATTTGTATTTAATGGTAAAAAACGAATGTTAATTAAGAAATGCATTTTACTTTATAGCAATAAATATTTTTTTAAGGAATGTTTTTTTTCATAAAAATCAAAAAACATCGACCGAAATAAAGATAAGGAAAAAAAATGTTGATTATCTTATAAACAATGCATTTGTTTATAACAATTATTTAAACAATCGCGGTAAAAAAATTGAAAAAATATATTTTCATGTAACTTTTAACCGTTAGAAATCATAAAATTTAAAATATTTAAAAAAAATATACTTTTATGCAGTTTTGTAGTACACCAAGCGTGACAATAGATGGCGCCAGCTACCCGATTATACGCGCCATCGCCGCAGGCTCAGCGCTATAGAGGACCGTAGTTCCAAAACGCTCCCTAGATGGCGCTGGGGTCAAATTAGATCGCGCAATCGTTTGGTAACCCTAGATTCCTTATATCAATAATGTAAAACTTAACTTGGTAGATTCGTTAGGAGCAAGTATTGCACTTGGTTGGTTGCCTTCAAGTAATTGATCACCTTCCATTGTAATCCTAGCAAACAAATACCTGCTTTGGTAGTAGTACGGTGTCTCCGTCGAAACGCCTGCTGTTACTTAAGTGGTACTCATTAACAAAAGACTGTACGTTACGTTGTAATAAAATACTTCTAAGAGTTTTTAACCCACGTCGTTTCTATTCGCCCCGAAGCGTGACCAATCCTACAGTTTTAATTTCTTTAATATTTTCGATTGTTAATAAAAAAGTGGAAAATTAACATTTTTGAAATTTTCCAACGGGCATCTATTTTTATGCCTTTTAAGAATAACTCCACGAAGTGAAAAAAACCTAGGGTTGTAGTTAAATAATAAACAGGTTTTTTCTGTTAACATTCTATTCAGAAAAAGTTGTTAATTAACTAATGGAAAAATGGGGATAAAAATTTTTCGCCGACGAATTATTGTTTACCCCAATAGTACTAATTTTTTTTATATTATTTAATATTCGTATTTAATATGTTACAATGATTTTCATTGTTACCGTGTCCGAGTGACAAATCGCGAGCGGAGGCCAGACTTACCCGCTTTTAGCGCTATTTTCAGGGCTCAAAATCAAAATTATAAATATTAAAGATACAGTTCCGGGACATAAGACTTTTTTTAGGAAATTTCCTCCTCTTTTTAAAACTTTTTTTTCAAATTTTAAATATCTTTGTTAGTTTTTGAGATATAAAAAAAAAACCGATACCCTACTTTTTTTAATTACTTATAACTTTGGAATTTTCATCGGCCCCTTTTGGAACTTTTTGTTAATTTTTCTACATAATATTCCGAATCGAATGACACCTTGATCGTAATTTTCGGAGACTATACAAAATTTCACCCAAAAAGGTACATGTTGACCAGACTACATATAGGTAAATACATACATAACATCACGCCTTCATTCCCAGAGTGGGGTAGGCAGAGCTACAGAAATACCAACAACTGTAAAAAGACTTGTAGATAATTCTGTAACCACATTTTGCACAATCAGGCCAATAAGTTTACTAGTGTATGAGTGACAGGTTGCAAGCCCATCACCTACAAGCCCTTATTCCCATAGTCACCTCTTACGACATCCACGGGAAGACACGGAGTGGCACTATTCTATTGTATGTATGTATGTATGTAAACTCTTTATTGCACAAAAATATAAATATTACAATTATAATACAAAATTAATGTACAAAGGCGAACTTATCCCTAAATGGGATCTCTTCCAGCTAACCCTGAAGCAAATGAGTAAGGACAATGCATGGGGTTGGACACATACAAGTTTGCACAAAAAGTAAAAAGAAATGATAATACTTATAAATAAATTAATTAATTTTATACTAATTAGCAAGTACACAAACTAATATAAACGTACATGTATAATACACACATATATACATATATACATATATACATATATACATACATATACATATATACCTACATAAATATATAAATAAGAACTCTAATCATTATAGGAACCTGACTTCACGACTCATTCAGCCACAAAGTTTTTAAATTCCTCTTTAGAGAGACTACAGAAGGGGACTGCCTTAAGGACAACGGAAGTTCATTCCACAGTTGGACACCACGGACTGTGAAGGATTTGGCATAGAAACGTGTTTTATTACACGGAACCGCAAGGGAAAGATTGGCGCTGGAACGCAGGCGATGACCGCTGCCGCAGGCCAAATAGTTGAATCTTTCAGAAAGATAGGGAGGGGAAGAAGGAAGGAAGAGGACATTGAAAAGGAGTGAAAGTACATGTAAATCTCTACGGCGGCGGATAGGAAGCCATTTCAGCTGCGTACGAAACATCGACACGTGATCGAACTTTCTCAGCCCAAAAACGTACCGGATACAAACGTTCTGCAGACGCTCTAGTCTGTCAAGTAACTCCTCTTTTAAGTCCAAGAACGCTATATCGCCGTAATCTAGAAGCGGGAGTAATAAGGAACGCGCAAGTGTCAGTTTTGTCGGGAAAGGCAGGAAATTCTGCAGGCGCCTCAGGGAGTGGAGTGACGCAAAGAGTTTGCGACTTATTGTACCGATGTGAGCTGACCAGGACAAAGTCTGGTCCATAGTAACACCTAAGTTTTTGACTGTCGAGGAGAAGGGGATTGGAATCCCATCATAGCGAACATTAGGTACCACGGTCTCAGACAGTCTAGTAATAAAGTGGGGGCTACCAAGAACAATAGCCTGCGATTTCTTGGCATTCACTTGTAGACCGAATCTCTCAGCCCAGCATCGTATCGATCACCATCGCTCTATCGCGCTATTGACCAGACTATTACACAAATAACTAAGTCAAATTGAACTCGCACACCAAAGTCATCCATAACTTCTACAGATATGGTTTATATTTGTCTGCAACGTGCCCTGAACTTTTTGCCTTATAATACGACACTCACAAGATGAATAAATATGACAACCATGCTAGTGTCATCGACATCATCGTCTTTGTTTAGATGTCAACCGATTATAAAATATTTCATTGGAAAACATAAAAAAGACAATAATTATGAATCAGAATCAGAATCAGAATAATCTTTATTCAAGTAGGTTTACAAATATTAAACTCTTTTGAAACGTCATAGTAGCGACTTAGCCTAAATTGACTGCAGGTTCAAATCGCGACCGATCAGAGAAGAACCTGTAAGAAACTCTGTCGGATGTCTTTTTTTTTTCGACGTTCGCAACCTTTTGTCGTAAGGACTAAACATTTTATTACAAGCAATTCAGTCCCAAGCATTGTTATCATTAATATAGTCTTTAATACTATAATATGCTTTAGAAATTAATTTACGCTTAACGTAACTCTTAAATTTATTTACTGATAGTTCAGTAACATTACTTGGGAGCTTATTATAGAACCTAATACAATTACCCATAAAAGAGTTTTTTATTTTATGGAGTCGCGTGAAGGGCACTGCGAGCTTATATTTATTTCTGGTATTAACATTATGTATGTCACAGTTCTTTCTAAATTTAGCGATGTTTTTATGAACATACATAATGTTTTCATAAATGTATTGACTGTGCATGGTCAATATATTAATTTCTTTAAACTTATCTCTAAGCGAGTCTCTCTGGCCCATCTTGTAGACAGCACGAATAGCCCTCTTCTGCAGAACAAAGATGCTATTTACATCAGCAGCACTACCCCACAGTAAAATACCATATGACATAATACTTTGGAAGTAACTAAAATAAAGTAATCGAGCGGTATCTAAGTTTATTATTTGCCGAATCTTATTAACTGCAAAAACTGCAGAACTGAGTCTACCCGCCAATCCAGCAAGATGAGGACTCCATTGGAGCTTGGAGTCTAACGTTATACCAAGAAACACTGTATCATTAACTAGGTCTAGTTTGTCATTTTTAATAGTTACAGTAGTTTGTCTATTTTTCACATTCGTAGTCATGAACTTTATACATTTCGTCTTTTTCTCATTCAGTAATAAATTATTAACACTAAACCAATCGACTACTTTTGATATAGCATTGTTTACATCGACATTAAACTGCTGTTGTCGTTTAACTTTGAACACAAGTGACGTATCATCAGCAAACAATACTATATCATGGTTGTCCTTTATAAGGTAAGGTAAGTCATTTATGTAGATGAGGAATAAAAATGGACCCAATATTGAGCCCTGTGGTACGCCCATTGAGACCAATGACCCAGGTGATTGTACTCCATTCACGTCTACCCTTTGTATTCTCCCGTATAAGTACGTTTTTATTAAGTTTAGCGCAGTACCTCTAACTCCATAGTGGTGTAGTTTCCTGATCAATGTGTCATGGTTAACGCAATCGAAGGCCTTGGACAAATCACAAAAAATACCTAAAGCATCCTGTGACCCTTCCCAGGCATTAAAAATGTTTTTAATCAACTCAACACCAGCTTCGGTTGTCGAGCGACCCCGAGTAAAACCAAATTGTTTATTGTGCAATAAATTATTATACTGAAAATGTTCCGCTAACTGTGACAAAATCAATTTCTCAAATATTTTACTGAAAGTGGGTAGTATGGATATTGGTCTAAAATTTGTGGGGTCAAAAGTACTACCCGTTTTGAATAATGGAATTATCTTACTATGTTTCATAAGATCAGGAAACTCACCACAATCAACACAGTGATTAAATACGACCATTAAGTCAGATGCTATGACTTCAATTAAGGATTTGAGTACATGGACCGACATTCCCCAAAGGTCACTGGTTTTCTTTATATTGATTGAGTTGAATGCCTTAATTACATCCAAGGCAGTAACGCGCTTGAATTCAAAGTATATACTGCATTCAGGCACGTTATCTTCTAAAAGTACAATGGCAGACGCAAGCGAAGAGTTCAAGCACTTAGCCGTGGACACTGGTATATCAGTAAAAAACTTTTCAAATTCAATTGCGATATCTGGATTGGAATCTATTATTTTACCTTCTACTTTTAAACGATAGTCGTTAATGTTGTTTTTTCGGCGACCTGTTTCTTAATTAATTATTTTCCAGGTCGTTTTAATAACATCAGAACTATTCAAGATTTTGTGACTTAAAAAATTTCGTTTAGTTATACGGCAGTCTATCTTGAATTGCTTAGAATACTGTTTGAAATGTTACAATTACTCTCATTCATAACTAATAAGGGAATCTCCCGTAACAAGTGATAAAAATTACTAGAAAAGCGTTGCCAGCTCGTCCTTAGGCTTTGTTTCCTGTAGAATGATTCAGCACCTCTAAAAGGGTGGTTTTGTTGTTTAAAAACAGTGAGCAAAATACGATTTTGCTGCGAGCGTGAGACAATAGTAGATTATACACCGAGGGGATAAAGCACAGTTTTATGTCACGGGCGCGATATTAAATCCTGAACGTAACGAAGGACTCCAGATTTAACTCCCGAGCGCAGCGAGGGTGTTACGAGTTAATTCCCGAGCGAAGCGAGGGAATTAAGAAGAGTCCTGAGCGCAGTGAGGGGTTCAAGCGCGCCCAAGACGAAAACAGCTTTATCCCCGAGGAGTGTACTCTACTTTTCTCACCTTTTGCGAGACAATAAAAAAGCGAGTCTACTAAAAACAGCGTTTTATTATAGTAAATTAAAATTAAAAGTGAAAATTGATATTTGAGACATTAGTCCAGTTGTGGGAAGACAAAGTTATATTTTTATTTGGTACGTTTATCGAAGTTGAGGTAGAGTTTATCTGAGTATTGTTCACAGCTTCAGAAACTTGCGTCTGAGGGTCGTTTTGTACTGGAAAGGTTGGAGAAGATGGTCCTTGAGGCAGTGGGCTTGATGTGATGTGTTTTGAGGTGGATGGCTGTGGTGGCAAAGGTGTCCAAGGATCATCATTATTAGACGAAGTTTTTAGATTTATGTTTTCACCAATACGACAGCTTATTCTATTCTTGTTCTGTATAGAATTTTCTATGTAGCCCTCCGCTACTGCATCGGATTTCCAGCCACCGTGTCGTTTTATCTGGGCCATGTCTGCACCTGAATCTGCCAACAGACTTGCCGATGTTCTACGAAAAGAATGGCCCGTGTAAAGCCCGGGATTTTGCAATTTCAAGTATTTTGCAATTTCTTTTGGCATGGCGCTAATTTTATTTTTGCCAATAACTTGTCTGGTGCATTTGCCATTGCTGTAACCTACAAAAAATCTGTTGGTGTTTATGTTAGAGGGGCGTAGATCTTGGTACTTTTTGACAATTCTTGCATACTCTTCACGAACTATGAATGACCGTTCTCTATTTGTTTTGTTATCAGGCAAGTTTACCAGCAACAACTCTGAATGCTTTTCGATATCATTGACTTTTATGTTTACGAGTTCATTTCCCCGACAAGCGCCATTCACTCCAAAAATCAACGCCACCTTTAACAAAAAATAGGAATGTAAATTAGCAAAAAATCTTGAGGCAAAATAATTGGGTAGTCTTAAAATGTATTTTTTTAATTTTTGGCATAAAATAAGCCTTTTATTTATTACTAGCTAGTATAAGCTAGTATAAGCTATCTCCATTTTAATTTTCATCCAAATCCATCCAGCCGTTTTTGCGGGAAGAGGTAACAAACATACACACTCACCTCACACACAAAACTTTCGCATTTATAATATTAGTGTGATACATAGCACTCAATTGACGCAATTGTAGGTACTAGAAATTCAATCAATAAGTAGGTGGTATTCATTTATACTCACTTTTATGGCAAGATAGCTGCGGTCGGGAGCTTCATTTAGAAAAGTTTCCACATTTTGAGTTGTAAATACTTTTGACTTCTTTGATTGATGACCATCCGATTTCCTTTTTAAAAATGCCAATAACTTGGTATATGTATTAATCTGGATGTCGTGTTTAATGCTTCTTGTCGACCTGAGCATAGAATAGATGCACCACAGGTTGCTTGACTTCTTTGTGGATGATAAGTGCTGGAAATAGACCAGAAGCACTGATTCAGACACTGACTTTGCACCTTTTCCAGTTTTCCATATGTCGAAATCGTTGTAGGCTTTCAGGTATTTTTCCTTTGACTTCTTTGGGAGTAGATTATGAACAATGCCTAAGGCATCTAATTTAATGGACTCCGGAGTTAAATCACTTTCGTCACTCGACATTTTAACAGATGTTTTCTTTAATTTTGATATATTTATTTAAAACTTTGCAGTTATCACCAATGTATTTTATTGCAGCGTCTTACAATACTCGCGGCTTTTGTTTAATTTCAAATGTGTTCCATTCAGCTTGCCGTGGCCAGCTCGATTTTAGAAAATGTTCGATTTTCAAATTAGGTTCGACGCGGCGGTGGCGGCGGCGCCGCGCCCGGCCTTCGAGTATTAGTTGATCTTTTATTACGAAATTAGACTTTAAGGCCATTGTAATAAGAACTATGAAAAGTTAAAATATTACAACCCAGCGAGTTATAATGAGATTCAGTACAACATTACACCCCGGCTAAAGCCAAGGGCTTTAATGAGTTGGTTTGCGTAAGGTTTGCATGATATGTAATTTGGCATTGTCGAGCAGGTGGTGTGAAAAGTAACTTTTTAATTTTTGTTGCGTGGCAATGGTGCGGCGCACGGGCGGCTGGGGGATGTCGTTTTATTATTATCATGTTGTTTTCTTTTTAACTTTTTATGTGACAGTTACATAATAACATCACACGAGTGTTTTAATGCCTTATTATGTACAGTTACAATCTACATACATAATATTATTAAATAAAATCAAAACAAACTAAACTAAACTTTTTGCGACAAGACAAATAGAACGTCAAAAATGGCGGCACCCGTAGTTTTTTTTTTATTCAGAGACAAACTAGAGTCGGCCTCTACTATCATATCGTTCGATATCAAGTAACAAGCGAGATTTGTCAAAATTGTATGCAATTGACATTCCATAAAATGTCATCTCGAGTGATATTAGAATCGAGGTCAAATAAAATTGCCGTTTTTCAAAGATGTTCGAAATTTGAATGTAATATTGATATCGAATTTGATGTTTAAGCAATAACAACATTTTCACAAATAAGAATTATGTTCTTACAAAACAGTTTATCTTTATGCTAGTCGTAATTTGCGGTTTTTGAGCGCATCATAGAGGGTTTATAGAAGTTGTTTATCGCTACTCCCTTGGGATCTGTACAATTTTCCGGGATAAAACTATCCCCGGGACTCAAAATATCTCCATTCCGAATTGAATTTCATCTAAATCGATTCAGTAGTTTAAGCGTGAAGAGGTAACAGGCAGAGAGAGGGAAAAGGATTTTCGGGAGGGGAGGGTAGTGAAGTCAATCTGGGTTTTACGCTGCTCGCGAGGTCAAGCCGGCTGGATGGGACTCCGTTGAGGAAGGCCCGGTTATGTGACCATCTAACTGAGCAGCGTCTTCATGGGTTCATTTTATTACTAAACAATTTATTAGAATGGACGCTAGATGGCGGTAAAAGTCCTCTTTGTTGTTCGGTCGCGTTCACTTTAATTTTACATTATATCATTCAAAGAGTTATAACGTTACGCTTAAGAATGCAATACGGGATGACGTCAGTAGGTAAGAAAGACCAAATAACATTTTCTATTTTCGCCCGTCATTGTAACTTACGATTGGTATAGCGGCTTATCGCAGGTTGACGATGCCATGGTGACGCGGTAGATTACTACATGAGTCCTCACGTACTAATCTACCGCATCTTAAGAGGCCGTACACGAAATTTTGCCGATTTCGCTGATTTTCGTGATTTTACAGACGTGATTTTACTGTTGAAATACTTTACTTCTACAAATTTTAATGCGCAACACGAAAGATAATTTCGATTTTCAACGAATGTATGAAATACTTTTTCGTTTTTAATATTTAATTTTGATTAATCGACCTGAAACCGGCGACTGTTTCGTGAGTTTTGCTGTAAGAGGTTTAGAATATCGCATATTCACGAATCGTTATGACATCTTAAAGATATGAAAAAATAGCAATTGATTGCTGAAAAAGTTGTCTAAAAAATATATGAATTACTTTTTACCGCCTTTATATATTATTTTTGTGTAAAAAAAAATATGATCTTGGTCAAATTTTATAGAAAATGGACAAAAAATAGTTTTAAATTTCGGCTTCTTAAAACACTCGTTAATAAAATTAAAAGAACAGTAATAAACTTCAGTTCAAAATCAATCCATTACCTTAAAAAAACATCCATAAATTAAAAATTAAATAGCAATATATAATGTTTTAAAAAATAACCTAAATCCCGAATTTAAATTCTCGACAAAGATAAAAAAGTAGCTCATTTATTCGTAACACATTTATTCGATCATAACTGAAATGATATATCATGATGTGCATTTAAACTTATAGAAAAGCAGTATTTAAACTGTAAAATCACGAAAATAAGCAAAACTGGCAAAATTTCGTATACGGCCTCTTAAATGTTCACCTTACAATAAACTATAACTTATTAACAATTTTAAAATACAAAAATATCATCGATTGGGATTTCAACCGCGGCACCATGGCGTCGTCAACCTGCGATAAGCCGCTATACCAATCGTAAGTTACAATGACGGGCGAAAATAGAAAATGTTATTTGGTCTTTCTTACCTACTGACGTCATCCCGTATTGCATTCTTAAGAAGGAGAATCCTACGTCAATTTACGTAGGATTCTTTCTCGAGCAATAAAGAGGACATATTCGTATATAAACCATTGAAGCGATTTCAGTATCATTGATGTAGTCTTTTAGTTTTTTTTTTAATTTTGCACATTCATACACGACTTTTCTACGGACTTATATAAGTATTATATTTTAGTTACTAAAAAAGTATAGGGTACACGAAATTTTAACGATGTCATCCTCGTAAAGATTAACAGTTTAAATCTTTTAAGCTATTTACAATTGACAAAACCCTAAAATAAACCCTAAATATACGTCAGCTTATTTGTACCTACAAGAAATAATACTATTGTATACGCCAACATATTACATAAGTATTTAAATTAACGTTAATATTGATTCCCCGCCCTAATTACTTCTTTAAGTATAAAACATAAAACGACATTTAATTTTGGTTTTTATTTTTTTAGTAATTGTTATCCAAGTTCCTTATGTTACGCAATTTTAATAAAAATACATATTTTTAAAAGAAAATTGTTTTTAATTTCGTACTTATACTGTGTAATTTATATTAAATATCTTTAATTCTTAATTAAATAATAATAATTAATTTAATTTATTCTTTTTTTTTTAATTAAAAAAAAAAAAAAAAAAAAGGGTCAGGTTAAAAATATTATTTTACTGTGAATAATGCAAGGCAAGATACCGATACCTAAGTCTTTTACAAAAAATTAAATACCTACATAATATTATTTATACATATAAAAAAGCCCTGTAATATGAGTACAGCTTTCCATAGACTGTATATTTCGTGGGAGATAAAAACATGTTTCTGTTCAGAAGTTTTAATAAATAAAACGTTGTGATTTTTATTAACTGGGCTATATTAATATTTTGTGCGAACGGAACCACTAAGTATAATCATTTGTTTTACAGGAAAATGTATTAAGAATAATTAAAAAAGCTCGTGGACTTCGAAATTGCCGGATAAAGTGAGTAAATTCATTAAATAAATTGAACCATAAAAATATTGGTTTGTTTTCCTACTCGCGTAAGTACTGGGGGACTGTAATTAGGCTCCTTTTTAATGAAATAGCAAACTTTCTTTTATTTGGTAATAATTTCAATTCATAATAAACTTAAATAGCTTCACACACACTTCTTACGAGTAGGTTTCATTACTACCGAATTTAATAACCTTGGACTTTAAATGGACTACTTAAGTTTAAAATTGACTTATTCTTATAACACATAAAACTAAAATTACCTTTTTTAAAAATCCAGAAAATCTATAATGACTTCCATTCAAAAATATTGAATTCTGATACAAATGCATCTTAAAATTAATTTATTCCAAAACATTTGAAAGGTAAAATTACGGTCTCAAGACTCTCAAAATAACAAATAAATAAATAATGACAGCATTACATAGTAAAGTAGTCATGAGAGAAGGTTAATTCACTTCTTCAAATATCAGGTGTTATGGGAATGTCATTTTGGATTTAAGACGTCATAGTTAGGGAGCTGGCGAGAGTTTCGGAATATGATTACACGAGTTTTACAAAGAGGTGGATTGCAGT
The DNA here is from genome assembly GCA_949316455.1 of Acleris holmiana. Taxonomy (NCBI): domain Eukaryota; kingdom Metazoa; phylum Arthropoda; class Insecta; order Lepidoptera; family Tortricidae; genus Acleris; species Acleris holmiana. The sequence goes on along the minus strand of OX438762.1, from coordinate 39,813,584 downwards.
TTAGATCAGTATGAATTGATTTGGTCCAGTTAATTAGGGTCCTATGTCGCTGCGTATACTCGTTACAGCGGGTAGAAGTTGCTTTTAAAAGGGAGTACTAAATCATTTACACCTGTATGCCTCTGCGGTTCATGGTCACAATCATCTTGGAAACGAAGAAAATCGAAGAGGCAGACATTCAGGGCTCTGCATTATCATGGGACGGAGTTGTAAATATGTTAAAAAAACACACGCACTCTGTTTCTCATTGCGCCCATTCGATTCATTATGACTACCTGGATACGAAAATACATTTGGGAGACACTTGCTCACTGATTTTAAGCGTGCGGTTATTACATGGGATTATTGTGATTCTTTATTATTTTGTTTAATATAATTTGCTGAGCTCACGATTCAACTTCTGGAGCTGCCGTTCTCACTCATATTCGCATATACTCTCGCTTTAAAATGACTTATAAAGCATGGTTCATTTAGAATTGGCACGAATAAATTAATTTCAAAAAAATGATTCTTATATTCTTATTTCAAAAGTGATAATCACGGTTTGTTGACAACCTTTTGATGTTTAAATGGTGCAAAAATTATAGACCTTGATCAATGCGTTTAATAGTTATCGACAATGGAACTTGAAAAAAGGAAAGTAATTGTGAACAAATACTTGGAAAATCCATCATGGTCTGGGTCGAAGATAGCTAAGGCACTAAATTTCCACAAAAGTACTGTTTGTAGAATTATAAAACGATACAAAGAGACCCTGTCTTGCCGCAGAAAGACACAGATCAATCGTAAATCGGGTACCAGGGATAGAGAACTTAAAAAGAAAGTGTTGAGAGCTGTTGAACAAAATCCAGGGCTGTCCGATTACGATCTGTCCCGTAAATTAAAAAAAAGTCGCAGTACTGTGAGATGGATTCGCCTTCGAGCTGGTTATAAGAGCTATGAAGCTATTAAGAAGCCAAATCGCACCATGAAGCAGAACCTTCAAGTTAAAAAGCGAGCTCGCTTGTTGTATGACAAAGTTTTAACAAAATTCCAAGGTTGCTTCTTAATGGACGACGAAACGTATGTTAAACTCGATTTTAAGCAACTGCCCGGTTCAAAGTATTTGGCTGATGCTAGAGGAAATGTTCAAGAAAAGTATAAGTTTGTTAAATTGGAGATATTCGCAAAAAAGTACATGATATGGCAAGGGATCTGTAGTTGTGGCTTAAAGACCAAAATTTTTGTTACGTCTTCTACAATGACGGCAGATGATTACATGAAAGAGTGCCTGCAGAAGCGAGTTTTGCCTTTCATTCGAAACCACCGTCTTCCTGTGAAGTTTTGGCCAGATTTAGCAATCTGCCATTACTCAAAAAAGGTACTACAGTGATATGAAACCAATCAGGTCGATTACGTGCCTCATGACATGAATCCTCCAAATTGTCCACAGTTTCGACCAATTGAGGACTACTGGGCAATTTTGAAAGGGAAACTCAAAAAGAGTGGCATAATGGTCAAAGATGTAAATTCGTTGCGATCTACATGGAATCTTCAAGCCAAAAAAGTAAATAAAAGCACTGTTCAGAAGATGATGGGATCCATTACGAAAAAAGTTCGGAATTACATAAGGACTGTATCTAAAAGAAAGTAGACAACTTTTCGACTGCATCAGTTTGTCCACAGGTTTTACTAAATTATAAACCTATTTCTTAACTATTCTTAAAATAGAAATAGATTAGACATTCCATCATATCTGTCAAAATGGGGAGAATTGCGTTAGAAGTGAGAAAAAATATTTTGGACGATTGGTGCAAAATTAAAGGGGTAACTATAAGAAAGCTTGCTAAAAAGTATAATTTTAGCCCTGCAGGTATACATAAACTAATTACTAAGTTTGGTACCACTGTCACCTTAGAAGATCTCCCAAAATCTGGGCGAAAACGAGGCCCTTCCGACCCAGAATTGCAGAAAAGAGTCGTTCAAATGTTTCATCGAAAACCGACTCTGTCTATTTGGGATGCTGCTCGTAAATCAAAAACTTCTATTAGAATGATCCAGCGGATTAAAAAAACGTGCAACCTGAAGACATTTAAAAAACAAAAACAGCCCAAACGTGATGAAAAACAGTCAATTGCTGTACGAAAACGTACAAGAAAACTTTATGACCGAGTTCTTACTAAAAAAGTACAGTGTATCGTAATGAATGACGAAACCTATTGTAAATTTGATTACAAAACTCTACCTGGCCCACAATTTATAACAGTCTTGGCAAGTAAAAAGATTTCAGTATGGAAAAATTTGGAAAGAAAATTCTAATTTGGCAAGCAATTTGTCAATGCGGGCTGAAATCAAAACCTTATTTCGCTACGGGAACTATAAACGCCCAAGTTTACCGCGACGAATGCTTACAAAAGAGGTTGCTGCCTTTTATCAAGAAGCATAGGATGCTTACATTATTTTGGCCAGACTTGGCCGCCTGTCATTATTCGAAAGTGACTAGAGAGTGGTATAAAGCCAACAAGGTAAATATTGTAGAGAAAGACATGAACCCGCCTACCTGTCCGGAAGTCCGTCCAATCGAAAGATACTGGGCCATTATAAAACGATCTCTTTAAAAAAAAACCAAAGTTGCTACTTCCCTTGCTGACTTTAAGAAAAAGTGGAATAAGGCTTCCGAAAACGTGACCACAAAAGTCGTCCAAAACCTGATGCAGAATATCAAGAGGAAAGTCAGATTGCAGGCAAAGTAGGGGCACTTTTCTTTTTAATTTCCTTACAAAAAGCTTTGGAAAACATATTGCCGTTAGATTATGTCATTCTTTCGGAGTGCGCGGTGGAGCCGGTGGAAGGCACGACAGGCTGGGGCTGGGCAACCTCAACCGCCGAGGTCTTCGTTTCGGAAATGCTGTCTATGGACTATTTGTAATGTTCTAACCCCAAAAACAACCTTGTTGCTGTCTCGTTCTGCATTATAGTAACGGGTCGAGTTAAAAACTTCATTAGAATTTCGTACATGTAGCTTGGCGCGGGTTGAAAAGAAATAATCAAATGGTCTGCCTTTGGAATATCAGAGGCCTGAACGTCTACCTCGTCGATTTTCTTGGTTTTCATACTCGTAATATAGCACAACTTTTTTTCTTACATTTTTGAAGCGCTGTCAATAGACAACGCAGTGGCATCAATCGGCAAGATGCTGATGGACTATTTTTCCGCTGTCCTACTCATTATTTTTAATATAACATTTCAAGTCTGTCAAGTGTGCACTTCATATAAAGTTTCTTAAATTAAAAAAAATATATAAAAAAAAGAATACTACAACACAGTCAGAGCCCTGGATGTCTGCCTTTTGATATTTGTATTTACAGGATGACTTTGATCATCAGCACACCTTTTTTCTAAAAAAAATGAAACGCTGTCAATTGACAACGCAGCGCCACCATGGTGTCATACGAGGTCCTTGATGTTTCTTAGGATATATTTATCGCTATATATAAATAAAGTCTGCTACGTGTACTGATTATATCGAAATTTTGCTCGCCATCGCTCTCTCTCGCTCCTATTATGGGATAAAAGTGTTACAAAACTAACTCATATTAGAAATCTGATATTTTTTGAGAAATACAGGTGTTTCGGTATTTAGGAATTATGAGATAGCCTTTTTGATACTTAGATGTATTGGTAACTATTTCTTTCCGGTTCCTTTGCTGAAGTTTGGTTTGGTTTTTGGTTCCTTTTCATTTGAGCCATTAATGAAAATCAAAGTCATTAATTTCAGATGATATACAGTCCATATACTAAAATTAACATAATAGATAAAAGTGAATTACACAAACATTACATTTTAAACGATATAGTAAAAAAAACAATAAAATTAATAAGGCACGTTTTTAATTCAACTCAAAAATAAGAAGTGAGGTTTATACGTCCTCTAGTAACCAAATAATTGGGGGAAATTGTAAGCCTGAACAAATCGTATCGATTTTTACAAGCCCGTAATATTTTTAAAGGACCTGTCCAAAGACACCACACTACACTATGGGTAGATTTTATTTTACCACTTTGTTGGCGTGATTAATATGTACTAAGAGTCTCTCAGCGGCTGCGGAAGGACGGACGGACATGGCGAAACTATTATAAGGATTGGACTACGAAACCCTAAAAAGCCGACAACAGTGTAAGCGAGGTTCATTAGGAGGCTCGAAGTAGATTTAAGCTGTAGCTATGGTGCGGTGAGCCCGTGTCTGGTCAGTCCATGATGACATGCGCAAAAGCAGAAGGATCTTAAAGTCTCGTTTGAAATAGTCTGAGAAACAAAGAGAAATTTAAGCTGGTCATAATTGCGAATCACCATTCCAAGCAGGGTTGTCCAGATCAGTAATTAAAAAAATAAATCTGATATAAGCACTGATTTAAAGCGGCAGTTGTATATTTTCACTTCGTGTGTTTCAAAGGTTGTCAAGGTGAAAAAAAGACTAGAAATAGCATCACTATGGTAATATAACGGTTAATGTATATATCACGTTGTAATAATACCTATTACAGCATTGTTGTAAACCATGGTTTCGCTTATTACGGAAATCCATAATGTTATTTGGTAAGCAATTGACATCCTAATTTATATGTCAGAACTGTAATTATTGTAAAAATATCTTAATCAACTCTACTAAAATCAATTTGATAAGATTTCTTTTGTTGGCAGGTTCGTTCCAATTGTAAGTGATTATTTTTAATCAAGCATACACGTAATTCTGAATGACGATTGTTAAGATATGGTAGATATGACACTTTTCATAGGGATAACTATAGACAAAAACTTGCAATGGAGTCCCCATATAGCAGTATTAGCAGGTAAATTAAGTTTGTCGGCTTACACTGTTAGGAAAATCAGGTAACTTACCAATATTGAGACAGCTCGCTTAGATTACTATAGTTATTTTCATAGTGCTATTTCGTACGGTATTCTGGTTTGGGGAAAAGCGTCTAATATACGGACAATATTCGTGTTACAAAAAAGGGCCATTCGTTCTATATATAACTTAAACCCCCGTGATTCCTTAAGAGTAAGAACTATTTAACGAATATAATATGTTGAATGTAGCATCACAATTTATTTATGAGAATATTATTTATTTTATTAAGAACCAAGATTATTTTTATTAGGAATTGTTCATTTATAATATGAATACTAGAAATTAAAAAAAAAAATGTTTTAAAATGTGGGACTTCAGTTTGACTGACCTATTGTCATTTGAAAAGAAGTATTTTGTACTTTTTTAGTGATCATAATCTCACGGAACTTCCCATTTCTCAATAAACGCATTAAAAAAACATTAACGACATGCAAAAAAGATGCAAGTCTCACAGCGCAGTTCTTCTATAACAAAAAAACTTTTGAGATATAATTCTTAAACCAAGTCAGTTATTTTATTCAGTAGATATGGTAGGTGTCCACTGAACTCGATTTTAACCGATTTGCCTATTATTTAACCTTGGAGGAACGCATTTTATAGTTCTCAAAAAACAGTAAGCCAAATTAGCTCCAGATTGCCAAGCAGATTAGGTTTGATGCTCCACCACATTAATATGTATGCTTCAAACCATATTGCGGATTCAGTCAGAGAAAAGAAATAGCAAATTGTAACAATCGCCAATTAGACCTAGTATTACCGTCGTTAGGCGAGAATGTCCGAGTGTGCGCTACGTCCAAAGCGTTGGTTCCGGTTGACACGCCAGGCGCGCGGTTGGCGCGGCGACAGAACGACGGCGACTCCGGTACCAAAACGCACATTCGAAACGAATGGAATTTTGCTAAAGCCGACTTTTCGCGATTATACATGCTATTAACTTCCGCTAATTGGTAAAATTATATTATTTAGCAAAGGTGAAAGAAAGAGCTCATTATAATTTTACGCTATAATTAATAATGTTATCAGCGAATGTGTGCCCAATAAAACAAAAAAACGTGCTATATTGTGCGCTATGACTATCCTGTATGGTACAATGCCGAAATAATTCAAGATTTGACAAGAAAGGCTGCCCTTTACAGAGAGTATATGATACGTTTTTCATACAAAACCCGGGGACAACGTCGTCCCCTGCGTTACCTGATATATTTGTGTAAATCATAGAAGAATTTTTAAAATTGTCTTCTAGAAAGTAAGTTTAATTGTCTGATTTATTCAATATATTGACCACATCAAAAAAAATTATTGCATTCTATCAAATTAAGGTGACACAGTGAGACATGTCGAAAATTGGGGAGTACCTTAAAAGTTGATTCTCCCATTTACGGCGTCTAAGATTACTTTAAAGCTGATGTATTTATTTTAATAATACCTTAATGTTTTGATTTTAAATTTCTTTGTTTAGCAATTGTATAAAATATAATAGGCCTTGTTTACGCTTAATACTTTAATTTATGCAACTATGCTATCCTTCGGCAACATTATTAGTTTTATGTTTCTATTTGTAACACCTTATTGTAGGCTTATTCGATGACAACCACTGCTTTGTGAAGTACTTAACAAAACTATCAGTAGCTTTATCTTCTGGTGTTTGATGCAATATAGTTAGGAACCCTTGCGGAATATAAATTTCCGGTAAATGTGGCAACTGATAACACAAAACAAAATGCTTTTCAAATCAGTACGGACAAAAGCTATGGAAAAAGGATATAAGTTTACGTGGACAAAAAACTGTGTGTTCTCATCGACACCGAGGCGGACCTCAAGAAGATTTCTTAGGTTATTTAACATATAATTTTAGGATACCTTGTTTAAATGTTTCTAATTACTTGGTGACTCATAAACTTCAAAGAATTACATATTTACTCAATCACACACACTTACACTCATCCCTTTTACATTATACATAGGTACACAACTTCAATATTATTTAAATTATCATTTCACAGGAGGGTATGACAGCCGCTTGCAATATGTTCGTTGCTTTTTGTTTCTGCAACACATATGCAACATATTTAAATGTATGTTTGTGGTGGTGTTGCAGACCGAATCGAGGTTTTTTAAAAGCGATTCTGTAATTAGATGTTCATTGCTTAACTGAACCGTTCATCCATTTTTATTTTAACTAAGCAAAAATATACACGTTCGAATATTATTTTATGTTATTTATCTTAATCCATTCACCAAATTAACCATTTTGCTTCAGAATGTACGGGGACTTCGTACTAGGACGCATGAATAGTTTTTAGCAATCCTAGACTCTAATTACGATTTAATCTTTTGAAGCGCATCATTTCAAAAAATGAAGACATTTCTGGACACTAACGTTGTTAGCGTTAAACGTAAAATTTTGAAAATAAAAAAGAACGGAGATTTAAACATTTATTTATAAACTAGGGGAAAAAAGGACAATATTTATACACACAGTTATTAGAATTAAAATAACGTATGCAATCATTCACAAGAAAGAACTAGAAATTATAAAAAAAGTACGTGTAGATTTAGATGTTTAAAACCAAAGGGAATATAACCGAAAGAAAACCGAAGCTGAACAAAAAGTGTATTGGGCGCGCGGGCCTTTTTAGAATTTAGGGGAAAAAGAGGCGAACGTGGTACGCGCAGGAAAACAACTTACAAAATAGCGGAGTTCTAGCTAAGCGCGCTACACTATTACTCTACAGGACTAGGTTATTAAAAAGGCGTACCTTAACAAATGCGGTGAAAATATAAACTGGGTATAAAAAATTTAGAAGAACACGTTGACCAGCGCACGACGATCGGATAACCGGGTGTAAAGGCTTATGGAAATAGTCGCGGTTAGGGCTCGCAGCGGAGTTGCGGCTACTGCTGGGTGTCGTACTCGTAGTTCGACAGCGCGTACAGTAGCGAGCGCGCCAATCGCGCTGGGTTTGTGGCGGCTGGTGGTACGGCTTGCGACTTGGAGTCACCTCACGTACTTAGTAAATTTATTGATGATCAACAGTATGGTAGGTTCCGGAAGTAAGTTCAACAAATAACCCTTTCAGGTTCGGGTAACGGGTTCGCTAAAAATAAAAGGTACGATATTAAAACGGACCAACAGCAAACGCGGCACCCACATGGAAAAAAGCTTTTTCATGGTCAAATTTTTATCTAAAATTGTGAAAACACTACCAGAAATCTTCACTATCTCCGCTATCTTGCGCACTTTTACCTTCCGATCTTCCATTACGATTTTCAGGACTTGGTTAGTATTTTGTTGACACACTGCTTCATTTGGATGACCTGAGCGTTCCCCATCATTTGTGTCCATGCGATCGCGTTTGAAGTCGGCATACCACCGACAAATGGTTGCTTTAGAGGGAACCAATCCCACATAACATTTTATAAGCCATTGCTGTGCTTCAACGGGATTTTTTCTCATTAAAAAAACAATGTTTTATCAACACGCGAAACTCGTTTCCATTGTAACGAAATTACAAGCGTAGCGTCACTTAAATGTCTGCAAAATCAAAATTTTATTGTTCAATTTTTTAAATTTGACACTTATCTTTTATTGATGGCCAGCACTTTTTAAAAATCAAAAGAGTCTTTAATATTAATATATGCGCCATTTAAAAGTTAGACTCGGGACTTATTGAACGATCTAGTATGTACTTATACAATTTAGTGCCTTGTCTATTTAACGTCGTGTTTAAATTGCCATATGAAATTATCAGATCGGTAAAAATGACAAGGTACTAAAGTGTATACATATTTTACATGTTAAGTAAAAGTGTTATTGTGTGTACCTAATATTCGACAAACCATCGTGTTCCAAAAATTCCCAGCATGCGGATAATTTTTATTAGAATTTTCTCATCACTAATGTTAGGTAGCCACCAAACTGCTCGCTCGCTAACGGGGTCTAGTCATAGAACAGACAGTAGACGAAAATTATTGACTTGAGTAAAGTTAGGGCGTGTAGAGTTAGAAGCTTAGCTTTTTTTGTCAATGCGAGCCATATGGTCTCGTCTTGGCAACATTTTACATGAAAATGTTTTTGGTGGGATTTCACTTATTTTTGTAAGTTAAATCTGTTATTTATGTAAATGTCAATTTTTTTCTAAGTTTAGATTTTTGTTCCATTTGTACTAATAGATGTACCTATTCTAAGAATGTCGGTGATCATCAGTGAGTGAGTCAGTGACGAAAGAGTTTTTTAGATATCAATAAAATAAAGTGTAAGTGCGCAATTGAAACTTTATACTGGGTGTCTCAAAAATCGACGTCAGTCAGTTTCTTCCTTTATTTATTTCGATAAACAAAATTATCGGGATATTTATTCAGAAAACCAACAGCTATACATTTTAAAGTAAGTATTATAATGGTTGGTATCTTAACATAGGCCAATGATAGGTTACTAATTAACAGAACATTCATAAACTAATAAACTGAGAGTAGGAAACGAAATAAAAAAATTAAGAGACTAAAGAAAAGAGTTGACAACATATAAGCAAACACGCGTGTGTGTGTGTGTGTGTATATTCACTTTACTATGTTAAGGATATGACAGACCGCTTGGTCGCGAGGACATTAATTTATTAATGATATATTTACGAAATACAGGTTTCGAAAACAAAAACGTGTCAATATCTGAAAAGCCCTGGTTGCAGGTGAGACATATGCGCTTCACAGGGTTGTTACGGGCATAATTTGTTTTAGATGGCAGACTAGCCATCATTTTAGGGTTTCTGGAGCGAAACTTTGAGGCATTCAGGTATAGCTCAGAAGGCAAATCCGGATTGTCAAGCCTACCATTAATAATGTCATGAAACCAGACCAGATCTAGAAGTGTTCTACGTTGGCTAACCGAAACGGGTCTCAGTAATGATATTTTAAATGCTGAAATTTGTGACAGTAGGTACTCAATGTTTTGTTTTGATAGGGATTTTTTTTCCACGGGAAAACTGAGAGGTGGAGGCGTAATGATCCTAGTCCGTAACGAGCTGTGCGCAAGCACCGGGGACGCGTGGCCGCTCGCGCCGTTCGAGGCGCTGCACGTCACGCTCCCGCCGCGGTTCCTAGTCCCAGCTGACGATGACTCACCTCGCCCGGCCGCTTACCGGCCGGCGAGTATTCACGGTAAACAACAATGGCACATAATTTTCACTTATATTCCGGACACCACAAGCCATCACGCTAACGATATTCTTAATTCACAATTTCAATTTGATATCCAGATGATTATTTTCTTGTCATAAGTGATTTTAATATATCAAATATTAATGGCTTTCAATAGAGCTTGTCTACTTAAAAAATGGCTCTATTAAACTACAAAACTCTAGCACGTGTATGATTAGTAAAGATTCATTTATTGGACTACAACAATATTGTCAACCGAATCAACCGGAGCAATATTGTCAAATTGTAGCGATTACACCTTGGACTTAGTATTTTGTAATATAGACATAGAAATTGTTAGATGTACTGAACCGTTACTTACTAAGGACAGTTTTCATCCAAGTTTTAATATCGACATTAGACCTATTTCGATTCAGAATATATACGCAAAGGTATTCGAAAAGTTTGTTTATGATGCCATCTATCAAACCATTTACTGCGGTGTACCTACTTACCAACACGGTTTCTTAAAAGGAAGATCAGCAACAAGTAACCTTGCTCAGTTTATACAATACACCCTTAAGAATAAAGACAGTGGTGGGCAGGTTTCGGAACATTACGTCAGGGGTGCCCCAGGGTTCACATCTGGGCCCCCTTCTCTAAAATGCGTATCTATACGATATTTTCACTTGTTTTAAAAGCCCATGTTTCCTACTCTACGCCGATGATACTAAAGTTTATCATAGAATCAAAAACTTAGACGACTGTAATCGCTTACAAAGTGACTTAAATAACCTAGCTATTTACTACAAAAGTAACCATATACCTGTCCATTTTAATAAATGTAACATTATATCACATACTCGAAAAAGGATACCAATAAACTATTTATACAACATAACTGGTGGATTTCTGGAAACAACCAATTCAATCAGAGATTTAGGTATTATTCTTGATAGCAAACCGTCGTTCAGTGAATATGTTGATTGTATTACTTAATTAATAAGCCATTTAGAAACTTGGGTTTCGTAAGTGGTAATAGCAAATAGTTTACAGATTTAGGTTGCATTTAATCTTTATACTATGCTTTAGTTCGAAGCACACTAGAATATAGCAGCAGTATCTGGTTACCACAATATCTTATTAACAAAGATAAAATGGAGCGCATAAAACGGAAATTTCCGAAATATCTTGAAAATAAGTCACATATTTTTAAAAGGACATACCATTATCGTTTAGAACATTACCACTTTCTTAAGCTAAGCAAACGTAGAACACTTCTAGATCTGGTCTGGTTTCATGACATTATTAGTGGTCGGCTTGACAATCCGGATTTGCCTTCTGAGGTGTACCTGAATGCCTCAAAATTTCGCTCCAGAAACCCTAAAATGATAGCTAGCCTGCCATCTAAACTACATATTGAACTAGAAAACTCTAGCATGTGTATGATTAGTATCTAAAACAAATTATGCCCGTAACAACCCTGTGAAGCGCATATGTCTCACCTACAACCAGGTCTTTTCAGATTTTGACCCGTTTTTGTTTACGAAACCTGTATTTCGTAAACATATCATAAATTAATTAATGTCATATGAAGGTTCTGTTAATTAGTAACCTATCATTGGCCTATTTTAAGTTACCAACCATTATAATACTTGCTTTAAAATGTATAGCTGTCGGTTTTCTAAATAAATATCCCGATCATTTTGTTTATCTGAATATATAAAAGAAAAAACTGACTGACGTCGATTTTTGAGACACCCAGTATAAAGTTTCAATTGCATAGCACTTACACTTTATTTTATTGATATCTAAAAAACTCTTTCGTCACTGACTCACTCAATGATGATCATCGAAATTCTTAGAATTTCGATGATTTATTAGTACAAGTGGAATAAAAAATCTTTACTACTATTAGTACAAATAGAACAAAAAATCTAAACTTAGAAAAAATTGTCATTTACATAAATAGCAAGTATAACTTACAAAAATAATGAAATCCCACCAAAAACATTTTCATGTAAAATGTTGCCAAGACGAGACCATATGGCTCGCACTGACAACAAATCATGAGATCTCATGTCGAGCCAAGCTTCTAACTCTACACGTCCTAACTCTACTCTATATGCCAGGTCAATAATTTTCGTCTACTATCTGTTCTATGACTAGACCCCGTTAGCGAGCGAGCAGTTTGGTGGCTACCTAACAGTAGTGATGAGAAATGCCAATAAAAATGATCCGCCTGCTGGGAATTTTTGGAACACGATGGTCTGTCGACGACGACACGACGTTAAATAGACAAGGCACTAAAGTGTATAAGTACATACTAGATCGTTCAATAAGTCCCGAGACTAACTTTCAAATGACGCATATATTAAAGACTCTTTTGATTTTTAAAAAGTACTGGCCATCAATAAAAGATAAGTGTCAGATTTTAAAAATGGAACAATAAAATTTTGATTTTGCAGACATTTAAGTGACGCTACGCTTGTAATTTCGTTACAATGGAAACGAGTTTCGCGTGTTGATAAAACATTGTTTTTTTAATGAGAAAAAATCCCGTTGAAGCACAGCAATGGCTTATAAAATGTTATGTGGGATTGGTTCCCTCTAAAGCAACCATTTGTCGGTGGTATGCCGACTTCAAACGCGATCGCATGGACACAAATGATGGGGAACGCTCAGGTCATCCAAATGCAATGCGTTTGCTTACAACTGATCAATAATTTAGAGCAATGTTTAGCACTGATGAATCGTAATAAAATGATTTTTTACGTCGGTATGTGAAAATGGATGAAACATGGACACACCGTTTCACTCCGGAGTCCAATCGGCAGTCAGCAAAGTGGAGAGCGGCCGGTTAAAGCCGCCCGAAGCGGCCAAAGGCTCAGAAATCGGCCGGTAAGGTTATGGCGTCTATATTTTGGGATGCGCATGGAATACTTTTTATCGACTACCTTGAAAAGGGGCAAAATATAAATAGTGACTATTACATGTGCTTCTTGGAGCGATTGAAGTACGAAATTGCGGATAAACGGCCTCAAATTAACAAAAAGAAAGTGGTGTTTCCCCACAACACGCCTTGCCACAAATCCGTGAGAACGATGGCTAAAATTAAGGAATTGGGCTTCGAATTGCTTCTTCATCCCCCTTATTCGCCAGACTTGGCCCCCAGAAATTACTGGCTGTTTACAGACCTCAAAAAAAAATCTCCAGGGTAAGAAATTTTACTCAAATAGTGAAGTTATCGCAGCAACGGAGGCTTATTTTGAAGCCAAAGACAAATCGTTCTACGTGCATGGGATAGATAAGTTAGAAAAGCGTTGGAGGGACTGTATCGCTCTTGGGGGAGACTATGTTGAAAAAGAAAAATATAATTTTATAAAAAAAATACCTTGTTTTAGTACGTAGTCTCGGGTCTTATTGAACCACGCGTTGTTCTTCCAAGTGTACAAGTAAAGTGTATAGGGCAAAACGAAAAAAAAAGCCGTATCCTAAACTATGGGAGACGCATGACTAAGTAATGCTTTTTTTCACTGTCAGCAGAGATTTTATCTGATTTATTTCCGAGTAATTTCGCATCGGTGTAGTTCTGTTAATCATAATACCTAAGTAATTACGGTGTATAAAGCATTGCATAATGTTGGCTTAGGCGTATAGCACAACTTTTATACGAAGTTATACTGAGGGTGTATAGGACAAAAGTAAGAAAAAATTTGAACACTTATGTTTTACAAAATCATCATTGGACAAACTATATCATTTTACAAACGGCAAAGAGGTATTTCCCGCCGCATTTTTTTGTGGTCAAAAGTCTAAACTAACCTATCAAATTTAATAAGGCCATGTAACATGTAAAATATTCAATAATTTTAGCACAAATACGTTGTTACGAAATAAAAAAATTGCCAAAAGATAATTTGGTCAAAAGTACAGACCCCTAGGATTTTATTTGTGGTGTCATTGAGCAGAGTACTTTTTTTGGTATTTTTCTTTCTAAGACAGCCTTTTTTTACTTGGCGACTCAACCAGTGAAACTAAACAATTATCACAATAAAAAAATGGATTTCACATACATAGCTATGCTTTGGAACATTTATAGTTTGTACAGTACATCACTAATGTTAGGTAGCCACCTGACAGTTTGATGACGGGGTCAGAAAATGACTTACCTAGAACATGTCCTGCTTAGAAAATTACAATATAATACAATACAAATATTCTTTATTGAACACCACATACATATGCATGAAAAGTAAAATACAAATAAAAACTTACTAAGTGAGTCAATAGGCGGTTTTATCGCTAAGTAGCGATCTCTTCCAGACAACCTTACAAAGAAAAGAAGTGTCAAAGAAACAGAAATAAAGTGGTAGGAGGTGCAAACTAAACTAAAAAATGGTATATTTAAAAAAATAAGTATAAATAAAAACCAAACATCCAAACGACATATACGTATGACATATAAATATATTCATATATAAACTACAGATACATACAAAACTATAGATAAATACAAAATATACATAAATAAATATAATGATTCTGCGAAAAGGAAGGAAGCTCGCTAAGAGCTCTCCCTTAGCGAGCTTCCTTCCTTACAACAGGTGCGCTTTCAAGAGATTTTTAAAAATAGGAGGCAATTTCGCGCATCTTAATTCTAACGGAAGAGAGTTCCACAATCTAATAGCCTGTAATATAAATGAGCCAGCGTAAAATTGTAAGAAGAAAAAGAACAGTTAAGATGAAATTTTGGGAACAACGAACAGAAGTAAAGTAACTAAAACGCTCAATAGCGGGGGTTGCTGGAAAGAACAGGATGCCGTAAAGAAGATTAAAAATATGATAGTGCCGGCGAAGACGGATAGAGAGCCACTTGAGCTGAGAATGAAAATTAGAGACATGGTCATACTTGCGTAATCCAAATATGAACCGAATACAAACATTTTGAATATGCTCAAGCTTGTTAAGTTGCTCCTCGGTAAGATCAAGATAACATACATCCGCATAATCTAGGATAGGGAGTAGTAATGTTTGAAAGAGCGCAATTTAAGTCGCTAGAGGAAGGAAGTTGCGCAGTTGCTTGAGAGACCACACTGCGGCAAACATCTTCTTGCTGATCTCATTATCTTGGGGTATCCACGAAAAGGTACGGTCCATGATGACACCCAAGTTTTTGATCTGTTGCGAGGAAGGTATAAGAACACCTACCAAATACACTGATGTAATGTTACTAAAGTCGATTCTACTAATTAACTTTAGGTTACCAATTATTATACTTAAAAAAGTACTTACCTAGAACATGGTCTACTCAGAAAATGACTTACTTAGAATATGACCTACTAAGAATACGACTTATGTAGAACATGAACTACTCAGAAAATTACTAATCTAGAAAATTACCACTCAGAAAATGACTTGCCTAGAACATGATCTACTCGGAAAATTACTTACGTAAAACATGACCTACTAAGACAATTACTTGTAGAACATAACTTACTCAGAGACTTACCCATAAAATTACCTACTCAGAAAATGACCTACCTAGAACATGAGTTACTCAGAAAATGAGTTACCTAGAATATGAACTACTCGGATAAATTAGTTACCTAGAACATGAACTACTCAGAAAAAATAGTTACCTAGAACATGAACTACTCAGAAAATTACTTACCTGGGAGATGACCTACTTAGAAAATTACTGAAAACGAAAATGTCCTAGGTCAGCCAAAGGACGTTGTATAGTGTTGTCAATAAACATACGACACCAGGAAATCTTGGAAACCACGACTATTTCCGAACACAGGTCAACGTGTCTATGAAGTACCGTGTAAATTACTAAATATTCTGTGCTTATTTCATAGTATGTACGCATTGTGGTAATTTGTTTTAATTTATTGATAAAAAACCTAAGCCTTGAGTTAGTATAAAAAAGGAAGCCTTTTATTTCATCAAACCATAGTCTAGCTTACACGAATACTTTATTCTAGCTTTAGCGAATACTTTTTTTTTATAAACTATTCCCAGCAGGTACCGTGTGTTTTGAAAACTGATTAAGCTCTTTTATTTCAGCTTGTTATTGGCAAACAAAATAAAAAAAATAATGAAATGTAAGTATTTATAAGGTCTTCGTTTTGGACACGGTGCTGTCGAGCCGTGAGGTCGTTGACCCTATAGTCAAGCCCTGCTCGTTTGTGAGAACTTGCAAATAAACGCTTATAGTTTAACACCACTGTGTGTATGAAACTCTTAATCGAAGCGGCCAAATTTCATAAATGGTGTATCATTGAGATATGTCTATCTATTAAGATATATCTCAATATAGTGATACAACTTAACTGATATTATGAAGCATTATTTTTTAATTTTTAATTTTTAACTCTGCGATCCGTTATACCTCAATTCACCCCTCCCTCCCTATTATACCTCAATACATTATACCTGTAGCAGGAGCAATATGGTGGAGGAGGTGTACATGTACTTACCAACACTCACACCCTAAACCCCAGCTTACTTATCAAGTGACGGATGATTGTTTTTTTGTAACTAACCAACTCGTTTAAAAAAAATAGTTACATGCATTCTCAGGGTGGGTAGGCAGATCTACAGAAATGGCAATAACTCTGAAAAGATTTGTTTATAATTCTGTAACCACATTTTGCACAATCCGGCCATAAAGTTTAACAGTGCATTAGTGAAAGGTTGCAAGCCCATTGCTTAACAGTACTGCAAGCCTTTATTCCCTTAGTCACCTCTTATGACATCCACGGAAAGACACCATATAGCGCCGTATTAGACGATAGTTTCAAATAGCCCTTATTGGCAGAATTAAAACAACAACGTCACAAATGATTAAAGTTATGACAGTCTGCTTTAAAACATAATTTAATTACTCGTGTAGATTATGATTCTGTCGATAGTATTGTATTGTACGATCAGTATTATCTTTAGGGTTAGGGTTAAGTCTGTTAAACTAGCAAAAGAGGAATGAGAGCGGCTAATGTACTCGAAATATGTACTTGTTTGCGCGATGAGGAAAACCGTTTTAGTGTGAGTCGGACTTGAACTATAAGGGTAGCGTACTAACTTTTTACACACATAATATGAACATAATATCACGCCTTTATTACCGGATTAAGCTTTTTGCTCAGCCTAAGAGCTACAGAATACCAACAACTCAAAACTTGTTGATAATTCTGTAAACACTGTTCAATGTCTGCCTTGTAATTAAGTTATTGTGTTCCAGAACGCAGCCTAAAAACGTTCTGATATAAAAGACTACGCGGCGCCTCTGTCGCAACAGTCGCAACGTAATAAGCAGAGCTGACGGTTTGATTAAAAAAACATCTATGAAAATCTGCGAAATCGTGATTGCTTTTCAAAACTATATTCAACCTGAAAAGGACGTACATCACCGCGCGGTGGAATCAATGGTTCACTTCTCCGCCTAACGTCAAAGTAGTAGAGTTGTTTAGTACTATTTAAGAATGATCAAGCCCATTCGTGGAACTGGCCACTTGTCAGAATAGAATAGGTTCATCCAGGTTTAGATGGAATCGATCGAAGGGTAACTTTGCGCTCTAGGAATAATGTCTTTCAAAGACCAGTTAATATACTTAGTCTTTTACCATTTGTCAACTATCTAATATGACAATAATATTTCATAACTTGTGTCATAATTTCTTAAGTAAGTTACAGTTAGTTTTTTTTTACCTTAAATCTAGTTTTTTTTTACCTTAAATCTGGAAAGAGTCCAGGTATTCATTTTAGGAGTTTTTTTTTCCCTTATTTTTCTCTTTTATATTAATGGGAAAGCGTCATGATGCTTTCGGTGAGGGGTGTTCAATGTTTGCCTTGTAATTAAGTTATTGTGCTCTAAACGCACCTCATCGCCTGCATTATCCAGAACGCAGCCTAAAAACGTTCTGATGTAAAAGAAACTACGCGGCGCAACGTCATGAGCAAAGCTGAGGGTTTGATTCAAAAAACACCTATAAAAATCTGCGAAATCATGACTGCTTCTCAAAACTATATTACGACGTACATCACCGCGCGGTGGAATGGTGATTCAAGTTGGCGGTGCGAATAAAGATCAGATTTAGTTGATAATGCTTGATCACAAGGCAAACATTCATACATTTCCAAACGAAGAAAAATAACTACAGTCCACATCTTACCGGGGACTACGTTTAGCCCACATACGCAATTTGCACAATCAGGGCTGGAATTCTACAAGGTAATAACGATATCGTTTTTGACCTGTTTCCGTATTGTCAACGTTTTGATAAATCTTATGTCATTTACAATAATGGCTACTGTGACATAAACGATTCTTAAACGTGTCAAACACGATATCGTTTTAACGCACCTGAATAGAGGCCCAGGCTAAGATATTTACCAGTGTATTAATGACAGGTTGCAAGCCCGCCGCCTAACAGTACTAAAAGCCTTTACTCCCTTATTCATATCATTAGACATCCACGGAAAGACATGGATTGGCACTATTCTAAACAGACAACTACATACTGTTTACACTTTTTTAGCAATGTAAAAGGAAAACGACCTACCACAACTAAGTAAACTTGATATGTTCTTGAGATACAGGCGACTAAAGTGTAGATACCTACTAAAAATCATCTAGGACAGCACCGAATAACTTAAAATAGAATATTCGTTTGTACTTGTTGTTTATCGAGATAGTTTTTTGTTGGTAGGAACGGCATTGGACACGTCATGCTTGTATCCGTTTATTTCTTAAGGGGTTTGCACTATAATCCTCCAAATCGGTCTATTGTTTAACTATCATTTTTAAGATTGAACAAAAACGACTCTTGTATGGGGGCCCCTTATTATTTCAATGGTGATATTTTTTCTTTTGTAACGAAATCTACCGTTTTAAAATGTATTTTGTATTTACACAACAATAAATTATTTATGATATACAGGGTGTTAGACAGGTCGTGTGCCAAATGAATACGACGGGTAGGAAGGGTCACTTGCAACAAACTTTAGTCTAATTAACTCTCATCCTGCCCACGGTTTTCTTTTAGTTATTTTATTAATTTTATTTCGATATTTTCAATAAGTTTACAGTTTTCTTTACATGTCTTTTTTTTAATGTCGCAGCAAAAAAGTATTTGTATATTTTATTTCTAATGTATGCTTATTCTATAAACATCTTATTTGCAATCCGATAGTAAACAGAAAAAAAGATATGAGCCGACAAAGTGTGAAAATCAGAAAATAAACGGCACAATAAAAAAAAAATAGGAAATTGTCGGATCTTCCAATTTCACAAAAACTTCTCCTATTTATGACCACTCTAACGGTATACCACAAGTCTAGAACCACTATGAATTTTCTAGCAAAATAATGGTTTCACTCTAAAAAGGTGATTTACTTCACCTATTAACTCATTGAAGTTAAGTGAACTTACTTTATGAAATAAATAAATAATTAATAAATGCACTCAATACAACAAGTTTATTTGACAAACCACTTTTAAAAATCATTGAAAGTTATCTACAATGATAAAAAACGGTAACAAAAGTTAACTTTTATTTTCACCGCTAATTATTCTTTAACGATAATCAATACGTAACTTACGACCAAAAAGAACCTATTTATTTTTTGATGACTAAAGATGTCACGAATATATCAATTGCAAAGGTAGACAATTTGAAAAAATTAAATAAATCTTTAAAATAAATACGAAAATTTAAAATAATAATTAGTTTACTATTCACACGTTTCTACCAACTTGCAATCAACAGGCTGGATGTACTTACTGTGTAAAACTACTATTTTAGAGTGAACCCCATTTTTGCCAGAAAATTCATAGTGATTTTAGACGTGGGGTATACCGTTAGAGTGGTCTTAAATTGGAGATTTTTTTGTGAAATTTGAAGATCCGAGAAGCTCGACGACTTTTATTTTTTTATTTTTTACACTTTGACGGCTCATATCTCTTTTTTTTTGTTTCTATCGGAATTGCAAATAACATGTTAATAGAATAAGCATACATTAGAGATAAAAAATACCAATAACTTTGTACAAATACCTGCAACATTTAAAAAAGATATATAAAGAAAACTGTGCACTTTTGGGAAATATCGAAATAAAATTTAAAAAATATATATTAAAAAAAACGCCTTGGGCAGGATGAGTGTTAATTAGCCTAATGTGTGTTGCAAGTGAGCCTACCTACCCGCCGTATTCATTTGGCACACGACCTGCCTTACACCCCGTATACTCGTATTAAAATTAATAATAAAACAAAACGCGTAGGATTTATAGGATAGTTTTGTTATGTGTATGAATATTTAAGATCCATTGTCTTCCATGTGCGAAATTTAGAAATAATAAAGATTTTTTTAGATTTTGTTTCTTATTTTCTGGTGAATTTACACAAAATTAGAAAATTACAAATCACCCAGTAAAAGTAAACCGCCTAAACTTTATAGCCCATAATTTTACAAACATAGATTAAAATTACAGGTCCCACGAGCATTCAAAAAATTCAGCTGATGTAAGTTTTAACTTTCAAGGTAAGAAGAATAACGTAAAATAGCATTAGTAGCTGCTAAGCCAAATAGCAGTAAATCAATTTAAAAAATCCTGTATCAATCACAACCTCGTTAATAGGAGGAGAAGATTGAATCTACTTGGGCCATTGAATCTGACGAACTGTTTATTGGCTTGGGAGGGCAGAATTCTAACATTAGAAAAATTCAAAAATGATGTAGAATGGCACAATAATAATATTTTGTAGACATACAAGAATAATAATTATTAATTAAACATACACGATAAACATCTTAAAAGGATTAAACGATGCTGGTCGATAGACTCCCATGTTAAGCGAATTTCTAGTGTTCAAAAGTCATTTACCTAAGTGTGTGTTAAAAAGTTAAAATACACCCTCTTTTACAACCTTAAGTCTCAACTAAAATGTAAAAAGTTAAGTCTACAACTATGATTTTTCTGTAGTACTGTAGCTAGTCCAAATATACTCAAGCCCAGTATACAATTAGGTAACGTTTTTACAAAAAAATTGACAATACGGAAACACGTCAAATACGATATCGTTATTACCTTGTAGAATCCCAGCCCTGGGCTGGTAATAACGATATCATTTTTGACGTGTTTTCGTATTGTCAACGTTTTGATAACTCTTATGTCATTTACAATAATGGCGACTGTGACATAAACGATTCTTAAACGTGTCAAACACTATATCTTTTTAACGCACCAGGGCTGGAATTCTACAAGGTAATAACGATATCGTTTTTGACCTGTTTCCGTATTGTCAACGTTTTGATAACTCTTATGTCATTTACAATAATGGCGACTGTGACATAAACGATTCTTAAACGTGTCAAACACGATATCGATTTAACGCACCTGAATAGAGGCCCAGTGGTGCTAGACAAGTTGCATTCGACAATCGTTAGCGATTATGTTTCGATTGATTGTATGGAATTGACGTAAGCCACCGAGATAGTAACGTGACACTTACGTCAATTCCATATATTTTTCAATCGAAACATAATCGCTAGGGAGTGTCGAATACACCTTGTCTAGCCCAACTGAATAGAGGCCCAGTATATGATTTTAGTGTTCAAAACGCCAGTCTGCCATATTCATATTCATTAAAAATTCTGAAGATATTCATTATTTTCGAGCTGTCCCAAATATTTCTTGTATTTTATTTATATCAAACAAAACATCTCTTTCTTTCTATTACTTATTTGAGAAACAAAAATGCTTTTTTGATTTTGGCGTCAACATATTTGATTTCTTTACGTATTTAATAGATAAATAAAAAACCGGCCAAGTGCATGTCGGACCACGCACAGTGAAGGGTTCCGTAGCTGGGATGAACGTTCATGGTTGAATTCATTTTTTTTTTAATTAAAATCTCAAAAACTACACTGCGTATCGTGTTCAAAACAATTTTGGTTGGAAGTATTTCGTATGTTCTACTACTGTCATTTTTATAAGAATGTTCTACTTAACAGTTCAAAAACTACCCACCCGGACAGAATTTTTACGACTTTAGAAGCGTATATCTCGCCAACTGTTTACTTACGTAAAAAAGTCACTTAAATACCTCTGTATCATTTTGAAAGCCCTATCTAAAAATAGCCCACACGCTGATGTAACTCAAACAAAAATTTTTTCGTCCCCTAGTTACATGTATGGAGTGCCACCCCTAAATTTTTTTTTTTTAATTTTACTACATTATTGTATAGCGGTTCATAGAATACATCTAACCTCCAAATTTCATTTATATAGTGCCAATAGAGTAAAATGGCTGTGACATACAGACGGACAGACGGACGGACGGACGGACAGACGGACAGACGGACATGACAAAATTATAAGGGTTCCGTTTTTGCCATTCGGCTCCGGAACCCTAAAAACAACAAAATTATTCTTTTTGGAATTTTCACTTGTAAGCGTCTATGCCATCCCTCGACAGCATTGGAGGTACGGTGCTGTTTGAAGAATGAAACAAGAAATGTTGTATGATGTAATCGAACAAACAGATTCTCTTCTTATTTTGAAGATGAATAAAATAGAGATGGCCTCTTAGAATTTCTCTCTCTCTCTCTTAGAAAATCTAGTCCTACCAGTGCCACTAAGTTAGTCGTCCTGTGTTGATTTGTGGAACAACTCAAAGTACATGCCGTATTAGCCTCAAGTGCATAAGGCCGGGTTGCGTAAGAGAAAACAGCCGGAACTTGAATTTGGCTCCAAAGAGGACGTCAACGGATTAAAAAAGGATATAATGTCTCTTCTTATAAATCTCACTTCAGCGCAAAATGAAAACATTGATCTCTATACATGAGGATATTAGGTCTGAAATCAAAGATCACTTACGT
Source organism: Acleris holmiana (assembly GCA_949316455.1). Taxonomy (NCBI): domain Eukaryota; kingdom Metazoa; phylum Arthropoda; class Insecta; order Lepidoptera; family Tortricidae; genus Acleris; species Acleris holmiana. The sequence goes on along the minus strand of OX438762.1, from coordinate 39,790,669 downwards.
GTAGTCATAAGTGAAGACCAGTTTGTCTGACTTTAGTGAAAGGGTTTTCCTTGAGCTGAGAAGAAAATTACCACAATACCTAAATTCTCAAAAAGTCTGGAGAGTTTGATTATTGAGAACAACATTAATAGACAGTTATCTTTACAAAATAATTTGGAGATCTCTGGTGTACCTTTGGTTAAGGGAGAAAACTTAATCAACATCCTTCGCAACATATCTGTAAAGGTCAGATTCCCCCTGAGTGACATAGACGATGTTATTCACCGCGTACGCCGTTATCAAACGGAACAGGGTCAGATGCATAAGAATAGCAGACCGCCGTTAGATTTACACAGCGTAGCCGAAAAAATGAGTTACTAGCCGCGGTGCGCGCGCGCCGCGGCCTAACAACAGCGTCATCAGCGTGCCGGGCCCCGCCGCTGCTGTGAACTTCGGGGACCCGGTTGCCCAACCAGGTTACGATTTTATCTGCTAGACGGAAACCTGGCTTACTCTAAACGCTTTTGATGGCGAGTTTTTTGATGATAGTTTAAGTGTTTTCCGATGAGACCGGTCAGCCGCGGCGGCGGCGTAGCCGTAGCAGAGCGCGCCTGCTGCCAGCCGCTGCGCCGCGGCTGGCCCGCGCCACCGCGCGCTCAATTTGATTATGTCTGGGTTTCTGTTCCCGTAAACCAGAGCAGCTAGGTGCACTCACTCCTCGGCCAAGTTTCTCAGCAACAGCTGAGATCTTTTATCAATATAGCCTGTATTTATATCCCTCATGTTCCCGGTTATAAGGAATCCTTAACCTCATTTTTTTAACTTTAGTCATATTATTTTTGAAAGACTAAATAATAACTTTTATTAGTTGGTGGATTTTAACATTCATCTACCAGGAATAGATTTATAGCCGAGTAACAACTATGCAACACAACTGCGACGCGACTTTTTATCATTTACAAAATAAAACCAATTTAATTTTGACGACAATTGTCGTTTTGACGACACGGTAGCCTAGTTGGGAGTGACCCTGCCTCCGAAGTCAGCGGTCCTGGGTTCAAATCCCGCTAAGGGCAGATATTTATGTGATGAGCGTGAATATTTGTTCTTGAGTGTTGGATGTTTTCTATGTATTTAAGTATGTATATCGTTGTCTAGTACCCATTGTACAAGCCTAGGCTTAGTTCGGGACTAGGTAAATTTGTGTGACATTGTCCCCTGATATTTATTTAATTTTGAGTACAACGCCCGTAAGCGTATTCTCGACTTACGGCCGAACCCTATATTCAAACCGCGGACCGATAGCCTTACTTCGGATTAAAATTTGACACATTTTGTATGGGCAAATGTCAAATTTCAACCCGAAGTAAGCCTTATCTATCCGCGGTTTGAATATAGGGTTCGGCCGTTAGTATTGAGGTAACATTGAGTGTAAGGTTGGTGCTTGCGATCGAATGATCTAAACAATGTTGCCTGCGGCGGCTGCTTTCGCGCAAAAGTCGTTTATCTTTACTTGCTGTATATAATGCCCCTTGTCCTTTTTTGGGATTTAAGCTATGTTCATACTAGAATTCAAATAAATCGATTCACCAGTTTAGCCGTGAAAGCGTAAGATACAGAGAAGCAGTTGATTTAGCATTTATAATATTAGTATGAGCTCATTAAATACTGTTTTATATCATAGATTCATTTTTAAAGATATCAGTTAGTTATTTTTGTAATAGGTAGGTTTGGGTTTCATGGGTTGAAAAAAAACATTAATATGTATTTTTTATTTCTTTGCATAATATACTGTGTATGTATTTATGCATGTTAATAATATGACTAGCGATTTAAATACGACTTTCAACTGATAAATTATTAGTAAATTTTATTGCTCGCCTAAATAATTATCCTTGTTGAATAAATTTTATTTATCGGTGGTTGTTTCATTGTTGGTTATTGGTTAATTAGTAGGTAACTAACGGAGATTAGTTTTCAGCAATATGATATTCGTATGACAGATATAGGTTATGCTCTAGTTCCGAAATCAAAATTAAAGGTCATAAAAATAGCGTCCACAATTAAAAAATGCGCCAACTTTTAAAGTTACCTCCTTGCCACCTCACGTACTCGTAGTACATTTTATTCCAGTACATTCAGTAAAACTGGGAGAAGTCTCAATTTTGAATACTGGTCTGGTTAAAAAGTGACACATTTTCCAAGCTGCAGCAGTTGGCTTTGAATTTTGAACAGTTTACTGAAGAATTATTCAGGATTCATGGGTAATAAAAAGAAATAAAAAAGTAAATTGTGTTATAACAGAAGTGAAAAGACCGTCGTCGTATCATAAGAATAAATACTATTAGGGTCGATTTCACCAACGTAGTATAAGCCTTATTCTAAGAATAAATCGTTAATTACTCGAGAGTTACCCCATTTTACGTTTCACCAACATTTAGCCTAAGGATAAAATCTCTATACTAGAGTAAAACCTTATACCGCCGATTTCGGCCGGGTAATCTGTTATTCGTAGATTAGTACTGACACTGTCAATTCAAATCTTAGATAACCTTTAAAAATGGCACGTCGTTTGAGTGTACTATTAAACGAAACCGATAGCGATGATGATGAACATATATTACCCCGACCACGGTGGTTTAAGGAAAGAGCTAATTATTTTGAGGATTATGACGACCACGATTTTGTGTTAAGATTTCGTTTAACAAAGTTGGCAGCATTGACTTTACTGGCAAAAATCGAGCATCATTTGGAGTATCCCACAGATAGGTGAGTGTTATAATTGATGTTATGTCCTGGTACCTACTTGAATACCTTTCCAATGCCTAAAAAAATGTTGAGCTGATTCTAGCACTTGTTTGTATTGTTTCAGGAATCGATCAATATCGCCTGTCAACCAATTATTAGTTACATTAAGATTTTACGCAACAAATAACACCCAAATGAGCATTGGCGACTTCGGCGGAATGAGTACACCAACATCACACAGAATTATTCACCAAGTCAGTACAGCGATAGCATCGTTGCACAGAGAGTATATACGATTTCCAAGGACGCACCGAGAAATACGAAAAGAGCAAGACTCATTCTTTCATATTGCAAGATTTCCACGAGTAATCGGTGCTATGGATTGTACTCACGTCCGTATAACCTCACCAGGTGGAGATCATGCAGAACTATATCGTAACAGAAAGGGCTACTTTTCAATCAATGTGCAAACTATTTGTAATGCACTGCATAACTTAGAAATCACTGATATAGTGGCAAGGTGGGCAGGTTCTTCTCACGACAGCACTATATTCAATAATAGTTGCATAAAAGCTAAATTTGAATCTGGACATTATGGTAATGCCTTACTGTTAGTAGATGGTGGTTATGCAACCACTTCCTACACGATGCCTCCTTTAGAAAACCCTAGGACTCCAGTGGAACAACTCTACAACGAGTCACAAATACGGACTCGAAACCCTATTGAGAGGTGCTTCGGAGTCTGGAAGAGACGATTTCCTGCATTAGCCTTAGGGCTACGTACTAAACTTGACAAGTCTCTGACTATTATTGTAGCCACTGCAGTATTGCACAATATGTTGAGGCAGCGAGGCGAAGCAAATCCTCTTGATGATCCTGAACTACAGCTTCCAGCTCCATGGGACGAACTTTTACACCAGGGTCAAATTGATCAGCAACCACAACAATTCATCAGGCCCAGCGTGGCACGAGATGCTATTATTAATGATTATTTCCAAAGTTTATTGTAACCAATAAAACAAATGTTATATTATAAGCAAGAATTATTTATTTGTTTTATTTCGCCTTAACTCTAAAAGTAGTAACCTAGTTTTCAATTTGTCTTGTTTTAAAAGTTCTTTCTGGATGTCCATTTGGATGTCAAATAATTGCTTTGCTTCTTCTCTTTCTTTAGTCGCATGCTCCATTTGAATTTTGATAGCATTCTCCTTTAATTCCTGTAAGTTTTCCACAGAGGAACTGTAAAGTTGCGGTCGCCTTTTAGACATCCATTCAAGTCGTTTTCCTGCATTGATATGCCTTCTCTTCTCTTCTGGATTCGATCTTAATTGCTTAGAAACTGGCGTTTTTAGAGTTTTCGGAGTGTAATCACCCCAATCCTGAAACAAAGGAAATATTTTCTAGCATTTAATAATTTAATAAATATAATATAAAACTGATTAAAATTAAAGTCTGGCAGTTTTTAGAATGTCCAGTCATATAAATTTTACCATTTCATGGTACAAATCAAATTTGTTTAATCTTTAAAATTTAATAATAATAAAGATTTTCTAAAATAATGTGACTACCATGACATATCAGTCCACCGCTGAACAAAGTACTCTCCGTAACATAGTAATTTGCAACTTTACCAATGTGTCCACTGTTGCTTTTGAGTCACCATTGTTGCTTGTCATCACTTGGGTTTGATGTGGTGACTTATTGGCTGGATTTGGAACCAACTCCACAGATAATTCGTTTCCATTCTAAAAACAAAGATACACTATTAGGTAGGCAAGTTAGTATATTAGTCGGAGAGCTCTCAAAACGTCCTTTGGGTTTGGGTTTAAGTAGCTTGATTGGTATATGTTTATAAGAGCAAACAAGAAAGCAGTACAAACCTGAAGGACATTTTAAGAGCTCACAGACTGCACTTAGTAGGTATTGATTACAGTGTGTACTTTGCAGTGTTAGATTTAATTCTTTTTATCAACTCTACCTACCAATAAATAATCTTGGATGACAATAGATTCAGCGGTAGAGGCAGTAGATTCAGTGGAATGTTTAGTCTGTACCTCAGGGCCAGGAATTGTATCTATGACTGAAAAAAAAAAACATCAAAACCACTGCTAGACATGGTATACCATTACCACTTTATTAAGTACCTAGATAAAAATTCTGACTAACCATTCACTAGTGGCCCGCCTGGCAATGATTCTGTGATGTTTTCCTCTGGTGTGATAATATTGTCATTATCATATGGATTATGTAAGCCCACAGCACTTGGTGTTATGAGACATAGAACCCTCTCATGTAGTGGGTCTTTTTGTTTTGGCCTCGAGGGTCCACCACCTAAAAATTACACTTAATAATTATACAAATACAATTACAACAACATTGTAGGTATGTAAACTTATTTTCAGGAAAAAATAGTCGCATGTATTTACCTGTTTGAATTAAATGCATCCTCTTTAAGGACGCTTCTTTTTTGGTAACTTTCTTTAAGCTTTCCCACTGGGCTTTTAAATTATCGATAGTACGATGGCAGAACATAGTTTGTGAATTGTATTTATCAGTAATTGTTGCCCATTCTGCGAGTTTTTGTTGCATTGAAACTCCGTCCGTTCTTTTATTTTCTATAATATGAAAATGCTCAGTGACTAGATCGACTAGTAATGTTCTTTCGGATGTCATCCAATTAGCGGATCGCTTCCTTTTCTCAGCCATTGTTGAATCAAACGAAAACTAATAAAACAGGATCAAAACACAAACAAAATCCAAGTTTAAATGGCTTTCTGCTCAAACAAATTCAACGGGCACAATCGCTGTTTAAAAACGTCAAGTTATTATATTATATTACCCAAACAAATTTAAAAATATGCAGCATCATTGCTCAAGCATAGGACAGACTGTCTCTCATAATTGGGTGCGTAACCTATTCATTCCTTTCGTTCGTTCAACATTACAGAGTAACTATGCGAGAGTAAAATATCCATAGACTAGCATGGTGAAACGAAATTGAAGTTAACTATCGATTAAATCGTTAGAGTAAAGTTATACCGGGGTAGCTTCTCTCGTGTAAATTCAATGTTGGTGAAATCGACCCTTAGAAGGGTTACTTCATCCCCGCCACGCGCGCTCCCGCGTGGCCTGTCCACAGTCCAGGACAGTAGTCCTGGATTGTTAAGATCGTGTGTGTGTCGATCGTGTCGATAAGTATATCGCGGAAAACACTAGCGGGTTGCCATCCAGAATCGGCGCTTAGCGTAAACATGCAACAATATTTTTCAGATGAAGCTCTCAAAGGCACAACTGTCTACGCAAACTGCGGTTTTACTATACGAAAATTTTAGTTCCGTATTTGACCACGTGCTTTACGATAATTGTAAGACGATAGCAAAAAAGTTAGAATCTTTGTTTTTTAAATTATTTGTAAAATAAACACATTAAGTAAAGAGCGTAAAAATGAAAGAATTACATAAATTATTTTTTTATTTATGCACATTTGTTTAGATTTAACTATAGGTACTTGTTTTATAACAATGCAGAAAAAAAATCGATTCGCCTTCAAGATCTTGCTCTTGGTCTATACTGTAAGTCACTGATACGAGTAGTGGATAAGCGTTTTATTTAAAACTGCGCCTTTTATTAATATTTTGACTGTAGCGTCACAATTTCGTTATGAGAATTTTATTTATTTGCTCTTGTGTTTATTAGAAGTTTCGACACGTTTCCGTGAATAAACATTTTTTATCTTTTTTTAACTGATAAGTGATTTGTCAAGGATACCACTGAGACGCAAAATATGATTTAGGATACCTTTTATCCGACTTCGCTGGTGTAAAAAAAAAGGTTATGGTTTATGGTTAGTTTTAGAGGTAAATAAAGTAATTCTACGCGAACGAGGTTGCGGGCTCAGGTATTATATACTTGTGACAACCCTAATTTTGCGACAGGCGAGAGAGAGGTAAGGCGGGGCTTGGGGCGCTGTAGGTAATTATAAAGGTAAGGTAAATACCCATACAACGATGCAAAAGATGCCCTTCTAATAGTATTTATTGTTATGGCAGTATTTAGATTTTTCGGTATTTTTAATGCTTTTAGTTATTAAAACTTTCATGAGACGGCCTATCACCCGAGCCTGGCTTGGCGTTGACATATTATTACGGGAGACCCTGTTATTGTGTTTTAATTTTAACTTATCTTCCCTTTTTTTTTAAAAAAAAGGAATGGTTCACTACCCGGCGAAAAACTTCCCATACGAACACAAATAACGATAGAAAAGAGCAGTACTACTCTGATGAAATTTCAAAGTCGAAATCAAAAGAAACGTCGTCCTCCAACGAAAAGCACCCTGACAGCCCCTACACAGTGTTCAAGAACAGATACAAACAAAATTGGCTTTGGAATTTTGAGGTAAAGTACCAAAATTATTTACAAATAATATCTAAGAGAATTTTGTGGCAGTCATGAAAATATCTAATTTATGAACGTGTCATGTAAGAGTCCATTAATTAGAAGTAAATAAAACAAAATACACTCGAGAGCAAAACTTTCGGGTCACTATAATAAATTATAATATTTCGAAAACGAATACACCTAGCTACGTAAAATAAATTGAACCTTATAGAAAAAAAAACGTAATTCTCCTTCATTACAGGTATTAAAACTTATTGGTAATAATATGAAATAATGACATAAAAAAAAAAAAATTAAAACAAAATAGTCGTTTATGAAATAAAGAACTTTTCCCATTTTCCATTTGTTATTGCTTTTGTTTTCGTTCTGTCATAAAATGCATATGTAATAAATATGTCAATTACACCCGAAAAATGCACGAGAATCCTTACAATACTGGAAAACGGCCGAAGCCAGTGAGATACTGCAAGAATAGCCGGAGTGACGTTGTCAACAGTACAGCGTATTGTTCAGCGGTTCTAGAAACTGGTTCGAACTTACGCAGACCAGGAGGAGGCAGACCCAGGTGTACAACGGTACGGGAGGATCGATATCTAGTCAATACTATGCTTCGAAATCGATTTCTTACGGGAACTGCATTGACACAACAATTTTTACGGCTTGGTGGGAGCAATCCTAGTGCTTGGACTGTAAGACGGCGACTTGTTGAAGCTAATTTGAAACCCTTTAGGCCCGCAAATGGCCCTAAACTGGAAAGGCACCATCGCACAGCAAGACAAATGTATGCACGCAAACACTCAGATTGGACACCTGAAGATTGGTCAAGAGTTGTGTTCTCAGACGTATCAAAGTTTATGCTGTATCAACACGACGAAAGGGCGATGGTGTACAGAAGGCCAGGAGAACGATTCATGCAAGCCTGCATTGCAGAAAAGGTTGCGTACGGTGGCGGTTCGGTACTCGTGTGGGCTGGGATTTCTACAGAAAGCCGAACAGAGCTAGTACTTATCGAAAACGGTACTCTAAATGGCGTAAGATACGTGGAAAAAATCCTAAATGAGCACGTCGGTCCATTTATGGCAAGGCTCGGTGAAAATGCTATTTTTAATGCATGATAATCAAGGATCGTTAACTGCGAGCGAAATCCATTGAAATGACGTATGACAACCAGTTAGGGATGGCGATGGTTCTAAATTGATGAACTAAAATATTATGTACTAAAATAATACAAATAAATATAACTGAACAGAATCTGAATCTCAGTGTAATGTTATTATTACAGTTAAATGGTAAATTTTTGTATTGTATTTACAATTTTTATCCAAAACTCTCCAAATTTTTCACTTGGGACAGTGAGTAATAATTTTCGCAAATACAATGACGAAACAACACAAATAATACAATCAGCCTTGCAGTTACCTGAAAAAAAAGACTTAATTGCTTGTAATCCCACAAATCTAAAGTTTTTATGGAGATCGAAAAATATTACTTCGTTTCTGACAAACAAAATAATTAAATAAAATAATACAGTCCTTTTATGTGCAGTAGTTTCTGATTAGCGGCCTATTTTGATGACTAACAGTTGCATTACGTATTTGCTGTCAATAAATCAGGGCAGGCTACATAGTTTACATTACCTCGATGATCAAGGTTGCATTGAAATTTTGTAAACACCGCCATAACTTCATCCAAACAGTCGTCGAATTTAGTGTTTTCAACGTCTTTTAGCATTATTCTTAGGCATCATTCTCGAAAATTTATAAAACAGCTGCATGTTTTGGGCACTATAATAAATTAAATAATAATGTGAGTAAACCGATGACTTATATTCAAAATTTACAAGCATTTGTATTTTACCCTTATAGTTATTTCCTCGTCGGAACGACTTTATTTCTATCTTTGCCATGAGAAGCCTGCTGAATAGTCTAAATTCTTGAACATCAATAACATCCATCTGAACAAAAAGACTGAATTATAATTTTCACTTAATCAAATAAATATTAAGTTAAATCAAAGATCAGTCAAGGACTACTTTGACATATAGGTATATGGCCATAGATAAATAATTTCATTTTTCTTTTTAAAATAGAATTGTATACCTACCTATCGGGATGGGTATTACGACAGAGGTGGTTCGATGAATCCAAGATTTTGAGTTTTGATGAATAAATAGACATTATATTTTGCTTAATTGTTATTAATATATATACATAATATTTTTTCTATATTACTTGATGTAATTCTTTGTCGTCTCAAGTTGTATATCCACTTCAACGTTGAAAAAGTTCTCTCAACTCCGAGAGATGTGATAGGTAAAAACCTTAAAAGGTTAAAATGTTGAAGAGTTTTTTTGTTAACATTACTTGAAATATCAGTTTCTTTTTCCGATAGTAACTTACGTGCTGCTTTAATTGTGGCCAAACCAGGGTTTTTTTCTAATACGTTTTCGAGTTTTTGATAAATTGCATTACCCGTAGAAACATTTACCAGTTCAAATAATTTGTTTTTAACTTCGTATACGTTGGGTTAAGGCTTCATCAAGACTTAAATTCGGATTTTGAAGTTTGTCTACGTATGCTGCTAAAAACGTGTAATTCTCAGCGATGAAATTTATCTCTTGTTGTATGTTTGTAGTACTCATAATTTTTTTTGCTTCTCTAATAGATGCTGCACTTTTTGGATCAAATTCATTTATAATCTGTTTTATTGGATATTTATTTCTTAAACTCTCTTTTCTTGAAGGAGTTTTGTTGAATACTTTTTTGACGGAATTTATAAGCGTATTAACATTAGGGTTCAGACACCGTATCTTCTCAGCAACTCTATGTAACCCATGGGCCAAACAAGTCAAATGAGTTAAATTAGGGTATGTATATTGATTAAATTTTTGCCGGCTTTCACCATACAAGATCCGGCATCCGTTATCAAGATTAGAAACTTACTTAAGTTACGATCATACATGTTTCCCCAAAGGTTCTTTAATGTTTCGGTGATTGCGGTGCTAACGGAAATGTAATTGGTTTTATCCAAGACAGTAGTTTTCATGAGGTACGGCTTGGTATTTTGGTTGTTTAATTCTCCAACTAACACATTTGCAATCTTTTTCCCATCATTATCCGTAGTTTCATCAACAGTTACATAAATGTATTTATTTTGCAATTCTTCCCGTATCATTTGCTTCTTGTTTTCATAAACTTTTGGCAGGACAGTCTGCCTTAAATGACTTTCACTTGGTATATGTACATTGTCAACATATTTACCTTTGCTACAATTTTCTAGAAATACTTTGAATTGGATGTTATTAAGCTGACTCCATGGTATGTTACACGCAATCATCATTTCTAGTAAATCTTTTTCAAATATTTATTTTTTTGGGCTTTTGTGCCGATCTGAGTTAACGTGTCTCTCAATGTTATATTTTGTTGGGTACATAATCTTTATGTTACAAGTTTGGCAGAAAATTTTGTTGTCGTCGATTTTCAAACAGTCGTATAACTTAACGAAGCTATCCAGATAGATTGAACAATTTGTTTCTTTTTTTACATGGTTCTTGCTTTTAATGTGACTTTCTAAAATAAATTTTATTGGTTTTAGTTTTTTATTACAATATGTACACAAAACCGATATATCTTCTTTTTTTTTAAAAACCTATGCTCTTCAAGCAGTAGCTCCATTGTTACAAAACTATTTGAAAATGCAATAATAAGGAAACACAACCAGTACTTGACGGAGTCACATTGACAATCATGACAAGAACATACCTACTAGTTCGAAGTTTTAGTTTAATGTCATAGATAGTACTTATTACTTATTAGTGTCTAGGTGACCTAGACACTGATAAGTATAATATAATGATATTAATGATAAACAAACACATTCCTCCATACACATGAATAAGTAGCATAACTGACGATTTGAAAGTGCTTGTTTCTAAGCCTACTCAATGAATAATTTTTGCCTTTGACTTGACTTGACTGGGTAGCAACCCTAGTACTTCAATGGATTTCGCTCGCAGTTAACGATCCTTGATGATAATGCACGTCCCCATACTGCTCGTGTAGTACAAGACTACCTGATCGATGTGGGTATTCGCCGCATGGAATGGCCAGCCAGGAGCCCGGATCTCAACCCGATCGAGCTTGGACGACGAGTAAGGCAACGAGTACCTCCTTCAATGACGCTTCGCGAGCTCAAAAACGCGTTGGTAGAGGAATGGGAGAAAAAAAGAAACATTAAAGAACATTCCTCATTTGTGCTTCAGAAACTTGATGTACAGCATGCCGAATCGCATCGCAGCTGTGCAGGCTGCACGTGGAGGCAATACCAAGTATTAAAATGTGTCAAATTTGGATAATTATGTAAAAAAGTCAATATTTTCAATTTTGTTTTTTCAAGCAAGTGGGTGCCATTTTTACTTTTTATTTTTTATAAAATTAAACGAACATTCAGTATTTATTGTAATGCATTTTATTTAAGTGACATTAAAATGTCTTTAAAGTCCAATTTATTTTATTAGGCTAGCTGTATTAGTTTTTGAGATATTGCAATTTGTGTTAGTGACCCGAAAGTTTTGCTCTCGAGTGTATTTTCATTCGAAGGTTGCTAAAAAGTAATGTACCTAAAAAACCCGACAAGAGCATGTCGGACCATGCTTAGTTTAGGGTTCCGAAACCGTTAAGTACTACAAACATAATAATCAACAAGTAATAACTAATTATCTATTTAAATTAAAGTCATTTGGTGCCGTCTTAGATGTTTTTAGTAGGTACTCGTATAAACACTTTAATCGCCTATATCTCAAGAACCAATGATATTTACTTAGTCGTAATAAATTTCCTTTAAATTTCGTTATATGCCCTCGCATTTAAGTTGGGGGGGGGGGGGGAATATAACAAAAATTAGCGCTTTAAAGCATAACGTTTTTACCAAGGGCTCCCTTGATCAAAAAGTTGTTTGCATAAACCCGCAATATTTTTGAAAGACATATCCAACGACAATCCAAACTATGGGGCAGACGAAGAAAAAAAAAACCCCCACCATACGGGAAGGGGAGGAACACTAAAGAAAAACTCCAACATTTTATTTGATCACTTTGTTTGCGTGACTAATATGTGTAGGTATTCATGTCAAATTATAGCTTTCTAGTACTAAGAGTCTCTGAGCTAGGCTATGGACGGATGGACAGACAGACAGACGGACGAACATGGCGAAAGTATAAGGTTTCCTAGTTTGACTACGGAACCCTAAAAATGAAAGAAAAGACCGAGTGTAGTTTTTTTTTAATATAAGCCATTTATAGCAAAAATCACATATAACTTTAATCGAAAAAAAATATAAGACCCATGAATACACGTTTTCTATTATGTTTCTCGTAAATATAATCATAAAGGTAACGACTGCGACCTTCATTTGCTCATCGGTCGAAAATCTTCCTCCTATGAGATGTAGTACCTAACTATAAAACATAATGACTAAACACTTATTTTCTGAACTTGCTAAACAAAGTGTAAATTACTAATATTACTATGCGTGTACTATAAGTACCGAACTATGTGTTAAGCGTAATGCTGTAATGGCACAGACCACTTAACCTATAGACCTCGCATAGTGATGATTTTACGAAGGAACCGCTCTGCCAAAGTCGCGGGATGCGGGGGACGCTAACGCGGTGTGATTGGTCCGTTCGTGGCCAAAGTTTCCGCCCACCGAGCCTAGTGATGAGACACGTTCGGGTTTTCGGAATTACTCAACTTACTGACGATAAAATTAGGGTGTAATCAAATTAAATAACTTAAAATTACAATTTACTTAAATTATTTCTCAGCTAGTTAGTTCAAAATCTAAATCTTGGGATTCCTGTCCGCAAGAACGAATCCGTTAACAGAATGAGAAAAAATAGCCACCAACTTGAACGTTTTAGTTAATCAATAGATTACTTCCAAAATCGGTATATGGGGATCTGTGTGATCGCCGACAACGAATCCGTTGACAGAATGAGAAAAGGTAGCCGCCATCTTGAACTTTTTAGTTAATTGTCTGATTGCTTCCAAAATCGGTATTTGGGAATCTGTTTAGTCTCCGACTTTTTTGCATTCTGTCAACGGATTCGCCGTTGACAGAATGCAAAAAAGTTACTGCCATCTTGAACTTTTTAGTTATTCAACCAATTGTTTCCGAAATCGATATCTGGGGATCTGTACGGTCTTTGACAACGAATCCGTTGACAAAATGAGAAAACGTAGCCGCCATCTTGAACTTTTTAGTTATTCAACCGATTATTTCCAAAATCGATATTTGGGGATTTCTGTAGTGTCCCACAAGAAATCTGTTCACATAATGATTAAAAGTAAACGCCATCTTGAACTTGATTTTGACTGTACGTAATTCGAAATCAATACACCTTAAAAAAAAAGCACATATAACGAATTTTGAACTTGGAAGCATTCGACCATTGCTTATTATCTAGACTTTAACTATCACAGCATTTCCTGCATCACCATTCCTTCCAGGGAAGGTAGATTTGCTGAACACATCACAATTTTAGAAATAAGGCATCCCATACTTTCAATCTTGAGTTTCTACAATAAACGGTCGTGCCGTCATGTCGTTCTTCTTGGAAAAACTTAACAAACAAATCATTATTATTTGTCACGGATAACTCAAAAGAGAAATTAAAAAATGGTCTTATTAATATATTCACAAGATAAATGACAATAGCTGACGTCAAACACAGGTGTGACATAGCTGTCTACGCTGTGTAAGGTAAAATATTTTGAGAGGTTTTATAGCGCAATTCGGACCGAATTTAGCGTTCAAATTAAAGTAATTTCTTACACGACTGCCCAAAAAAGGAGTGTAATGTTTTCAAGATTCATGTATGTCTAGTTGCGAGTTACTTTATTTCACATTAACTTCCTAATGCCTGAACCTGAACTTTAACGTATGCATCATTGGAATTGTAAAGCGAGTACCATAGGCTTGTTTTGTCTTAAAAAAACATGTGGTGGCAATGGTATCTAAATAAAAAAGTGTAAGACGGGTCACGCTTCGGGGCGAACAGAAACGACGAGGTTACAACTGTTAGAAATATTTATTATAAACGTACAGTCTTTTGCTAACGAATATCACTTAAGTAACAAGCAGGCGTTTCGACGGAGACACGCACCGCACTACTACTAAAGTAGGGTTTTGTTTGCTACGATTACAATGGAAGGTGTTCAATTGCTTGAAGGCAGCCAACCAAGTGCAATACTTGCTCCTAATGAAAGTTCAAAAGTTAAGTTTTACATTATTGTTATAAGGATTCTAGGTTGACCAAACGCTTGCGCGATCTAGTCCGACCCCAGCGCTATCTAGAACTCTGTAACTACAGTCTTTTATAGCGCTGAGCCTGCGACGATGGCGCGTGTAATCGGGTAGCTCGCGACATCTGTTTCACACTTGATGTATTACATAAGTGCAAAATTTTCATAAGTAATCAAATCGGAATGTTTTTCAATCATCGTCTAGAAATTGAAGAGTGGGCTTCAATAATATACAACACTAAGGTCCTATTTTGAGTCATTTACGAGTAACACTCATTTAAATTTTATGTTGCATTGTTCCGCTATTCAATAATAATAGGTGTAATATGAATGTATTGTACATAAAATCGAATTTGCATGGTTTTTTTTTATTTGTCTTCTAATTATTATTATCACTAACAGGAATGATATAAAAAAACGAATAATTTTAAAATAATTAATAAACACGCATGTCATGCCTTAAAGCCATTTTAAAAAAGCAATAATATGCATTGCGGTCGATGTGATAATATGCCAAACAAAGAAGGGAATCAGGAGATAACCAAATTTGTATTGCAGTCGAGGGACAATTTTGTGGAACATTATCTTGAAAGTCCCCGACTGCGATACGTTATGTTTGGTTATCTCTTGATTCTCTTTTTTGTTTGGCATATATGATCACATTGATTGCACTTTGCAATGCTTGTTATATTATCTTAACCCTTCAAAACCATGAACATTAACAATCACATAAAATAACCAATTAAATCTAAAATTAGTCGTCACAGTTTTCCTTTTAAATTCGTTAACAGTGCTTTCATTTAAGCTTTATTCTAGATTTAGAACTTGATTTCATATATGTTAAGGTATTTTTAAAGAAATCAAGTTCTGTTGACAGAGATCACACATATACCAAATATCGATTTTGAAAGCAATCGGTTTAGTAACTAGAAAGTTAATGATGGCAGCAATTTTTTTTCATTCTGTCAAAGGATTCGTTGTCAGAGAAGACACCGAACCCCTAATATCGGTTTTGGAAACAATCGGTCAGGTAACTAGAAAGTTCAAGATGGCGGCTACTTTTTTTCATTCTGTCAACGGATTCGTTGTTTTTGACCAAAGGGATCTCTAGATATCTATTTTGGAAGTGAACAGTCGATTAACTTAAAAGTTCAACATGGTGGCTATTTTTTCTCATTATTTCAATGGATTCGTTGTTTTTGACCAAAGGGATCTCTAGATATCTATTTTGGAAGCGAACAGTCGATTAACTTAAAAGTTCAACATGGTGGCTACTTTTTCTCATTCCGTCAATGGATTCGTTGTCGGAGACTAAACAGTTCCCCAAATATCGATTTTGAAAGCAATCGGCAAATAGTAACGTGACACTTACGTCAGTTCCATATATTTTTCAATCGAAAAATAATCGCTAGCGAATGTCGAATATACCTTGTCTAGCCCCACAGACCTGTTTCCGATGACTTTGGAGGCTTTCATGCAGTTTCTTTTTAAGGCCTCGATGGAATTTGCAGTCTTAATTTTTTCCGAAAATATGCTTTGGCTAAGGCCAAAAAGTTTCGATTGGCCTGGCTTCAGGACAGTTCGGCGGATTTATCTCCTTAGGTACAAATGCGACTGCGTTGTCTCTATAGGGTATCATAAAACTTTTTTGTTCTTGGTTTTCACGCATGCGACCTGTTTAATGCTCCGTTTAGATTTCTTCTGCTTTTTAAATGTCTTTAAACCAATTATTCCTTTAGCCCGTTGAACATTGCTAGCCGATGTTCGTAGTTTTTTTGACCACATCCCTGACAGCTGAGTCCTTCTTGCTGCTGAACACTTGTGCAATCTTCCCGTCAACATGCCTCCTTTTTCGACCGCGGTCGACGCTTTTTGGTGCATCGTAAATAGTTAATTATTTAACATATTTTTAACTAGCCGTACGTACGGCTCCGATGCTAACTCCCATAGATATCGACAACTCTTTAAGCGTGATATTAGGGATTGTACACCATCAGTTACCCTTTTTTTCTGGAGAAATGCCTCGCATTTTGCGTATTTCGCACAAAGACACGATGGCGAATGGAATTATGTTGGTAAGTAAGGAAACAACAATTGTAGTTATTTTTTTCTAATCATTATTACAAGCAAAAAGGTAGCACTGCAAATTTATGTTTATACTTTCTGAAACAACCGATATATGCTAACATAAAAACAGACGGACAGATATACCGTAGCAAAGGCTTAGTAACAGGGTACCGGCACCCTTTGGGTAGGGAGCCCTAAATAATAATCAGTAACATTAACACTAAACTTCTTACTTGTAGTAATCTACTTATTATATTTGTAGATGACTGGTGATCACATGAACCAACCCCCGGCAGCTCCCCTATTCAGCCATTTGGGGCCAACTGGAGGCGATTTATTTTTTGCGCGAAAATGGTGGTATTTTAACCAGGCACGTATATATTTTAAATAGTAATTATACATACATACAACTTATTACCCAAGAAAATTAAAATAAGTAGGCGCTTTTTTCGAATTATGCCCATATATCGACAACCTTTAAGTACACCACTACAAACAAGCTGCAAAACATCCTGTGGTGGCAACAGCCATTATAAAACCGCCACAACAGTAGGAAAAGATATCGATCGAGGTAGCTCTAGCTGGCGATGTTGAAACCAAGTAATATTCTTCCAAATAACTACAAAACACACATAACACACAATATCAATATACAAACTTACAAATGCAGTACGTTCACTTGCAACGTAAATGTAAAAAGCGCCAGCGCGTCACGCGTCCGCTGCGAGGCAGTGCGTTGCCGCCACTGAATAGACCCCCCCGGCATCTACTTGTATCGGAAAACGTAATCGCGGAGTACGGCCCCGCCTGTTATTAAACCTAGACGCAAAAAGAGGGGTGTCATAAGTTTGACGTGTAAGTATGTGTGTGTGGCACCGTAGCTCTTAAATAGGTGAACCGATATGGATGCGTTTTTTTTTTAAATTAAAGCTGGGTTTCTAGTGGTGGTCCTTAGACATGTTTGAACCGGTGAAATTACTAGCATAGAGGCATTCCATCTTAGTCCTCGGAGCTGGCAGCGCATTTGAGGTCTTGGGATTATAGTCTTGAGAATTGAAATGTCTATGGGTCTCAGATTCCACTTACCATCAGGTAGCCTGAGTGCTCGTGTGCCTTCTCCTTAATATAAAAAAAAAAAAATGTTTTATAAAAATTGGTTCAGCCGTTTTTGAGATATTTAGCTTAACGGCGACACCTACTTTCAGAGCTGATATCTCTTAAACGGCCCAACCAATTTTCATGAAATCTTGGTAAAAACCATCATGATTAATGTAGCTTTATTTAAAAAACCCTGCGTCCAAATCCGTTTGGGAGTTACGATGCCACAAACAGACACTCAGATGGAGAAGTATAAAAAGCGTGAAATAAAAAAATAAAAGAGATTTTAAAAACCCCGACTAAATTAGTCCGTAAAAAAACGTCTAAAAAGTAAAAAATAATAAGTAGAGGCGCTAAGGCCTAATTGTTTGATAAGTAGTTAGTTAACTAAACACTGACACTAACTAAACTGACACGGCGGGGGACCGCTAAGTAATGAAATAACATAAAATACCCCAGCTACTTACCGGTCCCCGACGTGTCAGTGGGGATAGTCAAGTTGCATTCGACAATCGTTAGCGCTTGTTTCGATTGAAAAATGTATGGAATTGACGTAAGCCACCGAGATAGTCATGTGGTACTATCTCAGTGACTTGCGACAGTGTTCAGTTAACTATCTACTTATCAAACAATCAGCCCACTAGGGCCACTTTTTATTATTTTTTACTTGTAAGAGGTTTTTTTACTGACTATTTAGTCGGGGTATAAATTTCTAATTGTATATACTCGTAAATACCAAAACCAATTCGAGGAACAGGCAATTCTTATTATTAAATTTCACAATCAAGCTTTAAGTTGATAAGTCAGGTGCATTTTTTAAAATCCAATAAGGCGACGTCACTGCTGATATATGTTTTTTGATTCATATTCATATTCGTATTCAATTTATTGCATCCATGGTATTTACAGAGGTCTTACATTAAAATATAGTTCTAAACATGGACCCTATTAGGGTGTGGCAATCTTAACACTAAACTAAATAAAAGATAACCTAAATATATAATTATATTAATAAATAATTACAAAAATATAAAATCAAGCTCTTTTATACACCGTGTTTTTTTTGATTTACGATAACTTTAAGGGCACGTTCTTCAAGTCAAATTAAGCTAATTTCCCGAAGACAGACATATGATAACTCGTACGGTTATAAAGATATTCAATTATTAAAATTAATCAGTTAATCACGTTAAACTAATGTAAAAGGCTCTTAATTGATACCTAACAATTTTCTTTTAATTACCTATTATGAGTAAAGAGTTTTCAATTGTTAGGTCGTGCACCTGTCAAGTGTTATCTTTACTTGTGTGTGTGTATGTCACGCTGACTTGACGTATTTGACACTAACTATGAGTTAACTCTAAAGACCCTTTTAGAATTATTGAAGACACAACATTTAATTACTTTGTTCTAATCAATTTTTTTTTTTTTTGCAATATTTTAAAATCTAATGTACCACGTAGTTTCTATAAGTGTTCCTAACAATATGCCGAAATTATCGTAAATAAAAAAAACACGGTGTATACACATATAATTTTAATATATTGACATTAACACAAAAATGGACAAGTTGAATAGGTTCTTACACGTCTATTCATTAACTTTCTAGGTATTCTGACAAAGTGTAGTAACAATTCTTAAGGGGGCACCGAGCTTTTTGCGCTCATTAACTTTTGGTATTTTATGCACTCTGTGTATGTGTGCGTATAGCACACCAGCAAGGAGCGAGCTGGAGGCATGCGCCGGCCGCGCGCCGCGCCTGACGAGCCGTGCGCCGATCCACTAGGCGCGGAGGTTGCTACCAATGTTTACAAAATAAAAAAAACATAATCGATTCCGAGGACTTTTATTAAAATATTCACTATAAGAAGTTATAAACTTTTTTCAGCCTACAATTTTTTTTTAATTTGTTGTTTACTGTCGGTAGGTAAGGTAGGATTGAATTACTTGTATTAGGTACAGTCACATCACGAGATTATTGAGCCACTCTAGAACCCTCTCATAGATAGATAGATAATTTTTAATTAATGTCGTTTGTACTAGGGCTCCTGGTCGTGTCCGTGTTTCGTGTACCCGTAGCCGAATCTCCGTTACCGAGTAACACGGCAACGGAGATCCGGCCCGTTCGACACGTGAAATTCGGCTACGTGTAATTAAGATACGTAGCTCCGTGTTACACGGAGATACGTTTCTTATTTGATGAAGATTTTATGTGTATCTTTAAGACCTCCGAATGTATTGCGATAGTCGTGTTCTTGATTTCACTTTCTTTGCTTTTGCATTTAAAATTGGTTTAATGAGTCACTATACCTATAAATATAAATATTTTGTTGGAGGCTAAAATAATAGACCAATACAGATTGCAAAAGATGTATATTCAAATAATTCGTATAATAAAACAACACTATAATGATCATTTTTAAGTAAATCAACATTTAAAAAAAAATGAACTGCACTATTTAGGTATGTCTCGCAAGGTTCACTGACTGTGTCTTACTTAATAATGACCTATGAGTTCATATCCTATGAATTCAAGTTCGAAATAGCCCCCACCAAAATAGCAAAAAAACCTGAGTGTTTGTTTCAAATCAAACAAAATAACACGGCAACTTCTTTCTTTCACTCGACTTCACGAACAATAGATACACATGGTACTTAACAGGTAAACCCAAAGCTGCTTATAAACATTATTAATTGCCCGCAAACTATTGTTATCTTTATCTGCACGTGCAACACCTTAGTTGTACAAACTTTGTACAACTAAGGTGTATTTAGCTAGTGTTAAGTTATTTATAATATTTATTGGGCAATTGTTCGGCTAAAGAGAATAAATCATAAGTAAAAGCCGTACATCTTCCAATCGGCCATCTTCCCTCTCCGAAGTTTACCGGGAGAGAACCCTTTCATAGAAATTTGACGGTAAATTTTAACGTAAATAATTTCTTTTGCGTGACTTGACGCTGTCATTAGGACAGAGTTCTATGGTGGCTCAACAACCCCGTGATTTAATGTGACTGTATATTGAAATGAAATAAAACCTAATTACCTTTATTGACAATAATCTAAGCACAAAATAAAGTGAACTCAATACCTAATGTAAAGTAATAGAACGGCTAAGTAGGGCAAAAATCCCAGTCATCGACCCTTTCTTCAAATTATTATTTTTAACTGACTTCAAAGAAAAGGAAGTTCTCAGTTTGACCTGTATGTATGTATGTATGTTTGTCCGCGATTATCTCACGTTTGGCTAAACCGATTTTAATGCGGTTTTCAGAAAAGTATTTGTTTCACATAGGAGAAGGTTTTGGTATTTTAACCGTCTTTAAAAAAAGGTCTTAGTTTGATCCGTATTTACGAATGTTTATCCATGATTATTTCCGCAAAAACTTCAATATCTGATTCTGATCACTATAAAGTATAAAATTAAATTGATGTTTTAAAAAACTAAAAACTTAAAGCCACTGTTTCAATCACATATTTAGAAGTTCCAACTTAATGTATGTATGTATATAATGTAATGAATCAATATCGGATTTTACTTCACGGCATTATTTTGTCTGTGTGAGTAAGCAATGTCATTGTCTATTTCTCCATCCACTGAAAGACAAGAAATTTGGTCCATTGGCATCCTGTAATAAAACAGAACGTTTTGATTTAACTATAATTTATTTATTAACAGAATTGGTTTTTGGATGAAATTTTGTAATCCTCATTCTATAAAAATAATTCGTATTTGGGACTTACAATTCCATTGTGTGGTAAATTTTATAATCGATGTCAACTAATTCATTCACTCTGTAAATTGAAAAAATATAAAGATAATGTGGAAATTCATACTAAATTTATTAAAATGTTTTCCTATACACCTCTTACTATTTTTACGCATACCTCACCGGTTCATTAGGTAACTCTTCGTTTTGTAGCGAAGTGCCAACAACTGGAACATTAACCCTATAAATAAAAAAATATGAATAATTTTGCAATTTTACTCATTTGTTGAAATAAAGTTGTTAGGTACTGAGTATACTTACGAAGCAACCGGAGTATTGTCTTTGTCTTCAAATTTCTGGAGATGTCTTGCTCTAAAAATATTGAAACCATCCCAAGAAGTAACAATATTATATAATTAATTATAGTAAAAAAAACCTCGCGTCGTTCTAAGAAGCCTGTTTTGCCTGTAAATGTGTTTTTTTAGCTAAACTATTTTTATTTCTAGGTAAATATTCACCATAGAAGTGTATTTTTTATATACCTACTAAATGAAATAACTTCGCGTGTTGTTTACAATTACTTGTGTAAATAAACCAATTTTGGCCCATAACATCAAGACTATAACAAAACGATTACAAAGTCTTAGTAATACAAATCGATACATCTCGAAAATCAGTCTATGTTGCTACCGATTTATTTTCTCCTCCATTAGCGTGGCATTTTGACAACTGTCAAATCAGGTTTCTTAGAACGAATCCACTATCATTCTTCACGCATGCGTTTAGCATGCTTTTGCCAACCCCTTCTCTTCCCTTTTTTGGTTATGTTTGTTCCCCATTTAAAATAAAGTGAATAATCACAAAAATCGCGATAAACGCAACCAACCAACAAGCGACACAGCCTCCACATCCGACGGCCGAAGCAGGACTAATGCGGACATGGGGGAAACGTGACGGCTCTGGCTAAAATGTACGAAACGCGTGCAAATTTAGGTATTTAAATTTAAATTTAAAAATTTAAAAACACATTTTAAAAATGTACAGTGCAGATGTTAAAGAAGACGTGTAGTTTTGTTGTAAATCCAAAACTGATGATCTTTCGTGAAGTAATTACGCCGTACTGTTTATTTTGTTATGTAGACGTGTCTTTGTTTTTTTTCTATCGAGGGATGTACAAGTAATCGTGTTTCTAACGTTTATGATGGATAGAGTGATTCCTTAAATATCTTACATATGAATTGCATAACTAAAGCTTCAGTAAAAGCAATGCAGCAGGCGATCAAACGAACGCATTTTTTTCGTAATTACGTATCGTTGCCTCGGCGCAGGTAACCTATCGCAACCTCGAAAAGTTTTTGACCGAATTTCATTTGACCGAAAACATTTCGTTTTTTATCGTTTCTCCGATGGCACGATTCGTCATTTTTTTATTTCACCATTTGACTTTAAGTAAATGGTTCGTTAGTCCAAGCAACTTTTCTCCTTGTAGTCACGTACCCTATGTATTGTTACGTATTTTATTTCAAAGCCCATTTTTCATTACACCAATGCTACAACTAGCCTGTGGATCGTTTTGTATTTTGTTTCTTAACCTATTTTTCACTTCATCAATGTTACATATAGATTTTGCTACGTTACGTCAAATATTCATTTCGGCCAAAAAATCTTGCTTGTAATTAGTTTCAACTATCTACAAAATGCAACGAGCAAGACGAGTCAGGGCAGAACCGACAGATAGGTTAGATAGGTCAGATAGGTTAGGTTAGAAGGCCAAGGCGGGAGCTTTGCTCCCGCCTTGGCTTTCGAGGTTATTTTTATTCTGCCCCGAAAAACTTGCTTAAGTATAATTTATCCAGACAATGCAAAGATCGAGCCGTAATATTGGGCAAAGGATACTAAGGTAAAATCAGAAATAGGAAAAAGACAAATAGACAAAGCATTACACTGGACAACTGTTGATACGCCGAAACCAGTAATGAGGTATAGATAATTTGTCAAATCGTTAAAAAACCAAAACAAGTAATGAATAAATAAAACTATTCGAAATGATCATTCGGCCAAACGTAAAAAAACCCAAACCATAATTGACGAAAAGTATTTGTCGAACCAAAATTCGGTCAAACATTTTTCGAAGTTGTGATAGGTAACCCTCGGCGCACTCTTAATAAAATATATTTTTAGTTTATTGATGAAAGTGGTGTATGTTTTTTCTGCTTTTAGGTCTTTAGGCAGGCTATTTATAAATTTTAATACGTACACATCGCATGTGGACCTCTACTGTACATTTTTATTCTAGCAGGGACTGATGAGACCAACCGGTTTTTGTGTCGTAAATTAAATCTATGTGTGCAGAGGTCCTTTGCCTCAGAAAACAGGCTATTTTGGTTTCGGACAAATTTGCATGACTCTAGTATACAAAGGGAAGGTACGGTTAATATTTTCAATTTTACAAAATGTGGTTTGCATGTCTCATCGTTTTTGATATGAGTCAATATTCTAATGCATCTCTTTTACAGCAGGAATAGCTCTTTTACGTTTGTACTGTTTCCCCATAGTACAATTCCATAGTACAGCCATGGCTATGCAAAAACATGGTAGGCAGTGAGTGCGGTTTTCAGGTCAGTTGTTCTAAGAATTTATTTAAAGGCATAGGTAAATTTGGAAAGTTTGCTAGCAACTTTGTCGAGGTGTCTTTTATCGTCAGTATAAAGAAAACATTTGATATTGTTTGTAGATATTATTTTAGGTAAGTCGTTTATATAAATAATGAATAAAATACAGCCGTACACTACCTTGTGGTATAGAGCAAGTAGTATGTATTTCTTGTGATCGTACCTTAGTGACCTTTGTTTATTTTGGTATCGAAGTAATCTATTTCAACTATTTGTTTTCTATTTTTTAAATGTGACACGAACCAATTATGAAGTGTACCGCGAACTCCTATTCCGTAACGTTTATTTAAAAGGATGTCGTGCTGCACTCTGTCGTAGGCCTTGCTCATGTCTAGAAGTAACCCAAAAGCATATTTTTTATTATTTATTGAACTCAATACTTCCTCTATAAATTTGTATACTGCTAATGTCATCCATCTTTTTTTTCTGAACCCGAATTGACAGTCATTAAATACGCCAAACTTATCACAAAACGAGCACAGTCGGTTAGCCACTATCGTTTTGCTATACCGAAGTGCTATAGGAGGCTCTGGAATTTCTCCCGCTACAAGGGACTGATTTATCAAGACAGAGTGGGACAGTAAACTCGGCGACCCACTTCTTAACAAGGGTCGGAGGTATTTCATCGATGAGTATATACTTGTGAACTTCTGACGGGCTAACTGGTGATAAGAAAAGTGTGTTGCTAGTCGGGGCACTGGGCTGCCCCGCGGCAGCTAGGATCCCGGCGGGTGCGCTCCTACCGACGCGAAGTAAGAGTTGAAACAGTTTGCTTTAGTATGGGGCTCATCTGTAAGTTCATCGTTTATTTTTAATTTGATATTTTTCTTGGACTTTTTATTTGTTTTATTTGTTTGTTCACGTATGATTTGCCAGACGGTATTTATTTTGTTACTAGATTGTTTGATTCTTTTTATATTATGCAGCTACTTTGAGGTTAATTACAGCCTTTTTTAACACATTGCCGTACTTTTTACAATGTTTTTTTTAAACTAAATTGTTAGATTCGCACGTAACAATTTTGAGTGGGCGTTTATGTTTGCATGACTTTTTTATTCCGGATGTTAGCCATTGTTTTTTTGGTTTACATTAATGTTTAATTTTTCTTACAGGGATGCAACGATCGAGTAGTAATTTAATTTCAGCGTGATAAGAATTTTGGTGAATGGTTTTGTGTGGAGTAATTATATTATTCCAATTTATTTTCTGTAATTCTGTCTTATAATAATCTAGATTCTTAATTGAATAAAAACGTTTAGAACAAGATATTTCGTCATTGTCACTTTTTGCTCTATTTGAAGTATCAGGTACGGAAACTAGGACACCTTTGTGATCTGAAAACCCAAGTTCAGTAACATCAACCTGAATGGTGTTTACTACGAAATTTGAAAATATAATATCCAGACATTTTGCAGTACAATTTGAGGTTCTTGTGGGGACCGATACATGTTGTTTCATATTGTTAGACGGGAAAAATATAGATTGGGAACATCACTAATTTCATAACGCATCCCTATTGCGTTTGACAGATGAAACACGCTCGGGTTGTCCGTGGAAGTTTCTCTTGGCGGCATTGTGCGCTTGGTGGATCGTCTTTTGTTTATTTCAGAATATAATTATAATTTTGTAAAGCAATTTGTGTGTTATTAATATTCAACATTGTAAACAAGTTCAATAATGTTTTTTTCTTTTCTTTTCTTTTATTTAATAACTAGAATTTAATAGAATTCTTTTATAACTAGAATTTAGATACTGTAATTCGAAAATAATTCTGAGAAATAAACCTTTATATCAATTTTCAATAACTTAATGTATAAAGTCAAGCGGTTATCTAAAAAATATTCCATGTTCAATTTAATTAATAAAAAAATTAAGCATTTGAAACAAACTGGACAAAATTTGTATCTTAAATTTACCTAATTTGACAAGACCGCATCAGAAACCCCCGTATGTTTTTTTGTATCTATGTGTTCCTATAATCCAATCAGTGGGGACAAAAAAGAGGCTTTGACTTACAAAAGTTGCTGTAAAAAATGATTTAATTTGTATTGCTTCAGTATAAGAGGCTACTCATGAAAAATGTAAGACAAGACCTCGAGGGGTGACAGCGTTAGCCCCTATCTTGAATTGAAGGAGCCAGAATTTAGTCGGGGACGGGCGAGAGTCCGACTCGCAATTGAACGGCTTTCATAAAGGACCAGGTGACCACGTTTACAGTAATGACTTCACTATTTACATTTGAATTTAGGTAGGTTATAGGTTAAAGGTTGTAGCGGGCTGTTATCCGCAACTCGACGACTTATGAATGTGCCTATTTTCAATCTAGATATTTTGTTTTCTCTAACATGCTTGATAATGTGCTTAGGGTTCGTTACGGCTTAATTTAGTTTTTTCATTTTACTAATACTACTTGATCTCAAAACGAATTAACTATTGTCGAAATGCCTGAATCTTAGAATTTAAATTTAAAGCCCAGTTTTTTTAAATCTAAAATAAGTATAAATGTTTTTTGTTAAAAAAAAACCCTCTTGTAACTTTGTATCTATAAAACGTACAGAATAAATACAAAAAAAATATCGTCTTTATACTTCTCATGGACATTTTTGTTTGCATGGACTGTTGAAACATTACGTAAACAATAACAAATTTAATTTAGTCTCCTTCAATTCAAGATGGCGGCTAATGCTGTGAACCCTCGAGGTCTGAAACTTACATTTCCCATGAGAAGCCTCCTACTTAAACAATACAAATTAAAACATTTTCTACACCATCTTTTGTAGGGCAAAGCCTCTTTTTTGTCCCCACTGATTGGATTATAGCTAAACCTACTCTTAGATACAGAAAAACATGGGGAGGGCTTCTGATGCTTTCGGGTAAAACCAGGTAAATTAAAGATACTAATTTTGTCCAGTTTCTTTCAAATGCTTTAATTTATAATGAATTAAATTGGTTATGGAATATTTTTAGATAACTGCTTGACTTAATTCATTACGTTACTGTAAATCGTTATAAAAAATCATTTACAGTATCTCAATTCTAGTTAGGTTAAGTATATTGGATTTTAATAACTGCACCAGACTAATTACTTTACTTAAGCTTAATTGTGAAATTAAATAATTAGAATATAAGCCTGTTCCTTGAAATGGTTTTTGTATTTATACACAAAACTGACCATCAGATATTACGGTACCGGCCATCAATGTAGTCTTAATAGCAAAAACAAGTTGAAACTCGTTTGACTTGCCGTTGAATACGGAGTTAGTTATTTTACAGTCCAAGTGGACCGGGTCTTGTGACACGATCTACGAGCACCGTGTCTCTCTGCTTGTTTCTTTTTATAGTACGAGAGCCCACGACCAAAACCATGTCTCATAGCAATACGGCAAAAACCCTATAAAATCGTTAGATTGTATGATTCTGAACCCGACTAGGTGTGTAGTAACAGTCGAAAGTGTAGCAACTGCGTGGGAGGCCATTTCTGCTGTGTCAAAAAAAAAAGACAGTCGGTATTATAGCAATACGTCTGATAGTGAAAATGTACATAGATTTTATAATTGTATTACGAAAAAGTTTGTTTTCAGACATTTTGCGCGTAGCATATAGCCTGAGCGCATTTTTGAAAATGTCAAACAAATTTAGCCGACCTGTATCATAGCAATACGGATATATTTTTTTTTCAACTTTTCGTATTGCTGCCATGATTAGCAAAAACCTGTTTTCAGACACTTTAAGTGTAGCATATACTCCCAAAAACGAAAATAACGTTTCGGAGTCGCCTGGCCGACGCCTCTGTTAAATGTTTTTTTAAATTTACAGCCTTCATAGATATTCAAGAATCTCCCTTGTCTATTATATGTACTTTGGCAGATGACAGATGTCATTACTTATTTCTTTTGTAAAAGTTACTCAAGTGTGCTTTAAATAAAACCAAAACTCGGTTTCGGGTAAATTCTTTGTTAATTATCATCTAATAAATTCAGGGTCGCAACGTATTCATTGGTTTGTAACAGAAAATTCAAGACGCCTCAATACGATTTTTAAATGATATCTGAGTATCGAAAAGTTGTCTGATAGAGAAGGTGCTACACTTAATTTGTCTGATATAAATTTTTTGCACATGTGGACAACTTATTTTATCATGTCCAACAATTTTCAGACATATTGCTATGATACCGATCGGTAAAATTTGTTAACATTTTCAAAACCGAACGGTCTCAAAATTTAATGCGTTCACATTTCCGTCTGAAAATTGTTTTGTTCGCATCAAATAACCAAAATTTACTAATAAAAAAGATTTTCCGCGTATTGCTATGAGACATTTTTTTTGTCTCATTTTTAATTTTTTTAAGTGATTTTACGGGTTTGCGCTACACCACTAACGTCTGAAAAATATGTTTCCGGTATCTCAGAACTATCATTCAACTACAGTCTGCAAATCAGACATATTGCTATGATGCAGTTCGGTAAAATTCTTTAACAATTTTGAAAATTCGGTCAGATCAAACGCTACGCGGAAAATGTCTGATATTGGTATTTTCGAGTTCAGGATAATCGTATCTATCGATTTGATGCGGTTTTGGCCGTATTGCTATGAGACAAAAATTTTGGTCGTGGGCTCTCGTACTATTAGGGTTCCGCACCTCGAAGGGAAAAAGCGGAACCCTTATAGGATCACTTTGTTGTCCATCCGTCCGTCCGTCCGTCTGTCAAGACCTTTTTTCTCAGGAACGCGTGGAGGTATCAAGCTGAAATTTATATCAAGTACTCAGGTCTACTGTCCCTTGGAGCTGTGCGCTGTTCTAAGCCAACGCAATCAAAACATACAGCCGTTTATGCCGCAAATATTCGAAACTCGCAAAGGACTCTAAGCCTACTTCCAGTCGATCTAGAATCTTGAAATTTGGTACGAGTCAACGTACAAGCACAATTAAAGAAAAAATTGCGAAAACCGTAAATTTTTAGCTACATCATAAAAAGAAAACATTTTACGATTGCAAACTTTCATGCAGTTGGTAAACTAATCGCGACCTATGTCGATGTATGGAGACAACAGTTTTTCAACGGCAAAGTCAAGTTCGTCCCTCAATACAATTTTACATTCTTATAAATTTGTACGGAACCCTCGGTGCGCGAGTCCGACTCGCACTTGACCAGTTTTTTTCCTTTTGGAAGCTATGCGCGAGTTAAAATCATAATATAGGTATGAAACATTCTCCTGTTTTTTTGTAACGAAAATTTGGTACCTTTTTTATTTGCCCATAGGTTAGTGTCATAGCTATTATTACTAATAGTTGGAGGTTTATTGTTATTTATATTGTATTTTTGTATTATATTTTAACTTTTTCCACTTTGGTTACAGGACGACTACGTTCCATTCCGCTAAATAAAAACTGAATAAAGGCCAAGAAATAATAAAGCATGCGCGTTTTGTTAAATTTTAAGTACACAGGTCAACCAAAATACAATTAAAGGTTTGAAAATAAATTGGTAAACTTTTCATAATGCATAACTATCCTAGCCTTAAACCACAAATAATGGCACGTAAACGTCATTCAATTTGGCCATACTTAAGGGGGCACCGAGCTTTTTGCCCTCATTAACTTTAGGTATTTTATGCACTCTGTGTATGTGTGCGTATAGCACACCAGCAAGGAGCGAGCCGGAGCCATGCGCCGGCCGCGCGCCGCGCCTGACGAGCCGTGCGCCGATCCACTAGGCGCGGAGGTTGCTACCAATGTTTACAAAATAAAAAAACATAATCGATTCCGAATACTTTTATTAAAATATTCACTATAAGAAGTTAAAAAAAAAATTCAGCGTCCTTTTTTTCAAAATTTGTTGTTTACTGTCGGTAGGTAAGGTAGGATAGAATTACTTGTATGAGGTACAGTCACATCACGAGATTGTTGAGCCACTCTAGAACCCTCTCACAGATAGATAGATTATTTTTTAATTAATGTCGTTTGGACAACTAAGGTGTATTTAGCTAGCTGTTAAGTTATTTATAATATTTATTTGGAAATTGTTCGGCTAAAGAGAATAAATCCAAAGTAAAAGCCGTACATCTTCCAATCGGCCATCTTCCCTCTCCGAAGGTTACCGGGAGAACCCTTTCATAGAAAGTTGACGGTAAATTTTGACGTAAATAATTTCTTTTGCGTGACTTGACGCTGTCATTAGGACAGAGTTCTATGGTGGCTCAACAACCCCGTGATTTAATGTGACTGTATATTGAAATGAAATAAAACCTAATTACCTTTATTGACAATATTCTAAGCACAAAATAAAGTGAACTGAATACCTAATGTAAAGTAATAGAACGGCTAAGTAGGGCAAAAATCCCAGTCATCGACCCTTTCTTCAAGTTATTATTTTTAACTGACTTCAAAGAAAAGGAAGTTCTCAGTTTCACCTGTATGTATGTATGTTTGTCCGCGATTATCTCACGTTTGGCTGAACCGATTTTAATGCGGTTTTCAGAAAAGTATTTGTTTCACATAGGAGAAGGTTTTGGTATTTTAACCGTCTTTAAAAAAGGGTCTTAGTTTGACCCGTATGTACGAATGTTTATCCATGATTATTTCCACAAAAACTTCAATGTCTGATTCTGATCACTATAAAGTATAAAATTAAATTGATGTTTTAAAAAACTAAAAACTTAAAGCCGCTGTATCAATCACAATATTTAGAAGTTCCTACTTAATGTATGTATGTATATAATGTAATGAACAATGTACGCAGGTATCTTTAGAAAAAATATTAGGACACAAGAAACAACAATAATCAATATCGGATTTTACTTCACGACATTATTTTGTCTGTGTGAGTAAGCAATGTCATTGTCTATTTCTCGATCCACTGAAAGACAAGAAATTTGGTCCATTGGCATCCTGTAATAAAACAGAACGTTTTGATTTAACTATAATTTATTTATTAACAGAATTGGTTTTTGGATTAAATTTTGTAATCCTCATTCTATAAAAATAATTCGTATTTGGGACTTACAATTCCATTATGTGGTAAATTTTATAATCGATGTCAACCAATTTATTTACTCTGTAAATTGAAAAAATATAAAGATAATGTGGAAATTCATACTAAATTTATTAAAATGTTGTCCTATACACCTCTTACTATTTTTACGCATACCTCACCGGTTCATTAGGTAACTCTTCGTTTTGTAGCGAAGTGCCAACAACTGGAACATTAACCCTATAAATAAATAAAAAATTGAATAATTTTGCAATTTTACTCATTTGTTGAAATATTGTTGTTAGGTAATGAGTATACTTACGGAGTATTCTCTTTGTCTTCAGATTTCTGGAGATGTCTTGCTCTAGAAATATTGAAATCATCCCAAGAAGTAACAATATTATATAATTCATTATAGTAAAAAAAACCTGGGGTCGTTCTAAGAAGCCTGTTTTGCCTGTAAATGTGTTTTTTAGCTAAACTATTTTTATATCTTGGTAAATATTCACCATAGAAGTGTATTTTTTATATAACTACTAATTGAAAGAACTTCGCGTGTTGTTTAAAATTATTTGTGTAAACAAACCAATTTTGGCCCAAAACATCAAGACTACAACTAAACGATTACAAAGTCTTAATAATACAAATCGATACATCTCGAAAATCAGTCTATGTTGCTACCGATTTATTTTCTCCTCCCTTAGCGTGGCATCTTGACAACTGTCAAATCAGGTTTCTTAGAACGACTCCACTATCAGTAGGTTTACGATTTTAACTTACTTCATTTCTTCACGCAAGCGTTTAGCATTGTGCTTTTGCCAACCCCTTCTCTTCCTTTTTTGGTTGTGTTTGTTCCCCATTTAAAATAAAGTGAATAATCACAAAAATCGCGATAAACGCAACCAAACAACAAGCGACACAGCCTCCACGTCCGACGGCCGAAGCAGGACTAATG
Organism: Acleris holmiana; assembly: GCA_949316455.1. Taxonomy (NCBI): domain Eukaryota; kingdom Metazoa; phylum Arthropoda; class Insecta; order Lepidoptera; family Tortricidae; genus Acleris; species Acleris holmiana. Next base: position 39,758,766 of record OX438762.1, on the reverse strand, counting down.
CGGACATGGGGGAAACGTGACGGCTCTGGCTAAAATGGACGAAACGCGTGCGGATTTAGGTATATCCTTCATATTAGTAAAATAAAACACATTTTAAAAATGTAAAGTGTAGACGTTATAGAAGACGTGTAATTTTGTTGTAAATCCAAAACTGATGATCTTCCGTGAAGTAATTACGCCGTACTAAGTGTTTATTTTGTTATGTAGAGGTATCTTTGGATGTTTTTTCTATCGAGGGAAGTACAAGTAATCGTGTTTCTAAAGTGTATGATAAATAGAGTGATTCCTTAAATATCTTAAATATGAATTACATAACTAAAGCTTCAGTAAAAAGAATGCAGCAGGCGATCAAACGAACGCATTTTTTTCGTAATTACGTATCGTTGCCTCGGCGCACTCTTATTACAGCCCTTTTGTGGTCACCGACTCACCGAGCAGTGTTATATAACGATTTTTTCATCGCAAATAACGAGTCTGGTGTAAGCGACGAATTTGGTCAACGAACTAATACAACGCACCATAAAAAAGTGTAATTTCAAATGGCATTTTTTAAAACTATTTAAAAATTTTCATGGCAAGTAATTAAAAAATAAATGCCAAAGCTATGTTTACGAGGGTGACAATTAAAGTTTTTAGAACCTTGTAAACAAAATAATTAAAAATAAGTTTAAAATTTGAAAATGGAACTCTGTCAATATTATTGGTCATGAAGCTTTTTGCCCGGTGGATACCTCATAATTTGACCGAGGCCCAAAAACTCCATCGTATTCATTGGTGCCGTGAAATGATTGAAAGATTTAACGCAGGTGAATCAAATGCTGTGTTCATACTCATACTCATACTCATACTCATTTATTTATAATATTATAAAATATTACACGTCGTGTGTTTTCGACATTCTTACGGGTGACGAAAGCTGGATTTACTGTTATGATTTCGAAAGCAAAAGCAGACAATCTGCTCAGTAGGTGTTTCCTTCCGAGGAGTTGCCAACTAAAGTGAAGAGAGGTCGAAGCGTGGGAAACAAGATGGTGGCCTTGTTCTTCGGAAGGACAGGTCATTACGCGACAATTGTTTTAGAGGATCGAAAGACAGTTACTGCAGAGTGGTACACTAACAATTGTTTGCCACTTGTCTTGGAAAAAGGTCGGGAGAAACGACCTCGCAGTACTCCGAGGAAAACGTTTTGTGGACGCCGAGGAAGCTGTGGCTGCGTTTCAAAAGGCCGTCGAGAGACCCCTAAGGACGAGTGGGCAAAGTGCTTTTCTCAGTGGTTCCAATACATAATGTTAATACCAGAAATAAATATAAGCTCGCAGTGCCCTTCACGCGGCTCCATAAAATAAAAAACTCTTTTATGGGTAATTGTATTAGGTTCTATAATAAGCTCCCAAGTAATGTTACTGAACTATCAGTAAATAAATTTAAGAGTTACGTTAAGCGTAAACTAATTTCTAAAGCATATTATAGTATTAAAGACTATATTAATGATAACAATGCTTGGGACTGAATTGCTTGTAATAAAATGTTTAGTCCTTACGACAAAAGGTTGCGAACGTCGAAAAAAAAAAAAAGACATCCGACAGAGTTTCTTACAGGTTCTTCTCTGATCGGTCGCGATTTGAACCTGCAGTCAATTTAGGCTAAGTCGCTACTATGACGTTTCAAAAGAGTTTATTATTTGTAAACCTACTTGAATAAAGATTATTCTGATTCTGATTCTGATTCATCGGATGCAGCGATGTATTGACATGAATGGACACTATTTTGCTAGTTTACTTAGTTTTTGATTTTCCAAGAATTTTCAGTTTGAGCCTCGTATTTTATAATGATATTAATAAAATTAAAACATGAATGAAAACTTTTTGTGATGCAGTGTGGAAGAAAACAGGCAATCTTAGACTTTGTAAGACTATACAATAACGAAAATACATTAGCTCCTGCTTTGATGCTCCACTTCCAATTTACTGACAACGTAGTAGTCTCGGTAGTATAATTTGACGAGTCCCTACAGAAATTCTATGTTATTCTGACAAACAAATTAATACAGTTTTATTTTTTTTGTGACATGATACCTTTGGGTGAGGTATTTAAAGTTTATTACTCTCCCACCCCCTCCACCTGAAGCTCTTGATTTTTATTAAAACAACTTAGAAACTTTTTTTTCTTCCTTTCTTCTGCTCTTTTTTGTTTTTCCAGCATCATCTCATTTTTCTTCTTATCTTTATTCTCGTAATATTCTTGCCACTTATCTGATGTGACTACAGCCGGAACTTTTTCAATCTTACGCTTTTTAAAAGGCATCTGTCGTTGTTGTGGCCAAAACAAAATTCTCTTAAATGGAGTAGGAACACTAGGATCCATAGTACTAGAGCAAGGCTTAGGTTCAGCAGGAACATTATTATTTATTGGCGTACATGCGGCATTAGAGATCGTGTTCGTTGTAGGAGTAAGAATTGTGTTCCGCAAACTGTTACAAATATCATCTTTTGCAGGAGTGACAAAGTTTGGCACATAGGCTTGAAATTTTCCAGGAGTTATGAGTTTTTGTGGAACAAAGGGACATGCAGGTTCTAAATTCGACAAAGCCTCTTCTATCTCTGAACCATTCAAAAAATTCACGGGATTTACAGACATATAAGATTCATTTCTAGGCAAAATGTCTGATACCTGTGATAAATTAGTCACGTTCACTGTCGAATCCAATCCCTCTGACTGGTTCATCGTTGTCTCTTCTCTATTGTTTAAGCTTCCCACGTCATCGACAGATGTGGTAGGTTTGGATAAAAATGGACATGAGTCTGTCCATGATGTTGTTGGCGTCACGTGACTTGCGGTATTTTTTACATTGTCAATTTGCGTACGCGTTATCTCTGAATCCTGCTGCATTATATTATTAGCTAGAGTATTAGTTATTATTTCGGCAGGTAAGTCTCTGGCATCAGCGTTCAAAGTTTCTTGTATTAAAGGACCGGTGGCAGATGAAGCTGCAATCGGAAATGTGGTATCATTATTTTTACCGGAAGGCTCTGTACTTTCTACCACATTGCAGTTGGTTTGCTTCACGTGGTCCAGACTCTCCTTACTAGCCTCATATTGATCATTTATATTTTGCCAGAAATGAAACAATGATGTGTCTTCTTTATCACCGGTCCAAATATTGGTGCTTTTGAACGAAGTTAGTTTATTCTGACCTATATGTTTCTCAATAAATTTGAGACCATTTTTCAGTTCTGTCACTTTTTGCTCATTAGCTTTTTGTTCGGCAATTGTTAACGTATTTTTGGCAGTTATATCTACCGCTGCAGGATCCCATGGCACCAAACCACATTTTCTGAATCCGTTTCTGAATATAGAAGGTTTTAAAGTTTTATCTAGTACCTTTTTTAATAATGGAGAAAATTGTACTTTTCTTAAAATAGGATCATCGCTGTTTTCTAACCTCCATTGATGAACAGCTTCTTTCCAATTTCCTTTTAGCGACCGGAAAACAGCCACATCCATAGGCTGAATTAAATGAGTTGCATTAGGGTACAGTGCAACTAGGATAATCCCATTCTCAGAGCAAAATTTGCTTGTATGCAGAGTGAGGTGCGATGAATGGCCGTCGATGAACAGAATCACAGGTTTTTGAATAGTTGTGCCCTCTAGCCATGGGTTAAAAATGTTACTTATGAATTCGTAAAATGTTTCTCCGGTCATCCATCCATTCTCAGACTTGCCAATTCCCCAGTTGTTGGGTACACTAAAAGCCAAATCTCTTGGAATCCTCTCGTACTTAAATACAATCATAGGAGGAGGCGTGTCACCGGCAGCATTACCAGTAATTAGTACTGTAAGACATTCTTTCTCATCGGGATTGACTTTTTGGTAAACAGTTTTATCGCCTCTAGCAGCAAGCACTTTATTGCCTTTTGGGTTTAGAAAGAAGGCAGTTTCATCGCAATTAAACACTCTTGCAGGTTGATTCAGAATAAAGGCTTGATTATTTGTTTCCAAATATGTAAACACTTCCTTAAACCAGCTATCTAGCCGCTCTCTAGTTACAGATGCCCTTGCTTCGGTTAAGTTTTGAGCGACTCTTGTGCTAATTTCTGGATGTCTCTTCTTAAAACCTTCACACCAATGTCTACCAGGACGATTATTTTTAAAAGGAGTTTGTACACATAAGTCCGTAACAAGTTTTTTTACACAGTTTTGAAGCTGGTTCATGGTAACGGGAAATCCAGCTTTGGATAAAGAAATAATCCATTTGACAAGGGTATCTTCTTGTTCCGTCGTCAAGTAGCTTTTAGGTCCCATACGGCGTTCGATCGGATTTTTACCTTGCACTTTGTACAACAAAGTAATACGAGGAATTCTGTATTTCTTTGCTGCTGCAGCCACAGAAATCCCCCTCGAAACTTCTTTTATCGCCTTTAAAACATCATCTTGAGTATATTTATTTGATCTCGGAGGCATGTTTGCATAGCAAAATACCTGTAACCAATGTTTGACACTATAGTTATAACCTAATGAATGACATCTCAATACGTAACTGTCATTTATTGGAACTCCATAGAAAAACAGTCTATGACACCCCTGTCAGACACTACTCAAACTATTGATAAAAGCTTGCTTTTTACAGGGTGATTCAAATATATGTTCTACATCTTTCTAATACGATTCAAATGCAGATTTACAAAATATTCATTTGGATGAGTGAATGACATGGGTGTCATCCACTACTAGAGACAACAAAAATTACCCAGTGTATGACATACCTCCAAAATACTAACTTAATCAATATAATCAATTTAAAACACTTAATATCAATAGTTTGTTTAATGATTTAACTGTTTCAATAATCACTTACCTATAAAACTTGAATTCCTGGCTATAATATTCACTTTCACAATCTAATGTCTTAACAGATTTCACAAGCAGACCGACGCACGTCCAACTCGAAACACCTGCTCGCGAAAACTGACTCTCAAATGAAAAATATTTTAATCGCATCAATGAAAATTTCTACACAAAAATCATAAATGGCACTAGCAGTCGGTTAAACCCAGTTTTTGGGTTATATTAATATCCGTTGTCTTATTATTTCAAATTAACTGCAAAAAAGTCATACAATGGGTCAATGTTATCCACTAGGACAACTAGCTTAGTGTTCCAAAGGACTCGAGCCTTTTAGCTCTTTTTTTTAAGGTTGGCTTCGATTTTAACGCCTAGAGGGCTGAAAGCCTATAAAGCTCTTTAGCCCCAAGCCTTATTATATTCGGCAGCCTTGACACTCGGAGCTCGTAACCTTAATAAAAGGCTACATATTTTTAGACTTAAAGTCTTTGTCAAAATATTGAGACTTAAAAATATTTTGGCCTCAAAGCTTCTTTAGGCTCGGAGGCTAAAATATTTTTAAATTTATAAAAATATTTAATTGATATTTTATAGTTTAATTATTTGTTGTATAGCAGCAACAGAAATACACAAATGATTTTTACGAATATGTTACGTGATACACACGTAACATATTCGTATTCATTTTATTATAATCCAAAATGTTCACGGTATACGATTTCATTATCAGCATAGCCACAGGCATAGCTTATAAAACACTTGCATAGATCTTGAATTACTTCATTTGGAAGTTCCAACTTAGTTAATTCTCTTCGCACCCACTCCTTCTGAAAAAATAAGATACGATTGAGAAAAGGGAAAACAAAAAAAAATATAAATAGAGATATTTAGTACTTTTAATGATAATATCATTAAAAATTTATATATTATATATAAAATCATAAAATAATCAGAAACAGTCTTACTTTTTCTTCGCGAACATGGCGAATACCTGTTGTTGCAATAATTTTAATCATACTAGTTATGACGATGGCGTTTATTGAAATGTCGCGAAGCGTTTTTGGGTCATATTTTATGGATCCGGCTCCATCGTGTCTAAATCCCATTTCGTACCATTTTGGAGTATATAACATTTTTATAAACTTTATACGTTTTTGACAAACTTAAACGTTGGTAGGTAGGTAGGTGATGAGACTAACATTTTGTCTTTGTAAGTAGGTTACTAACTACCTACATCCTCAGCTGCTTTCATTCTACTTCTAGATTAAATTGTTTCATTTTTATACAACTCCGGAGTTTTAAACTAGACCTGTGCCCAATTTCAAGCTAACGCTAAAAGATACTTTTTACCAGGCTAAACAACATTATACTTTATAATTACTTACCTATGACTCACTGTGATCATTTTAACAATGTTGCCAATTTAGAATTTTAAAATTGTAGCTTGTGGCGTCGAAAAACGGGTTAGGTACTTCAGCACTGCAGGCTAATTGTGAAATAACAACCTATCAATTAGCATCAGGAGCCATAGACGCAGATCATACTTACAAACATATATTTTATTTTATTTCAATGCAAAGCTGTCAAAACATCACACAATTAGGCCGCTGATCCGAACTGCGACTGCATTTTTAAAAGTTAAAGATTTTATAAGGCTCGGCTCAGCTCAAGTCAGCGGCTACAACCATAAAAAAAGGCTTAAGCCTTTAAAAAAGCTAAAACCCTTCAAAAAAGGCTATAGCCTTTTTTAAGACTACGGCCTTATTAAAATTACTAGCTCTTTGAAACCCATTCCATTAAGCCAGCTCTAAAAAGACCTCCGGAGCTTTAAAAATCTGGCTAAAAAGGCTCGAGTCCTATGGAACACTACAACTGGTACACATTGTAGTGCAGCGCAGGCCAATTTTAAAACAGGTGCATCTTTTTCCGTAGCCTTGCTTACAACAACATGATATCAATTTGAGAATTGAAGCGGGAGCTGGTGCTCCTGTTGTAGCAATAGGATTCAGGAAAGCGTCAGTTTTTGTCCAGCCCCTTTCTTCTGGATTTAACACATTTCCCAGCCATGCCTGTACTTGCATATAGACCCTCCTTGAATGCTGATATGATATGGCACGGATGAAGTAGGCGGGAATTTTGACAATACCACTGCGCTTTTTGCCTGCCCATCAAGTTTATTAAAATATATAAATCTTTGTTCATCAAGGATTTTATGATGGTTTAGCACCGTATAACGCTAGAATTAACTTTTCGCCAGCAGAATCGATTTACTAATGAATGGCGTTTTTGTTGTTGAAGATGCCGATAACGTCCTGTATACTTTTCTTTTGTTAAATAGCTTAATAGCTTGTGTCATGCCTTTTCCGAAAAAGGATGACGTGGTATCACATCCAGAAATAGCATGAAGGAAAATAATAGAGTTATTTTTGCATCTTGGAATCAATCCTGAATTAATATGATTTGAACTGTACAGTCTTCTTTCAACTACATATACCTTGATTCTCTTTATTTTATTTTGTTTTTCTTTATTAAGGAAAACAAACAGCTTACATTATATATCAGTATTACAACACAAGTGAGTAATTCATAAGCCAACGAAGGTTTCAACAATGTATACAAACACATTTTTACACGTTCTCACACTTAGGAATTAACTACAAAAAGCTAACAACCTCTATTAAAACATGCACTTAAAAAAGTATCTCTATATACATGGAGTGAAATGAAATGATTAGTTTCTATAACTTAAGATAAAAGGTAATTAATTGTAAATAATAATAAATCATTTTAACCTCACTTACATAGCTGCCAAAATCATCATAAAATATGTCGGTGTGATTATACTCTTTGAAGGGATAAATATTTTGTTCAGCAAAAGATCGACATCTTGCCCATGCTCATGCTCTTGCAGATTTTTTCAATTGCTGTTTGAATGATGAAGACATCTGCATCATCATTAGCAAGTATTGTAGGTATTCTTACGTTCTTTAGTCTGTTGTCCAGTTGAGCAATGAGTCCTTGTTTATTATTCAAATTGCTCAACAGATTTTGTTACAGTTGGGAAAGTTGTGTTGTTTCATTAAACTCAATTCCAGGTTATTTTCGGTTGATAATACGTCTCATTCTTTCACTACTCTTTGTGCTCGCGGGGTTATCGGGACATCCATCAAATGCCACAGTAACATGTTCACCGTAATGCTTCCGAATATAACATACGTAAGCGGAGTAAACGTTTGAATTTGTACCTTCCGATAGCCACATAACTTGATAAAGTAAAGAACCGCCATCTAAGACATAATATTTGTTTTCCTCACCGATTGTAGGCTCATCCACGTCGTTGAAAATATTGTACAGTCAGCATCATACATAAATATAGTGGCTGTTGGGTGATTAGACATCAAATTCAAAATGCATTTTGCTCCAACTTACATTTAATTATATAACTATGTGGTTATACTTATAAATTGGAATTTTGCGTTGTCAAAAGGACGTGTGCGCTTGACCGCGATCGATTCCTTTCTGGGGAGGTGGGGCGGCGACACCGGCCGGCGCGCTGTGAAGACACAGTGTCCCACTGTTTCTTGCCGTGCTCCAACATACTCCCGCGCCTTGAAAGCTCCGGCTTTCAACAAGTTGTCTTCTCAGTGGTGTCGTCTAATAAGGGGCCGATGCAGGATATTGCCCGTCGTATAAGGCCCTTGCTGGTGTAAATGTCCGCGACGCGGCAGAGCACATCAGGTCCATTGTGCATGCGGGAGATGCGCCCAAGGGGCTACGTAAGTGGGGCCCGTGGCTTTGCTTAGTGAGCATCAATTGCCCGAGCTTTAGGTTTGGCTGTTTCACACGCCACTTAATACGTTGTTGCAACTCCGTCACGTATTCCTGGCTCCATCTGGTCCAAAAATCTTGGCGATTTTTTTCTATTAGAGCATATCTAGTCAGTCGGTTCGGGTTGGCTTCCTCTAAGCTTGGCGCCAACAGTAACGTCATCGTTCGTCCGATGAGGAAGTGCCCTGGGGACAAGGGGGAGAGATCGTGAGGATCGGTGGATAGAGGAGATAAAGGGCGTGAGCTGAGAATGGCCTCAACCGGTGCAAATATCGTCGTGAGTTCTTCATATTTAAAATGCATATATTCCCTACTATCCCTTTTATATGGTACTTAGCGGATTTGACGGCCACCTCGTACAAGCCAACAAAATTAGGCGCGAATATATACAGGCGAGAATCTGAACAAATGTTCGTCAAATGATCGTTAAAGGTTTAGCTCCTGATGGTTTTCAGCTCGAAAAAGACACTTTACTCGCACGTGCTATGTCTCTGAAGGAACATAACTCATTAGAAAAGTACTATGATGTAAATTGGGTCAAAACTGGTTCGGATTCAGATGACAATTCTTTGATTGATGAGGCAATGGTAAACATAAATACAGAGATGAAAGCTGAAGATAAAATTAAATTGGTTGACTTATTAAATGAATTTAGAGATTGCTTCGCTTTTTCAGTCAAGTAATTGGGATGTGTAACTAATACTGAAATGGAAATTAAACTAAATGATGTCAACCCTGTTGTGTACAGGCCGTACCGTCTGCCCTATTCAGAGCGCGAAGTAGTTTGAGGCATTGTTCAGGAATTAAAAGAGTCTGGTATAGTACAGCCGTCTATATCTGAATATGCGTCACCAATTTTACTCGTTAAAAAGAAAACCGGTGATTACCGTCTTTGCGTGGACTTCAGAGCCCTTAACAAACGCCCAGTAAACCAGCATTATCCTCTTCCGAGAATAGATGACCAATTAGACAGTTTATCTGGAAATAAATTTTATACTACCTTAGATTTAGCTTCGGGGTATTATCAAATACCTATGTCTGATACCTCAAAGCGCCTTACTGCTTTCGTTACGCCTGATGGGCACTACCAGTTTACTAGAATGCCATTCGGGTTGGTAAATGCACCATCAACGTTTCAGAAAACAATTAATAACATTCTAGGAAACGCCAGGTTCAAGGACGCGCTGGCTTATATGGATGACGTAAATATTCCCTCGAAAACGGTTGAAGAGGGTTTTCGAAAACTTCGTGAACTATTAGGTCTGTTTCGGGCTTCTGGACTTACGTTATAATTATATAGAAAAGTGCCACTTCTTGATGTAATAAATTCATTACTTAGGTTTTGAAATAAGTGAGGCCGGTGTTCGTCCAGGTAAACATAAAATAGAGGCAGTAGAGAGGTTTCCTACACCTACTGACCAGCATAAAGTTAAGCAGTTTGTAGGCCTTCCTAGTTTTTTCCGGCGCTTCATCAAGGGGTTTTCTACTATTGCGAAACCACTGACTCAACTTTTAAAGAAAGATACCAGATGGACATGGGGTCTAGCTCAAGAACAAGCTTTCTCGACATTGAAGGAAGAAATGGTCAAACGACCAATACTATCCTTTTATAATCCCACATACGAAACCCAGTTGCATACCGATGCCTCAAAAATGGGAGTAGCAGGAATGCTTCTTCAAAGGCGTGACAAAAGTTCTCCTTTCACCGCGGTAGCTTACTATAGTCGGCAGACGTCACCTGAGGAGGCAAAATTCAGTTCATATGATTTAGAGACGTTAGCTGTTGTTACGTCTGTTCAACGATTTCGAATTTATTTGCTAGGCATTTCTTTTACTGTAGTAAAAGATTGCAATTCCTTTAGAGCAACTTTTACAAAAGGGATATGTTGTTTCGAGTGGCTCGGTGGTGGAGCGTTCTACAGGAGTATGATTTTAATATTATTTACAAACCCGGTTTGACCATGTCACATGTTGACGCGCTAAGTCGCAATCCAACCAATCCCGAATGTAACCTCAGTATTCAGGTTAGGAATGTAGATTCAGATTGGCTAATGACGGTACAAGGCAGTGATCCCGAATCGCAAAGAATTATTCTGGTACTAAATGATAAAGACAGCAATAATATTGCAGACATTAAAAATAATTTCTTAGTGAAAAGAGGGCTGTTGTTTTGGAAAACTGAATACGGTGATCGCTGGGTTGTACCCAAAGGCGTTAGGTGGCAAGTTTTGAAGTCTAACCATGACGAAATAGGTCATTTTGGTTTTAATAAAACTTTTGAGAAAATAAAGAGTACCTTCTGGTTTGCCAAAATGAGACGGTTTATCCAAAAATACGTCGATTCATGTTTATGTGCTCATCCAAAATTTCCCGCGGGTAGAAAGGCCGGAGAGTTACACCCAATACAAAAGGTTGATCATCCCCTCCACACAATCCATATTGATCATCTGGGTCCATTCGTAAGAAGTAAAAAAAAGAAACTCTAATTTACTCTTGATAATTGATGCCTTTACTAAATATATAATGTTAGTACCAGTTAAAAGCACTAAAAAGACTCATTCTATGCGAGCTATGAAAAGCTATTTTCATACTTTTGGCGTGCCAAAACGATTAATTTCAAATTGGGCTACCTCTTTTAGAGTATCTGCAGTCCCTCGGAATTAAACATATATTAAACGCTACGGCAACGCCACGCGCTAACGGACGACACGCGTTATAATAGGACCGTCTTATCTTCACTTACTGCTACCATGGTTGGTAAACAAAAACGGCTATGGGATGATTATGTGTCTGAGATACAATGGGAGTTAAATAATACCATAAACAAGGGGACAGGCAAAACTCCAGCTCAGGCTTTATTTGGTCTTAAACTAATGGGTACTTCTGACTCAGCGTTACGGTCGCATATTGACGATAACGAGTCTGGAGAATTTGAGGTAATTTAACAAATGCAATTAAATCAGCAAAGACAAAAAGAAACCTTTGATAAAAATAGAAAAAGGTTAACTTTTCAGATTGGCGAGCTTGTAAGGGTAGAGAGAGAGATTCCTTCGACCGGACAAAGTAGGAAGTTAACACCTAAGCTTCGCGGTCCTTACCGTGTCATTAAAGTATTAGACAACGACAGATATGTGTTAGAAGACATCCTGCTATCGCGAAAGGGACGTAAAGTATTTAGTGGTGTTTTTTCAGTAGACAAAATCCATCGCTGGATGGTTTTTATTAGAAATAATGATTCAACTTCTAGTAGTGAAAATGACTGAGTCCATCTTTTAATTCGTTCAAAATTTTTTTTTTTTCTTTACTAAGTATTTTAGCAGTAGGGGAGAGTGGTCACCATTCGTACGCGGGGCACATTCATACAGTTAGTATAACAGATAAACTAAACGGCACACAAGCGCGCGTTTGCTTGTGTGCATAGACATACCGGCCGCCATGTTGCTAAGCAGAGTGTCGCGCCAGTCGCACCACGGTGCATCGGCTGACAAGACGTAACGTGTTTTCGCACGCGGTGAGTAAATTTTTTACGTAAATTCAATTCGCAATTGTAAGTAGAATTATTATGTTTTTGACAAAATAGTGTTGATTAATATTAATGTTAACATTGATTATTTTGAGCTTTAATTGTTTATATTTCTCAAATTAAATTAGAATTTGTATAAAGTAGTATTTTAATTTTGTGCAAGGCATGGGGTGCATTCGGACAGCAAAACAGGGGGCACATTCGTACGCGTACGAATGCTCCCCTTTAGATTTTATGAACCACCAGAACATCACAATAACATTTTTCTTTTTATGAAGTATTCTAATTCTAACAAATCGATATATTTTATAAAGTAAGTCTTATAACTAATATTTTATTGCAGAATCATGGTACGAAAATATAAAAAAAAGGGTACGCGTACCCAAGAGGTGGATGAAGAGTCCATGAAATTAGCAATTGATGACGTAATTCAAGGACGGCTGTCATATAGAAAAGCCGCGTTGCAATATAACATCAAGACATCGACGTTGGAAAGCAGAGTCAAGAAATTCAAAGATGGCTCTAACACCGATGAACCCTCACGAACATTTCATTCCAAGTTCACTAGTCTACAGGTCTTCTCCTTGGAAGAAGAGACACGCTTGAATGACTACATTATTAATTGCTGCAAAATGCATTATGGCTTAACAACAATGCAGATTCGCAAACTTGCCTACGAATACGCGAAAGCGTCAAATTTAAAATATCCAACGAAATGGGATGAAAACCAAATGGCCGGGTTAGAGTGGATGCGTAAGTATAGAGAAAGAAACACCAACCTCAGTCTGCGAAAACCGGAAAATACAAGCGCAGCTAGACCGTTCGCTTTCAATAAGACTGCAGTCCAAGAGTTCTATAATAATTTGACTGCTGTGTTACAACGACATAATTTTGCTGCCGACAGGATATTTAACTTTGACGAGTCCGGCGTGACTACTGTTTTAGAAACTCCTAAAATTTTGGCTCCTAAAGCACTGAAACAAGTAGGACAAATCGTGTCAGCGGAAAGAGGCGAATTGGTGACATTTGGTGCAATTATTTCTGCAAGCGGAAATACTATTCCTCCGTTATTTGTATTTCCACGTGTACACTACAAGGACCATTTTCTTGAAGGTGCGCCTGAAGGAAGCCTCGGAGCTGCTAATAGAAGTGGGTGGATAAATGCTGACATATTTGTTTCAGTGTTAAAGCACATTCAGAAACACACACTGAGCTCTAAAGAGCATCCGATTTTACTATTATGTGATAATCACGAAAGCCATATCAGCTTACAGGCTATGACATATGCTCGAGATAATGGCATAATTTTTGTGTCTTTCCCCCCGCACACCAGTCATCGATTGCAACCCTTGGATGTTGCGGTGTTCGGCCCATTCAAGGCAAAGTTGAAAATAGCATTCAATAATTGGCATATGTCGAATCCTGGCAAAACAATAAATATTTATAATATACCTAAACTGGTAAAACTTGCATATTTCGAATCTTTTACGGCAAAAAATATTACAAGTGGATTTGAAAAGCCAGGTATATGGCCGTTTAATGAAATGGCATTCAGTGATGAAGATTTCGCTGCCATTGACGTGTACGCTTCAAATAATTCGGAAAATGCGACACCTGATCCGGAAAGAAGCACTGCCGTAATAGAATCGCACCCCTCCACCAGCGTGCCCTCGACTGATATGAATGAGGCAGATATTCGTGAGCCGTCGCCTTCTTTGCTTCAAAATGACGAACGTCGAACTGACGAACCTTCCACGGCTTCCACCTCTGCAGCTGAGACACAATCTGAACCGAGTGTTTATCTTCCCATAACACCAGAAGTCATAAGACCTTATCCTAAAGCTGTTAGAAACAAAAAAAACAATAAAGGAAGAAAACCGGGTAAATCCCGTATATATACAGATACACCTGAAAAAACTGAATTAGAAGAGAGACATAGACAGAAAGAATTGAAAAAAAATAGAACAGGAAAGGAAAGCCAGAGCCAAAGCAGTGAAACGTAGTTTGAAAGAACTTAGTTCAAGACAAAAGAAAAAGAAAGCTAAGCAAATAAAAAGTGATGAAGATTCAGGGGCATCTGAAGGATCGGAATTTAGCTTGCGGGAGAGTTCAACATCTCCAATCGGTTTCGAAACGGACGAAGAGACTAATGATTGCAGTAGCGATAATAATTTAAATGTGACACCAAATAAAATCAAAGATAATTGTTTTGTTTTGGTAAAGTTTGAAAAAAAAACTTCTGTTGTTTACTACGTCGGAAAAGTTCTTAGTCATTATTCGGGTACGGAGCTGAAAGTATCTTATCTTCGGAAGAAACCGGGATCATCATGGTCATTCTTTTTTCCTGACATAGAAGACATACACACTCTGTATATCAGCGATGTCGTCATGATCCTACCTGATCCACAACCACGAGTGGGCTGTACAGCTAGAATGGCTAGACTTTTTACTTTTGCAGTTAATTTAAATAATTATAATGTCCAATAACTTCTAAAGTAACAACCAAATATGTATGATTATTGACTTTTAAGTTTAGATTGTCAAAGACTGTGCAACATACTCATAAAAAATGATTGCAAAGAAATCATTAAGACTGATTGTTAAGCTAAGAATTATCAATAAGTAAACTGTGGATAAACGATTTAATTTTTTGTTATGTTTCTAAAGAAACATTTATCGACTATGAGCCAAGTCAAATATTTTAAGTTAATTCTTTAATAAATAAATATTTTTGTAATAATTAATAAAAAATTAACGACTTTAATAGGTTTTTTAATTACCCTGTATGAATCTACCCCATGGCGTATGAAAGTACCCCACCTACTGTACGAACGTACCCCGTACGTGGGGTACGTTCGTACAAATATCTTATCGTAGAAAAAATACTATAACTCTTTAACCTTTTGACATAATAGTTTCGGATTTATTTGTAACAAACTACAATATATTTGCTACGCTTAGGTATATAAACTAGATAAATTAAACAATCCATCATAAATTAAAAAAATAAAATATAAAAAGCGTACGAATGGTGACCACTTTCCCCTACTACACATAATGTAATATTATGTTTATAATTTTAAGGTTTATAATTCAGAATTATCAATTAAAGTAAATGTGTATATGGTAAAATTGGCTAAGTTACACAAATACGAGTATAGAGATTATATTAGGTCGGGCCAAAAGTATTTTC
The DNA here is from genome assembly GCA_949316455.1 of Acleris holmiana. Classification (NCBI taxonomy): domain Eukaryota; kingdom Metazoa; phylum Arthropoda; class Insecta; order Lepidoptera; family Tortricidae; genus Acleris; species Acleris holmiana. The sequence continues at coordinate 39,743,380 of OX438762.1, read as the reverse complement.
GTATTTTGAATTTATTATTAGTTATTATTATTATTATTTGGCTGTACTGAACGTAATTGGCTGGTTTTAATACCATTAAATATTGACATTCTGAAGATGCAATAAAAATATAAAAAAGTAGTTCCCGCCATTTTTCAATTGTTTTTCAAGCAAGCAAAATGAACGTATGTGCGGAAAAAATTCGGTACAGTCAAGGTCATAAATATGTACACACTTTAGTACCTTGTCATTTTAATCGCTGTGACAATTTCATATGGCAGTTTAAACATGACGTTAATTAGACAAGGTACTAAAGTGTATACATATTTATAACCTTGACTGTACATTTTAAAGTTTTATTACAAAAAAGGTAAAAATGCAACGAACGCCGCGAATAAAATTTGTGCGGTTTACGGACCTAATGCGGTATTAATAAGATGCGCATAGCACAAATGTGGTTTAAGCGTTTCAAGTCTGGAAATTTTAGTGTGAAAGATTAGGTTCACTCTGGACGCCCTGTCACAGATAAAATCAGAGCCATCTTTGAAAAAGTGGAGCAAGATCGACATATTAGTAGCTGTACGACATTGCTGAAGAACTGGATGTTGAACATAAAACAGTTTTACGTCATTTAAAAAAGTCTGGATACAAGAAAAAACTTGACATTTGGGTACCACATGATCTCACTGAGAGAAGCCTAATGCAACGTGTTTCCATTTGCGATTCTTTGTTGAAACGTAAGGTTACGTTACTGTTTATTGTAGGCACATTGGAGATATGTAGAGGCTCCCGTGTGTATGTATTTTATGATTATTGCGGATATGTAGAGGCCGCAGTAGTCAAACAAGTGATCGTATGATTTAGTCCTGTGTACGTATTAGAGACATGAAGGGGCTCTAGTACGTTACTATTAGCATATTGGAGATATGTAGAGGCTCCCGTGTGCACTTTAATTTGTATTTTTTTATAAGTGTTTAAGTATGTATGTATGTATGTATGTAAACACTTTATTGTACAAAAGAAAAACCAAAACAATACAAAAAATAAAAATAAAAAGATGTACAAAGGCGAACTTATTCCTTTAAGGGATCTCTTCCAGCTAACCCTTGAGAGATTGAGAGAAGTGAAAGGTTGTGCATCGAGTAAACAGGTGTACAAATTTATTTAGAGCACCCAAAAAACAAAAACTAACCAAAAAGACTAGAAAAACAAAAAAAAGAACCATAGAATAAAAACAAAACTAATACATTCAAATACTTACATAAATAGATAGAAAGATAAACATATACATAAATAAACATACTTAAACTTACATATACTAAATATATGTATATATCAACATTTGGATAATTGATACAATATTTAGGAAATAGAGTCAAGCCAGAACTTTTTTAATTTGCCTTTCAGGGAATCTACCGATTGTGATTGCCTAATACCCGCTGGTAGCCGATTCCACAACCTGACAGAGTGCACAGAAAAGGATTTGGAATAGGATTTAGATTTGTGAGACGGGAAAGCGAGGGTGAGATTGGCCTTTGAGCGCAAACGGTTTTGGGAGCCGGTGGCCATGAAGCTAAAACGCTCAGAAAGGTAGGAGGGAGAACGAGGATTAAAAATAGTGTTAAAAAGCAGCGACAGGACGTGAACATTTCGGCGAAAACGAATTGGTAACCAGTTTAGCTGTGCACGGAAGTGGGAGACATGATCATATTTCCGCAGACCGAAAATGTACCGAATACACACGTTCTGGAGGCGCTCAAGTTTATCGAGCAGCCGTTCTGAGAGGTCCATATATGCAACGTCAGCGTAGTCTATGAGAGGGAGGAGAAGAGATTGCGCTAAAGTTATCTTGGTTTGCTGAGGAAGAAAATTCTGCAGGCGCCTTAGAGAATGAAGTGAAGCGAAGAGCTTGCGGCTGACATCGGTAACCTGAGTTGACCAGGAAAGAGTCTGATCCATTGTGACACCCAAATTTTTAACTGTGGAGGAAAAAGGAATTATGGCACCGTCAAACATCAATTTGGGAATCACAAGGTCAGACAGCCTCGAGATGTAGTGCGGGCTTCCAACAACAATTGCCTGCGATTTCTTTGCATTGACCTTTAATCCAAAATTAGTGGCCCACTTCTGGATCGTGGCAAGATCGTCATTGATAAGGTCAATCAGGGAAGGGAAGTCATCAAAACTAGCACCCGCATAAATCTGCAAATCGTCAGCGTATAAATGGTAAGAAGAGAGAAGAGAGGTCGTTATACCATTAATAAAAATAGAAAAAAGAAGAGGAGAGAGCACACCTCCCTGAGGGACACCAGCAGTGAGAGCATTCCAATCTGAATGATTATCATCCATCTTAACGCGCTGGCGCCTTCCAAGGAGGTATGACTGAAACCACATAAGGGCCGATGACGAAAAATTTAAATTTTTTAGTATGCCGAGAAGAATATTGAAATCAACTGTATTGAAGGCACTACTGAAGTCCAACAAAACCAGGACAGTCAGATGTTTATTTTCTATATTTAAACGAATGTCATCGGTGACCTTGACCAAAGCAGTGAAGGTACTGTGCCCGGGGCGGAAACCGGATTGGAAGGGATTAAAGAGATTGTGCGTATTTAGAAAACGAGACAGCCTTTGATTGACAAAGTGCTCTATTATTTTGGAAAGTACAGGAAGAATAGAAATTGGACGATAATCGGAAAAGGATGCAGGTTTTGAAAATTTTGGGAGAGGGAGCACATGTGCAAGTTTCCACAATGTAGGAAAACAGCTAGATAAGTAGAGGTCACCTTAAATTAAATCGTTTATAAGTATTTCAAGTGTAGGTAATCGTAATAATATGTTAACATAACTTTTGTAAAGATTTTTAATAATGGTAGAGTTGTAAGAATATTTAAAGTTGACTGATGAATTTGTATAGTTATTTCTCGAGACGATAAAAAGTCAGGAAAGGCCGACTGTTAGCATCTAAAAATAGTACTTCTATTTTTAATATTGTTATTAATAATATATATGCTTTTAATATGTTCCTTAGCGATAGAAATACTTACTGTTTAACAATATATTTAATTCATGAAGATCCGGAAACGGAAGTTACTTTGTAATAACGCGCGCTGTCTTACGATTAGCTGAACGACGCCATTGGTCGACCCTGGTTTAATAAGAGCGGGAGGCAGCACGCGTTAGGGAGTTCTTGGTGATTATTGGAAGAGTACGCTTAATATCCTTTTATCCGAAGTACATATAGTAAATTACGTTAAATAAACGCTGTTATTTTGATTCTTCGGCCGCCCCCCACACCAGGCAGACGGCACTACTTCGACGAGAAATGTGGCTAACCAGCTCGGTATGTCGCACTGGAAGGTGTGGTTTACACTGCACTCAGCTCCATACCCGTATCATTACCCTCCAGTACACGCTATTGAAGAGGGAGACCCAGCGAGAAGGATAGATTTTTGCAGATTCTTAATTAATGCAGATATCGAAGATCCCGAGTACCTGAAGAGAATTTTGTGGACAGATGAATTTCGACCGTAACGGGATAACAAACTACAACAATCTGCAGTTTTGGGCTCCCAAAGGTCAAAACCCAAAAAAATCAAGAGATGGAGCTCACCAAGATTTTCTTTTAACGTGTGGATGGGAATCGTACACGACAATTTGATCGGACCTTTCTTTCTGCCAGCACGGTTGACCGGCATCGCATACGTTTTTTTTTTTATTAAAATTAAAAGCTACCGACGCTACTTGAAGATGTGCCGCTTGCGATAAGAAGGAACATGATTTACCAACACGATGGCTGCCCCGCTTACTATTACCGGGGCGTACGACAGTGGATGGATCAAACTACCCAAGAAGATGGATTGGTCGAGGCAGCCCAACCCCTTGCCAGCCAGAAGCCCGGATTTAACTCCATGTGACTTCTACATCTGGGGTCACATGAAGGCGTTGGTCTACGATAAACCGATAACGTAGAATAGTTAAGACAAAAAATAGTAGACAATGAAAGACGGGCTTTCGAGGCGAGTAACAATCACCGAAGTACGAAAAAGGCTTTGTGCTTGCATTCGAAACCAGGGCCAACAGTTCGAGCAAAATTTGTGATGTAATTGATTTTAGTTCTTAAGATTAAAGTTTATTTGATAGTGAAACTGTTTTTATCCTCATTTTATCCTAACCTTGCTTAATCACTTATCAAAGTATCACTTAAGACTTAAGACAGAAACTGAAGGCGAAAAACCCCACGAATTCGAGACACAAACAAATTAAATTAATTAAACTAATGACCCTTTGTTTGTGTCACCAAAGGCAATCTGCTGTGCCTTCTACATCAAGAAGATAAGTTAAGATAAGAAACAGAAGACAAAGTAAGCCCTCGGAGAATCTAAAACGACACAAACAAACCCATTAGAGTCAAGTACGCTAAGTAAAGTCTTCTAGCTGTTCTGCTATTATTATTATTAATTGTATTTTTTTTGTATTAAAATGTCATAAATTGTACTTTTTTAGAAAGCTTATGAATTAAGCAAATTATTCCTGTAATTTGTACGCGAAGTGTGGTACTTTTTTTTTAGCTATGCTTTAAAATGTCACACAATTTGGAAAATAATTGCTAGAACTTCTAACTTCAAATCCTTTTATTTGCAAAGCTTTGCATTTTTTTGTATTTTTTTTTTGTAATCAGTGGTTCATTAGCTATTCGAAAAATATATTTTTTTATTTCTAAATGACGAAGTTTTTACAAAATTACTAGTTTTAGGTCGAAAAGGGTATTTAAGGGTAAGGGTATTTTAAAAAATAATCTAAAAACGTGAATAACTCGCGTTTGACCCCTGGTTAACTGGACTTAAATCATTATAAATGAGCTGTAGAATAACCCCTTTCAAGGAATACGGCGAATTTCCTGTCACCCTGTATAGTGCATCTAAGCGCCTTCTTAACTTTGTCGCATAATCTGCTTGCCAATAATGACCCACACAATACGAGCCGGGGTATAGTGAGTTCTTTAAGGGGCCTTGACCTTCGCACAGCTGATTTGTACCGTTACTCCTTCATCGCTCACTACGCGCAAATACAAACATGCAGAATAAGCAACCAATGAGACGTCTGAGAAACTATGGATTTCAATCTTTACTGCCCGGAGATACAGGACGAAACGGTGGATTTGGAATGTGCATAAAGTATTTAAACCTCGCACGATTTTATCCCACATTTTCTTAATATATTTTGGAACCTCGTGGTCCCAGTCTTATTTTAAACACCAAAGATTCTGTAACAATATTTTAAAAGTTATTGCACAAATGCTTTAGAGGCCTAATGGCTCGAATATACTGGCAGTTATGTTGAAGTTAGCATCATCATCAGACGTAGGAATCCACGGGGCAAAATATGACAGGTAAGGAGTTCCCATATCGATAAACAATCATCGATGCTTGTTCCATTTACTAGTGATCGCTCCAAGTTTTGTTGGTTTTGGATTTATATTGGAACTGCATTCCCCTACCAGTGCCATATGGTTCTAGGTTAATACAACTAACACCTTAGACTAAGTACCTATTCTTACTAACAAAATTATGTGTCAATTATGTTACATGAAATAAATAAATAATAATAAGTGAAACAAAATGATAACAAAATTCTCTTCTAAGTTAATTTTTGAAACTTTACTCATCATCATAGTTTTTTCTTCATTACTGTCCCATTATTCTCGAAGTATTGTTTCATAGTTAATAGTTTTAAAAATAGGTAAACTACTTCTATCTAATCATCTAAAGAGGTTTGATAAAGAGATAATATTAACTATTCCATAGTGAAATTTTACACCCAAGCGATTATTTAAAATTTGCTTTGAGTGAACTTCATACTCGTCTTCAGAACAATACTTACAAAAAAATACACACAATTCTGGGGGTGATCACTTGTATACGGAACAAGCATCGATAGTTGAGGTTATCGATATGGGATATCCTTACCTGTCATAAAACTTTGCCCCGTGGAACCCTACGTCTGGTCATCATTAAACAGGTAAGTACAGTTTGACTCTATATTACGTAAATTCAATTTCGCGCTTGACAACGCTTGGGACGCGGAACCCAGAATTTATTTAAGTTGCTCAGTGGTTCTCGACAAGTTGCATTCTACAATCGTTAGCGATTATGTTTCGATAGACAAATGTATGGAATTGACGTAATCCAGCGGGTAGTCACTTGGTGGTATCTCGGTGGCTTACGTCAATTCCATATATTTGTGGGCACTTGACGGTGTATGAAGTATAGCTTCGCAATATACTTAATCATAGCCACATTGTAGTACAATATGATCATCGTATGGACACTTATTATTAACGTACCATTAAGTGGTACGTGAGAAATTCGGGCTTCCGCCCACTGGCCTCCCAACATATCCCCTCATAGCCAGCCCAAGCCTCCAGAACCACAACTCGGTTCGAAACTTGTTACAAGGTTTAATTACCTTTAATTACTTTATGAGCTGAAGGCAATACTCAAACATTGTTCATTAGTTTCATTACGGGTAGGTTCCTTCTATGATCATATTGTTCGCGCGACATCATGTAGGAAACGTTTAAGAGACTTACCAATCGCTCTTATTTCACTTCATTCCCTTAGCAACACGTATCCTCACTCAAATACGAGTTACCACTGTTATTTTTAAGTACCAAAGCGTTTCTAACCTCTCTCTTGCGGTTCCCGCCAAGAACTTTTGCTCCCCGTCCAACTGTCAAAGAGTATCACAAAGATATTTTTTATGTCAAACAAACAGTGCTACCAACCCACAAAGTCAATCACAGTTCAGATTTACTCACCGTTCGTTCGGTCCATTTCGCGCTTTGGCGCGACAACATTTGTCTATCGAAATATAATCACTAACGATTATAGAATGTAACTTGTCTAGCTTCACTGACCTGTCACTCCCGGTTACCAAATCGTCGACATACATATCGTTTTTAATTATATTTTATATAACAAGGTCCTTACAGGAATTTGCAATTTCAAACAAACAGCGGACACTCAAGAATGGAGCCGATGAAGTGCCGTACGTGACTGTATTGAGACGTAAGTATTTTAGGGGGTCTGTACTATTCTCGCGCCATAAAATAATTTGTAAGTATCTTTCATCTTCTTTAATTCATATTTGGCGGTACATTTTCTCAATATCTCAGGCTAATACATATTGATGTTGTCGAAAACGTAAAAGAATTGAGAAAATGTCCTCTTGTATTGTAGGGCCAACCATTAAGATAACGTTTAGGGAAACATCATACAAAGTTTTACTAACTACGTCAAAAACAACACGACATTTTGTCATGAGCTTTTGTTGCGTAACACGGGATGGTGCGGTAAATTATTTGCGACGTCTGGTACTTCGATTTCGGTTAAATGACCTAAATCTTTATATTCTTGTTTAAATTTACAATATTGTTCTTTTACATGAGGTTGCCGTATAAATCTTTTTTCTAATGATTGTAATCGTGTTAATGATGTATTAAATGAATTTCCCAATTTTTCAGGGTTGCCTTTTAGCGGCAAACTCACGCAAAATGTACCATTAGGCAATTGGTAAGTGTTTTCTACGAAATGAGCTTCACACTCGTCTTCTTCTTTAGTCCACTTTTCCTGCTGTGGCAATTCTTCTATTTTCCAAAACTTCTCGAGCTGAGCGCTAATTTCGTGACTAAAATTACAGGGAATTTTATTGTGGTCATCCGTGTGATTTTGACATGAGGTTGGACCTACAACGAGCCATCCGAAATGCGAGTTCTGTAATATGGGTTTATTTTAACCTATTCTTATTTGATCTTCTACGACACGATCCCAAAAAACATCCGACCCTAGTAATAGTTCTACTTGGCAGGAACGATAAGATGACGGATCAGCTAATTTCAAGTTTTTGGGAATCTCGAAAGTGGAAATATCCACATCGCTTGAAGGGAGATTGCTGGCTATCTGTTCTATTACAAAACAGTGCACATTTTTTTTACAGATTTATTTGCTGCTTGTATATTAATTTTGCACCGTTGCAAAGCTTTAAATGAGATATTGTTTATCCCTGTTACATCAATAGAAATAGTTTCCTGAATGGGAACTCCTAATTTATTCTGAAGTGTCTTAGTCATGAATGAGGATTTGCTTCCGCTGTCAAGCAGGGCTCTCACAGTTTGACACTGGTTTGTTTGCATGTCTACAATTTCTACCATAGCCGTTGATAGCACTGGTGTTGCCATGCTAGAATATAAGGAAACTGGACAGGCACTATTTAGTTTGTTTACAATTGACCGCGATACACTTGGCTGTGAGGCACTTGGCTGCGAGGTGCTAGTAGATTGCTTAGTATTGTTATCTATTTTGTGTTAAGTTCTATGTAATACAACACATGTTCTATGTACATTGTGTTTGCGTCCACATGTTTTACATGGGAATGCGTGGCATTGGTATGCACGTTGACCACCGCGAAATCAATTTGGACACACATTTAGTTTATATATTTCACTGCTTCTTGTTTCAGGTGACATTCCAAGGAATTTACTACAGTTAAATATACGGTGTTCTCCGTTGCATATCGAGCAGAACACTTGAGGTAGGTTGGTAGTCACTGTATTCGAGACAGAGGCAACAAATGACTTTTGATATTTATCTAACCTTTTATGTATTATTTTTTCAGGTTTTTGGGTGTGGCCGCTGCTTTGGGACAATGACTTCAAGACATTTGACCTACTACGAAGGAAATCACTGAATTCCATCAGTTGTTGCGAGGCACTCAGACTGTTCTTATGTTCCTCCCATTTTCTAAGTGTAATCGGGTCAAGCTTGGAGGAAAATATAAAGACAATCAGAGTGTCCCACGAATCAGTAGGTTCTCCGAGGCTCTGAAGAGCTCTTAAATTTTTAGCAATATAATCTACCGTATTTCTTAAATATATATGCGACTCCCTTGTTAACTGTTTAATAAAGCCTGTAAATGGTTACTTATTAACTGTCTTTTATTATCAAATCTATCACAAAGAAGTTGCCAGGCTATATTATAATTTGCCACAGATAAATCTAATGACCTTATGACAATCGCCACGCTGCCCTCGAGTGAGGTGCGCAGGTAAAGTAATTGAGTTATTTCATTTAATGAGGAATTTTCATGCACTATCGACCTGTAAGTATTTTTAAACTCTATCCATTTACTATAGTTGACGTCAAAGGTGGGCAGTTGTATTTGAGGCAATTTTACATTTATCTGACAGCCAGAATGAATATTTTTCTCTTTAGCATCCATAGAATTTTGTTTATGTAGCTCAATAAAATTCTTGTGCGGAATTGATCAAGTCGAAGAAATTGTTTTCAATGTCTACGTCTTTCGACAGACGACTCGATTTTATCTTGTAATTCTTTAAAGTCATTGAATACAGCTTCAAACTTGACTAATCTCAAAACTAATTCATTAATATGAGTATACGTGATATCTTTATACCTTTGAAATTCCTATAATTTATTTCGAAAATTAGTTACTTTCGTTTTAATAGAACTCCGTTTTTTTAACATCGTTTTAATCTCTGTGTCAGACATTATGGCAAAATTTATATTAGTTAACGTTTTATAAATACCGTTATAATCCGGCAAACCTGGCGTTTAGATTCTCGTTTGCGTTACATAAGAAGACGAGGCACGCGGCACTGAGCCCCTAGCCAAGATGCGTTCGCTAACTAGCGATTCGATTCGTTTTGTTTTTAAACCAATCGCGTCACTGGTAGATCACGTTATTCGAAAAGTCACGTGATCTACCAGTGATGCGATTGGTTTAAAACCAAACGAATCGAATCGCTAGTTAGCGAATGCATCTTGGCTAGGGGCTCTGGTCGCCGAGCACGCGATCCTTTGTTCTCAAGTAGCTGCCCAGCGGCCGCGCTAGCGAGAACCGGTTTGCAATCTAGAATATTCGGCGAGTGCATGAACTACCTAGGTATGTTACTACGGCGCGTATGTTATAGAGATTATTTTAACTGATTTGTTATTATGATAACCTTATTTTTTAAAGTATTTAAGTTGCAAATATAACAATTTAAGTGCAAATGGGCTGAAGCAGCAAGAAAAGATTATATAAAATTGCGATAGGAAGAGAAATTTGGCAATAAATTATGATTTTTATTTTAAGGAATAATAATTAGCTTGTTCTTAAATTAACGCTGAATAATGTATGATGCAAGCTAAGTGCAATTGCTATATGCAGAACCAAATCTGGAAAGTAATTTGGATAAGGGTAAAAGGAACGGGCACTCTCCTGGATTGTTCCTTCTGAGCTGGCAGCTGCAACACTGCTCCACATCCGCGCCTTCCACGTTGCGAGACGAAGCACGAGGGTGCTTGCAAGTTAGGTCCGTCCTATTACGCCTCCACGCAATACTGTCCTGTCACGGTCGCCAATTATGTTGGGTGATTAGACTTCAAAATCAAAATGCATTTTGCTCCAAGATAGATTTAATGATATAACTATGAGATTCTACTTATAAATTTTAATTTTGCGTTGTCAAAGGGACATGTGCGCTTGACCGCGATCGATTCCTTTCTGGGGAGGTGGGGCGGCGACACCGGCCGGCGCGCTGTGACGACTGCGTCTCTCCGTGCTCCAACAGTATATACCGCACCACCCAAAATATCCATAAATACGTACTCATTTCAAGTGATCATATTGTTCAGGCCATCCACTGTTTACAAATATACCGGAGCACCCACAACGCCATATACTTGGTTACATTCAACCCGCCGTTAGTACAGCAACATCCAGAATGCCGAAGGTTTCTAAGCATCCAAAGTAGACAAAAAAACGGGACACATAAGAAAACTTAACCCTATTTACCAGGAATTACGGTTGAATACTGGTCAAATCGTTTAATAGGTTACCCAGTAAGCGATTTGACAAACCACGAAAAACAGTACCATACTGCCATGGCATATATCGGGTTCACGTTTTAATTTGTCACACTGCGTCGTTTTAATAGGTTTTACAATATTGAAGCTGCCAACTTAAACGCATCTATACATTTCAATATCTCGCCTTGTCAGCCGTTAGTTACCAGTTATGGACCAGTGGTTTAGTAGTAACGCTGTTGAGTCATGTATTCTGGGTTCTATTCCTCGTGTTAGGTGTTTTTTGCATTTTTATTTTATATTTTTCCAGTCCATGTTCTTTTATCTTAATTAGTATTAGCTACTTATACATAAAAATGCACGTGATCCAAATTATTGAAACACTCCTAGGCCGTATTCCTCACTACAAAACAAATAAATTATACTATTTGTTTTGTTGTAAGGTCCGTTTAACGCAATAAAATATACACATATTATAATTATAAACGATTTTTTTATTCAAAAAACTTGCAAATATAATAAATAACTTTAAAATAACAGATTTATTCATTGTTTTTGAACTTAACGTAATAAATAATCCGTAAGGACTCAGTCCTTGGCATATTTATTGACCTGAAGAAGGCTTTTGATACAGTAAGTGACCCAATTCTTCTAAATAAACCCATTGTTACTCGTACATAACCAAGTTACATTACCAGCAATGTACAAGGATAAAATATTCTTCGCACAAAAGCGAGTAATGTATTAAGAAATATTTTTTCTTTGCACATTACTGGTAACATTGCCAGTTTTGTACGACGATGTAAATATTCTCCTACATTACTTGGTTTTGCTCAAAGAAATCTTAATTCTGTGTACAAAACCAAGAAGGTTCTCCGAGTAAATAATAAATAAAAATCTAGCTACTGCTGCAGTTTAAAAACATTCACAAAACCTGAGCTATCGATGTGAAACCGTGGACACACCATACGCTTATATGTATTGACAATACTTTCATGGACTGTTAATGTTATGACCTCTTTAGTAACAATTTTTAAATCAATTACATGTTTCCCACCCTGTCACTGTGACTGACTATTCTAGCAAATTAATTACTGCTTGGTTCTAGCAAATTAGAAGTTATTAGAACGTAAAATCGCGAATACCGGAATAATGTCGGGACGCAATGGAATAAACAATTCTGGATTATTGTGGACGCCTGAAATAATAGGTGTTTGTGTATTTCCTGGATGCATCCGAAACGATTTCGGGAAAGTTTCCCATGTAAAAAAAATAAGTTCCTTAGCAAGCTGAATTTTTTGATATCTCGAGGTACGAATGTCTGCATGTATCATTGCACAGTTGGCGAAGACGAATGGACGGAAGTTTTCGAGTCGCCCAACAACAGTACGGAGTTTGGCACCAGCCACGCAGAGTCAATTGCTGACCTTCTTAGGTTTTCCTTAAATATGGTCCATGACGTGGTGGTGGGGTTTCTGGAGTAAATATTAAAATAAAATAAAATAAAATATGTTTTTTTTATTTTAAAAAGTATGAAACAAAACAAAACTTTCCATTGTTGGTAAACTTAAAAAGGTAACACCATAAGTACACTTAAAATAATATATAACTGTATGCTTTTTCCTTTATAATTTACTAGCGACCCGCCCTCGCTTCGCTCCGGATTAAAGTAATATACATATAAACTTTCCTCTTCAATCACTCTATCTATTAAAAAAAACTGCATCAAAATCCGTTGCGTAGTTTTAAAGATTTAAGCATACATAGGGATATAGGGACAGAAAAAGCAACTTTGTTTTATACTATGTAGTGATAATAAGAACAGTAAGGTCATTATATAAATGGGCATATTTTTTCGAGACAATGTCCTGTCGTTATGGAATGGTTTTCCAATTGAGAAACAGCTCTATTTATCCGAATATTAACTTGGATGTCATTCAGAGTTTTTCTTTTAGAATGATTTTTTTTGTTGAACTTGGACATAGAGACACCGTAAAATGTGGCGTCATCATGTAATACCGATAATAGGTGTGGAAGTGTTGGATGTGTACGACCAACAAATCTTTTCATTCTGGAATTCCACCCTTCTGCGTAGTTGGTAGTACAGTGCTGTTCTTGATGACAACACCATATCTTGCGATATTCTTTGTTCTTGATCCAGGTTCTGTACATGTATTTATAAAATTCAGTAACCTTAGTGTTATTATCGGACTTTACTTTGAATATATATCCAACCTTCCTCTATGTTTCCGATAGGCAAAATTGCTAGCCCTGCACAAAGACAAACGTGTCGGTTATTGACTTTCGATGTTTTTTAATTCCAAGAAGTCGGGCTTTTCGCATTAAGCTCTGGTAAAAATTAAAGTAGCAGCCTCGTATCATAATGTTTGGGAATATTTTTTTAATAGCATTTCTTGGTGCTATTTCGAAATCAAAAGTAAATTGATCGGCTTTTCATTCGGGTATCTGAGATTTTACCATGTGGAATAATATTTCGTAAGTTAATTGTTTTTTATTTAACAGCAGGGCATAGACCAAAGGAATTATATTAGTCGATTCTTCGTCACTTCCTAAATCACCGTAAATGACTGATCGAAAGGCTGACAACACCCAAAGGTACCATCTGCGAAATATTTGCTACATTTGGTCATTAGTAGTCGTTAGTGTTCCATAGGACTCGAGCCTTTTTAGCCAGAATTTTAAAGCTCCGGAGGTCTTTTTAGAGCTGGCTTAATGGAATGGGTTTCAAAGAGCTAGTAATTTTAATAAGGCCGTAGTCTTAAATAGCCTTTTTTGAAGGGTTTTAGCTTTTTTAAAGGCTTAAGCCTTTTTTTATGGTTGTAGCCGCTGACTTGAGCTGAGCCGAGCCTTATAAAATCTTTAACTTTTATAAATGCAGTCGCAGTTCGGATCAGCGGCCTAATTGTGTGATGTTTTGACAGCTTTGCATTGGAATAAAATAAAATATATGTTTGTAAGTATGAACTGCGTCTATGGCTCCTGATGCTAATTGATAGGTTGTTATTTCACAATTAGCCTGCAGTGCTGAAGTACCTAACCCGTTTTTCGACGCCACAAGCTACAATTTTAAAATTCTAAATTGGCAACATTGTTAAAATGATCACAGTGAGTCATAGGTAAGTAATTATAAAGTATAATGTTGCTTGTTTAGCCTGGTAAAAGTATCTTTTAGCGTTAGCTTGAAATTGGGCACAGGTCTAGTTTAAAACTCCGGAGTTGTATAAAAGTGAAACAATTTAATCTAGAAGTAGAATGAAAGCAGCTGAGGATGTAGGTAGTTAGTAACCTACTTACAAAGACAAAATGTTAGTCTCATCACCTACCTACCTACCAACGTTTAAGTTTGTCACAAACGTATAAAGTTTATAAAAATGTTATATGCTCCAAAATGGTACGAAATGGGATTTAGACACGATGGAGCCGGATCCATAAAATATGACCCAAAAACGCTCGGGACATTTCAATAAACGCCATCGTCATAACTAGTATGATTAAAATTATTGCAACAACAGGTATTCGCCATGTTCGCGAAGAAAAAGTAAGACTGTTTCTAATTATTTTATGATTTTATATATAATATATAAAATTTTAATGATATTATCATTAAAAGTACTAAATATCTCTATTTATATATTTTTTTGTTTTTCCTTTTCTCAATCGTATCTTATTTTTTCAGAAGGAGTGGGTGCGAAGAGAATTAACTAAGTTGGAACTTCCAAATGAAGTAATTCAAGATCTATGCAAGTGTTTTATAAGCTATGCCTGTGGCTATGCTGATAATGAAATCGTATACCGTGAACATTTTGGATTATAATAAAATGAATACGAATATGTTACGTGTGTATCACGTAACATATTCGTAAAAATCATTTGTGTATTTCTGTTGCCGCTATACAACAAATAATTGAACTCAAAAATATCAATTAAATATTTTTATAAATTTAAAAATATTTTAGCCTCCGAGCCTAAAGAAGCTTGGAGGCCAAAATATTTTTAAGTCTCAATATTTTGACAAAGACTTTAAGTCTAAAAATATGTAGCCTTTTATTAAGGTTACGAGCTCCAAGAGTCAAGGCTGCCGAATATAATAAGGCTTGGGGCTAAAGAGCTTTATAGGCTTTCAGCCCTCTGGGCGTTAAAATCGAAGCCAACCTTAAAAAAAAAGAGCTAAAAGGCTCGAGTCCTTTAGAACACTAGTAGTCGTGCTTCTTTCGAGGCAAAAATTAATATTTTGTTATCGTCTTCATATTCTGCCAATATAAACGGTCGGAAATTTACTGGAATTTGGACCTCCGTGTGTTTTCGAAATACACTCTTTTCAATTTTCTGCATTTTTTTTCTAGCGTTGTACAAACCAGTATGTATATTTGCAAATTTAGGCAACGGCTCCAATAAATGCATACTTACATTTTTAAACCTACATATTGATTCTTTATATTGCTTCGGTATAGGTAGGTAGTTTTTGGTTACATTATTCCGTAATTGATCGAATTCTTTTAGCACAATGTTTTTTGGTGGATTTCGGGTGCAACTATTATGATGCAGGATACTAGCTGTAACTTTGTTGTCGAGCACTGTTAAACTGCCGCTACACATTTTGTAGTTTCCACAGGTCAATATTGTGATCCATTTCGGAAAAACTTTCCTTTATGATATTTACGGCCGTCGTGTAACAATATTTGGCCTCCTCTTTTGGACGTAATATAAACCAGTTCTTCCATAGAACTGTCCGGCGATTCAGTAGACATTATGAACTATTTGTGGCGAAGAGCAACTGTCCTCATAAGTTTAAATTGTGATAGCTGAAGGGCCCTTGAATTAAGTACAATAAATGCGATAAATTACGATAGGTATAGTATTTCCCCTATCCTTTGTATTTCTGTCTAATGAAATGTCAAGCTTGTCAATATTTATTTGAAAATAAAAAGATAACCCACATTAGAAAGGTGTAATTACACTACTCAGAGAACCTCCTTGGTTTTGTACACGGAATAAAGATTTCTTTGAGCAAAACCAAGTAATGTAGGAAGAATATTTACATCGTCGTACAAAACTGAAAATGTTACCGGTAATGTGCAAAGAAAAAATATTTCTTAATACATTACCCGGTTTTGTGCGAAGAATATTTTTTCCTTGTACATTCCTGGTAATGTAACTTGGTTATGTACGAGTAACAAGGGTACCTCCTTTTCATTCCCAGAGAGGTTAAATTTTAGTAATCGCTGAAATACGTGTCTCATTATTTGCACTGAAGAGCATTTCTACTAAGTTTAAGTGTTTAAGTTTCTGTTAAGTTTTAGTGGTGGTAGGACCCTGTGCAGGGTCCGTCCGGATCGCTACCACCATCTTATCCATTAACCACCCGCCAAGCAATAGTGTTCGCATTGTTGTGTTCCGGTGTGGGGATAAGACAACCGGTGAAATTACTAGCATAGAGGCATTCCATCTTAGTCCTCAGGGTTGGCAACGCATTTGAGGTCTTAGGATTATAGACTTGAGAATTCAAATGCCTATGGGTCTCAGATTCCACTTACCATCAGGTGGCCTGAGTGCTCGTGTGCCTTCACCTTGTCATAAAAAAAAAAAAAAAAAAAGTTTCAAGTAAATTTGTCAATAAAAACATTTTCTCCCATACAAACTTTGCAACCCCCTTCCATCCCCCGAGGGGTTAAATTTTAGTTATCGCTGTAATACGTGTCTCGTTATTTGCATCGAAGAGCATTTCTACTAAGTTTCAAGTAATTTTGACCCCCTTTTTTCCTCAAGGGATTAAATTAAAAAAATCGCTTAATTAGTGTCCTATTTTCACTGTAGAGCATTTCTACTAAGTTGCAAGTAAGCTTGACCATAAAAAAATCTTTACAATCTATAACCCCCATTTTCATCCCCCAACGGTTACATTTTAGTAATCGCTTAAATACATGTCTCATTATTTGCATTGAAGAGTATTTATCTACCTAAATTTGACCATAAAAGTAATTCTTCCCGAACAAATTTTGCAACCCCCCTTCATCCCTCAAGGTTAGGGAGGATTAGGTTAGGCTTCATTCTTAGTCCTCAAGGTTTTTGAGGTCTTAGGATTGCAGTCTTCAGATTATAGTCTTGAGAATTTAAATGTAAATGTAATGTATGTGGGTCTCAGATTTCACTTACCATCAGGTTGCCTAAGTGACCTTGTGTGCCTTCTCCTTGGCATAAAAAAGTGCAAGTTTATTTTCACAAGATTAATTATTTGGGAGCAGGGGTCGTATACCAGTATCATACCGGTATTATTAATTTTCTGTTATAAGGCGTGGTCCCACCGCGACGATGAGCGAGAAGCGATTAGAGCTAGAAACAGCGATCAACTATAAATATATCCGTCTTTTATCGACCCGGTGGCGCTAGACAAGTTGCATATGACAATCGTTATCGATTATGTTTCGATTGATAAATGTATGGAATTGACGTAAGCCACCGAGATAGTAACGTGACACTTACGTCAATTCCTTATATTTGCCAATCGAAACATAATCGCTAGCGATGGTCAAATACACCTTGTTTAGCCCCACGGGGTCGATATCTTTTGTTCGTTAACTAAATAATCTAATACATAATCATATCGACATTACATTTTAACACTAAGTACTAAAAAAAACCGACAAAAAGTGGACAAAATGGAACCCTGCCAAATTAAAGTTAAAAATCAAATTAGAAGGTAGTTTCTTCTGCTGACTGTACTTACGTGTACTTTTCTTAAAAAATATCAGACGTAAAGGTATAATTTTCTTCAAAAAAGCTTTGGTTGTATTTCATCATTATGAACACTTCTCAAAAGTTTCGAATATTTTTTTATCAAATGATATTTCAATTCGCCTTCTATTTTTAGTGGCTTGACCAAAATTGATCTCATTATCTTGTTCTCATAGTGTGTTGCTTCCCTTTTTATACACTGCAAAAACAAATAAATATTGGGAGTTTGAGGCAATTTGATCCAATGATACCACCCCTCCAAAGAATTGTTTGTATAATTATGAGCTGCATGTCCACAGCTTAACATTTCCGGCGTATTTTTTTTTCCACTGTTGACCTTTGGTAACGTTTTCCATTCGATATTTGGGGTGCTCTTCATTTGCAGACCACCCTTCACCAATTTTATTTGAAGACAGTAACGGTATACGGTCCTGCCTTCTTTGCTCTTACTAAGTTTCAACTTCCTAGATTTTTTCCAAATGCCTCTACTATAATGAAAAAGACAGCCAGATATTTGCATTTTTGAAAATCATACGTTCTGCGTTAATCTGGGCTTAATCGTAGTCGCTTTTAAATTAAGGAATATTCAGTCCTAGTTTTTCTTTTAATAGCCTAAAAAAACTACAGTAGGTTTGTTGCTTTTTATCAGGCAACAGCCCATTTAAAATGGTATTACCATTATTGTGTCCAAGCTGGAATGATAATCCAAATGTAGCACGTACATTTGGGCGAAAGGTGTCGGAGCAGATTTGAAAGTTCCATCAGCTAGATAGGAACCTTTTGAATGTTTTACATAGCGGCGATGAAAATATAAGAATTATGACTTCACATCCTCCAATTTATGAAACGTTACTTTATATAATGAACACAGAGGGCGCTGCGCGTAACGGTCCAGTTTTAAAACAGCTCTGTCTTAATTTATTATTTATAAAATTAGTATAAATAAAAAGTGTCATAAAATTAGTAAATATTTATTTTAATTGAAAAGTACACAGTGAAATAAATTCGTCAATATATAATGGTTCCATCAAAGGCAAAATTAACATGAACAAATGCAGCAGCAGTTTCCAGGTTAGCGGACGTCATTTCGAATTTAAAAACTGAGTTAACAGAAATGAGGGACGATATCAAATGTTGTCATGATGTCATACGAGGGTCAAACTGAAAGTTCTTAGAAAATCAAAAAGTGAGTAAACTAGCATGTTATTAGTTATATTATATATTTTCAAAATAGTGTCCATTCATGTCAATACATCGCTGCATCCGATGGAACCACTGAGAAAAGCACTTTGCCGACTCGTCCTTAGGGGTCTCTTCAACGGCCTTTTGAAACGCAGCCACAGTTTCCTCGGCGTCCACAAAACGATTTCCTCGAAGTTTTTCTTTTATTTTCGGGAATAAATAAAAATCGCAAGGTGCAAGGTCAGGGCTATACGGCGGGTGACCCAGACATTCCACGTTTGACGTCGCCAAGTAGTCGATTGATCGCCTGGCGGTGTGCGACGAGGCGTTGTGGTGGTGAAGGAGGATTTTACTGCGAGGTCGTTTCTCCCGAACTTTATCCAATAAAAGTGACAAACAATTGTTAGTGTACCACTCTGCAGTAACTGTTTTTTGATCCTCTAAAACAATTGTCGCGTAATTACCTGTCCTTCCGAAGAACGAGGCCACCATCTTTTTTCCCACGCTTCGACTTCTCTTCACTTTAGTTGGCAACTCCTAGGAAGGAAACACCCACTGAGCAGATTGTCTTTTGGTTTCAGGATCATAACAGTAAATCCAGCTTTCGTCACCCGTAAGCATTTGAGTCACCAGCGTTAAATCTTTCAATCGTTTCACGGCACCAATCAATACGATGGAGATTGGGGCCTCGGTCAAGTTATGAGGTATCCACCGGGTACAAAGCTTCCTGACCGCTAAATGTTCATGTAGGATTTTATGCACTTGACTTATACCGATGCCTAAGCTTGTCCGAATCTGCTGATAGGTCACTCTTTTATCAGTCTCTATCATACGCCGCACAACACTAAAGTTATCTTCAGTCGTCGCTGTAGAAGGCCGTCCCTTACGCAGATCATCGGTGAGATTAGTGCGACCACCTTAAATCTCATTAAACCAGTTGTAAACAGTGGCACGAGAATTTTATTCATTTGACATTTGTTTTACGATTTGGCGGCAAATTGAAAATGGTCTGTGTCTCGTAAGCATGAATTTAACGCGGGAAAATTTTCGTGCTATGATTTTTTATGACTTTCGACATCATTTAAGTCTACAAGAAAGTTATGATAGACTACGATTGGCCTTCATCGAGAAAGGCCATAATAAAGGCAAACAATTCCATTTTCAAAATTTAAACTGATTTTCAATTATTTTGTTTACTAGTGGCCAGTTCTAAAATCTTTTAGTGTCACCCTCGTACGTGAACAAAACAGACTACTTACACATCAAAATAGGTGTATAATAACTATCTCTACTTACACATCAAAATAGGTGTATAATAACTAACCTCGGTATTCTTACGAACCAAAACCGTGCGTCGCTGTAACCACAGAACATGTCACTTAACGAGTCCGGCCATCAACGAATGGTTATCTTGAGCGATGTGCAGGGAGCATCCTTACTGGCGCCAAGCACTGCAGCACAGGTGTCGGCTCCAGAACCGCTGTCGGCGGCTGCGCTGTCGTTAGTACCGGCAGAGACGGAGAGTTTTGTGGCACCCGGAAGGCACAAATCTTGTTCACGCTGTGTGGGGACCACAGGTGCCACCAATGCGAGTCTTTACCATACAGGAGACACCACACACACGAGAACTGAACTCGCTCAACACTGTCGTTTGTCATTTGTGAAAAGTGCTACTTGGTTAGATTTAGTATGGAGATAGCGCCGTCTAACGCCGGTAGTCATTAAAACCCTCTCTGTCGCTTAACGAAAGTGATAGTGAAAACATGACCGATGTACCACGTCACCATCTAGGTAGCTGTAGTCAATTCCATACATTTTTCAATCAATACGTCATAATCGATAACGATTCTTAAATGCAACTTGCCTAGCCCCACAGGTCCTTTACGAGAGAGAAATATCTAAATAAAACATTAGGTACCAGGCTGCATGCTTATTACCTAATTGCGACAGTTTAACGTATTGTTTCATAAGGCCTACATTAACTACTTCAGTGCTTTTGATAACATAAGAGCCGTCGATATTTAATGCCATACATAAATCTGCATAGGATCAACATACTTAGATCTTGTATACCATATTTATATTTAGTATAGCACCTACTTCCAATACAAGTGCAGTTGGCTAGCGTGCTTCGTTTCAGATAGATTTCGATGAAATAGGTGTCAAACAAGCCAAGCTACTATTTCTGAAGCTGTTCACCTGTAACCTTTAACAAAACTGGAAGCAAAACACAAGCAAGGGGCAAACTTCTACAAGTATAACTTAGCGTGCACTGAATCTATTTTCATAAGAACCCATTACGAATCTTTATTACACCTTCAATTTTATTTAAAGATAAACTGTTTTACACAATCAATTTCACGGAACCTTAACTTTTTAATCTTTCCGCCAGAAAATTAATGGAAAAAACTTGGATTGCTTCTAAAGTTCGAAACGTAAAAATAATAACTTCAGTGCTGCCTGTAGAACGATGGCTACAAATACCGAAATTCTCCTTTTAATAACTGTAAGAGCTTTATGTACATTATTATTGGTTTAAAGGTTCAATTGTTTGTGTTTAAAAAGCAACAATAGTAAACATTTTTTTAAGAAATAGAATATTCTGAGACCGTTTGTGTGAGTATAGACTTTTATCCAAAGAATCATTTCATCACCTGGGTGCCCCAATTTTCAGCAAGGCAAATGCCTAACTGTTAACAATTTTTAATGAAAAAAACAACATCCATCTTATGAATTTCTTTTCTTATATATTTACGGATTTGCCTATTTGTACCTAAGTTTACTTACGGCCTGAATGTATAGATCAAATTATTCATGACAAAATAAAAAAAAACCGGGCAAGAGCATGTGGGACCATGCTCGGTGTAGGGTTCCGAAGCCATTAAGTATTTACTACAAACATAAAATCAGCAAGTAATAACTAATTTTCTATTTAAAGTCATTTGGTGCCGTCTTAGATAATTTTAGTAGGTATAACCACTTTAATCGCCTGTATCTCAAGAACCAATGATGTCTACTAACGGCCGAACCCTATATTCAAACCGCGGACAGAATTCGGCTGCCTTAAGCTTAATTCAAGTAAGTTTATTTTGGCAAATTTTACACAAGAACGAAAAAACTTTTTTTAATTTAAAGTCGATTATCTCCAATAGTGATAGGCCGTATGATGTATTTTTTTGACATCTTATAGAAAATAAAGCTCTTTGTTATATTTCACCGCCTTTTGCAACAGAATCCCAAGATACTTCAGTTTTTTAGCTTGGTTTCTTTGTCAAATGTAAGATACTTGAATACTTCTTTTGACTATAGCTCTAAAACTAAAAGGAAATATAAAGTTTTTTTTAATGTAGAAATATGCGCCGAGTTGATAAGAAACCCAATGGTCTAAAATAAAAAAATCGAATAAAATTGAGATACTTGAATTTAGCTTAGGGCAACCGAGATAGCCTTACTTCAGATTAAAATTTGACACATTTTTTATTGGCAAATGTCAAATTTCAACCCGAAGTAAGCCTTATCTATCCGCGGTTTGAATATAGGGTTCGGCCGTTAGTCGGTTAACTGCGCTTTCATTTAAGTTTTTTTCTGATTTTTCGTATTTGTAGTTTTGGCTGGGGGTTGGGGGTGTGGACACTTGACTCTAACAAAAATTAGCGCTTTAACGCTTAATATTTACTAAACGGATCCCTTGATCGAAAAATTGTTCAACAAACCCACAATATTTTTGAAAGACCTATCCAACGACACACTACACTATAGGGTAGACGAGAAAAAAAACGTGTACGTGTGTGTACGTTACGTGTAGGGGAGAAATCATATTTTTATTTTATTTTTTATATTTTATTCTACCATTTTGTTGGCGTGACTATATGTATATCCATGCCAAATTACAGCTTTCTAGTACTAAGAGTCTCTGCGCTAGGCTGCGGACGGACGGACATAGCGAAACTATAAGGGTTCGAAGTTTGACTACGGAACCCTAAAAATAATCAAGATGAAACTTTACATCAACATGTTCCTGATTTGGGGTGGTGGTATCGGAATTGGCTACATTTCCAGTAAGCAAGAAGGCAGATAAGCTCTAACTGGCCCTGATGATCGAAAGAGGACGCGAGTGAGAAATTGAATAATGTAGAAGTTTTTAAAAAAGTACAGAACTTACCATAATGCCGCTCGCGTCCAGTTCGGAGCAGTCAGGTCGTCGTTTCAGTCGATTCTGTCTCGGTCAGTATCGTGTTTTAGGTCGGCGTGCACTAGATCTATTATTTTCTTTACGTTGCGGGATGTAGGTTTACGAAGCGGATGCGAAAAATAAGAAGGTTCCTAAACAATTTTTTCGAAAAAGTATTCTTTATCAGTGGATTGGATTGGATTTGTGGTTGCCGGGTTAGAATAGTGCCACTCCATGTCTTCCCGTGGATGTAGCCCGAGTGGTTGCCGGGTTAGAATAGTGCCACTTCTTCCCGTGGATGTCGTAAGAGGCGACTAAGGGAATAAGGGCTTGTAGTATTGTTAGGGTGAAGACACATATATCAGCATCGAATCGCATTTAGCTGGATGATTTTGGACACACTATACGCATCGGAAGTTAAAATATGCTGTTACATGTGTTCAGGTGCTAAAGGGAGCTAACGCACGTTTTTAAAGCTTAAAGTATCATTTAGCATGCTTTCATCCGCTAAAGCATGCGATCGCATACGTTATGCCGCAGTTGAAGTTGAAAACCGTTATGGATAGGTCAACTATAAGCGTTACTGTGATAGCGTGTATTATAGAAGCAATGAAAAGGAAAAAAATCAAAAAACGAAGCACATGGATTAATCCACTATGGAAAACTAGAGTTATCAATGGAAGTTTTGTAACACTTGTGGCAGATTTAAAGAAATGTCCTTCTCAATTTAAAAGTTATTTTCGTATGAAGAATAAAGAAAGACACTATATATTGGTAAAGCCATGTCATAAAGGCAAGGATATTTTTGCACTAGCATAATCAATTTCTCCTCGTCCATTTTCGCAAGTAAGTAATTATTGCAATGTAAACAAACTAGTGCACTTCGCTAGATGGACACGTTGTGATAAGATAATGACGCGGTCGTCCGCCCGTACTCTGTGAATACCATGCTTAAGCAGCCTTTCTTATTCGCAAGCTTCCCGGCTCACGCTTAAGCAGCCTTTATCAATCGCAAGCGTTATGTCTCACGCGTAATCAAGTATTCTCATTCGCAAGCATCTACTTTCACGTCTTAAGCAGCCGTCCTCATGCTTTATCATGAATAAGCATTCTTAAGTATGTTAAACGGATAGCTACACTTATACGCATTTAATGCTAAAGCTGAATCGATGCGGAAGGGTGAATTGATGCGGACGCATCTCCATATAATATTGCGTTTTTGTACTACAAAATGCGATTCGATGCTGATATGTGTCTTCACCCTTAGGCGATGGGCTTGCAACCTATCACTAATACACTAGTTAACTTCTTGGCCTGATTGTGCAAAATGTGGTTATAGAATTATCAACAAGTCTGTTAGAGTTGTTGGTATTTCTGTAGCTCTGCCTACCCCACTTTGGGGATGAAGGCGTGATTTTATGTATGTATGTATGTATCAGCGGATCGCGAGCAAATCGACAAAACAGCTGTCAAAAAACATACTTAAAAATTTATTTTATTTATTTATTGAAACAAAATCCACAGCTCAATATATAACAATTTTAAAAAAGTATTATGTATACAAATCACCGGCCAGTAACGGATTTACATTTTATAATTTTTAACTGCTAAATAACACACCAAACATTACATTAACTAAGTAAGAATTTAGAAAATTCAGAAAAAAAAACAGACTTTTAGGAGAATTAAACAGAAAAGGGCAATTTAATGACATGACTACGAAACAAAACATACGAGATACGAATACAAAACAAAATATACGAATGGAATGACGTGTGTGTGTGTGTGTGTGTGTGTTTGTGTGCGTGTGGGTGCGTGTGTGTGCGTGCGAGATCGGCATTTCACACTTGCGGCAACAACATAATTATTTTTTTTTTAAAAGAGACTCTGTTCTGGCGAAACGGGTCCACAGATTCAAACAATTTGTTGTATGTGCGTGGAAGACGAGTGGCAAGACAGTTGCAGCCATATTTGGTGCGGTTAAAGGGGACTGCAAATAGAGCTGCATGCCTAGTCCTTTGGGAGGTCGCTTTGAGCCTCAAAAGTACTGACGACAACTCACTACAGTCCAGAGACCCCGAACATGCATCGTGTAGCAGCATCATATCACGAACTAGTCGCCTGTTTTGAAGCCCACAAATGTTATGCAAAATACACGACTCTGCGTAATCTTTTGTTACAGTACGAGAACGGAAATTCAAGCTTTTTATAAGTTTCCGTTGTATCTTTTCAACGGCAGTGCAGTATTTTATGTACTGGGGGTTCCATACCGTACTGCAGTACTCAAGTATGCTGCGTACATATGCGTAATATAGTACTTTGATGCACTGTATATCTTTAAAAGGCTGTGTAACTCTAAGAATAAAACCAAGATTACGATAGGCTTTGTCGACAATCGAATCTATATGATTAGAGAAGGTAAATTTTGCGTCCAGAAGTACTCCCAAGTCCTTTACTTTATCCACTGATATTATAACTTTATTGTCTATTTTATATTTATGTATTTTGGGATTGCTACGCCGTGTGAAACTAATGTGGTTACATTTACTCACGTTAACACTTATGCGATTTCTTGCATAATATTTTGACAATCGGTCGAGATCCTGCTGTAACATGGCGCAGTCATGTTCAGATTTTATATTACGATAAATTTTGGTGTCATCAGCATATAGTAGAAAACGTGAATTTTTAATACAAGTGTCAATATCGTGAATAAAAGCAACATAGAGCAAGGGTCCAAGCAACGACCCCTGTGGCACTCCGGAAGGAATAGACACAAAAGACGATCGGAGGCCACCAACAACGACTGCTTGGCTCCTATTTTTTATGTACGATTCAATCCAGCGGAGCAAGTTACCACAAACTCCTAGCCTATGTAATTTATGCACTAGTATTACGTGATCCACTCGATCGAAAGCCTTTTCAAAGTCCGTGTAGATCACATCCACCTGACCACACTGCTCCATGCCAGCAAGAACATCTACTGAGAAAAGTGCCAAGTTTGTTTCCGTAGATCTGCCTTTAAGAAAACCGTGTTGTTCTGCTGGAACAGCTCTTGAAATAACCGGGTACAGGGCATTATATACAATTTTTTCTGAAATTTTACCAAAAGAATTTAAAATGGAAATGGGCCTGTAATGGATGATAGGAATCTTAGAGCCTTTTTTGTGTATAGGTATAACGTGGGCTTTTTTCCAGATGGATGGAAATATACCCTCCTCAAAGGACCGTCTGAGAATTATAGATAATGGGCCAACTAGAGCAGCCGCGCAATTTTTGATAAATATCGGGGGAATTTCATCGCAACCGGGCCCTTTACACTCGTCCAAACCTTTGAGAAGGTTCATCAGCTGAGATTCTGTAAACGAAATGTGCGATACCAAGTCAGTGGACGAATTCTTGCCATCGAGATCCAGGGACCCGTAGGAAGCGGCTGGTTTAGCAAACATATCTTTAAAGAAATCATTAAACGTATCACAAATATCCTGCTTATCTGTGATACGACTATTTTTGTAGCTCATTGCTTGGGGATAATTGCTGGAGTTTTTACGTTTAGCCTTAATATAAGACCAAAATAATTTCGGAGTTCGTTTAATCCTACGCTCAGACGACGCAATGTGTTTATTAAAACACTCATTCTGCAACTTTTTCTGTCGCGAACGTAAAAGTGAGAACATCTCGTAGTCAACGGGATTTCCATACAGCTTCCAATTACGATGGTGCTTACTTTTTTCTTTTATAACCCTAATAAGCGCATGATTGTACCAAATGGGAAATGGCTGAGAGTTTATTGTGATAGTGGGGACGTGATCTCGAATAACGGCGTATAAATGATAGTAAAAAATATTAACGGCGTCGTCGAGCGTACCGTCATACATTACAGCATCCCAGTTAACTTCGGATAAGTACTTATTAATAGCTAGATAATTACCTTTCTTAAAAAATATTTTTTTATATGATTGTTTAGGCATTGGTGGTATAGATATGTCTGGGGCTTCAAGCATTAAGGCCGGGTGGTGGCAGTCCTCATGCACTATAGCCGATTTACACCTGCCTGTGACTATCGGGAAATTACTAAAAATTAAATCAAGAATATTATATTTAGGGTTTAATATAAAGTTCCGTTGGTCCAGACCTAAAAAGTTAACGGTATTCATCAGTTCTGTTGATACGTTCTGCACTTCAACACACCCTTTTTTGACAAAAACGTGTCCTGTCAAACTCCATTGAACACAAGGCAAATTAAAATCGCCAGTAACCAGAAAGTAGTCATCTGGAAACGATTCAACAACTTCCTTTAAGAGGCCTAAGAAAATAAGCAAGCGTCGCGGCAGTAGGCTATTGGGTGGTATGTAAACTATAGCTATATGTAAGTCATGATATGCACTTATGCAGCCCGCAGGAATAGTGAGCCATAAGCATTCAAGATCGTCGCGTCGCCATTCGGGCCGAGACCGCGCGTGCAGCCGGCCGGCACTCAGCGCCATAACTCCGCCGCCTGGCCCTCCGTAGTCGCGGTCTCGCCGCGGGACATTATATTTGTCAACATCCACCAGTTCTGAGTC
This sequence comes from Acleris holmiana, assembly GCA_949316455.1. Lineage (NCBI taxonomy): Eukaryota > Metazoa > Arthropoda > Insecta > Lepidoptera > Tortricidae > Acleris > Acleris holmiana. Next base: position 39,715,862 of record OX438762.1, on the reverse strand, counting down.
TAGTATGCTATCACACAACCAAGTTTCAGTAAGAAGAACCAAGTCCCAGTCCAAGGATGCAGTGTTGTTAAAGAAAGTAGTGGTTTTTGTGCGTAGCCCCCTTACGTTCTGATAGTAAATGCTAAGTGGCTTACTTACATTCATAAGCAGATAGCAAAAAAGATGTAGGACTTGTCATAAAGCATGTTTCATTTAATAGTGTTACCGAATGCTTATAAGAGCTAATATGTCTATTATAATTAGCATTTATATGGAGTTTGTAAACTACGATAATGGAGTTAAGCACAAATAACCAGATTAATGACCCGAATAAGGGATGCCGAGTTATGAGTGTTTGTGTGTAAAAGTTATTTAAATTGTGACAATTGTGTGTGATGTGTGCATTCCAAACCAAATCAATTACGCACGGATACATATCATAGCAATAAGACCTAACCTCAAACCATAAAATTAACGATAAAATTGCACAATACTCGCGTTTAAATGCATTTACTTCAGCTTTTCCAAATCCGACTCCGAAGATATAAGTATCGCGCGAGTACTTTCGTCCTTTCTTCCGTAGATTCTGCAGTTTTTTGTCCAGATATACTTGATGGGCGATACACTGGATTGAGCTTTGCATTTACTTAACAAGTGTTTACTATGAGGTGTTAAATGCTCATTAACGTATATTCTGTTCGCCACGCTTTTGCCCGCGAGACCCATATCTGCCGTTGTCAGGCCACGGCGCTTGCGAACTGCCACTATCAGCTGATCCTTGGCACGCCGTTCCTTGAGACGGACTACTATGGCTCGGGGGCGGTTGTTGGTGTTGGTTCGAGGCGTGACACGGTGGGCGAAGTCAATGTCGGAGTTTGAGATGTGAACACCAACATGCTCGGCTATTTTGAGCACTAAATTAGTAACCGATTCACCTTCTACTTCCGGCATATTCACGATTTCCACATTCTGAAGTCTCGCCCACTGTTCCTGGCGCCTATTATCTTCTTCGAGAGCAGCAACTTGCAATTTAAGATTATTATTAAGTTTAGCACTAAGAGCATTTTCCGCTCGCAATTCCTTAATTATAGATGATTGGCTAGCATGACCTTTCTTTAGTTCGGCAAATTCAGAATCCATAAAATTAAGTGTATCTTGCAGGTCCCTAATTTGTTGGCTTAAAGAACTTAATTGCGACGTTAAGATATCACGGATGGCCACTGGTAGGTCATTTTTAATTACCGCTAGAACTTCGGCCCTAATGGAGGCTCTAAGCACTGCGTCGGAGTCAGCGTTACATTGTTGAGTGACAAGTGCGTTTTTTCTGATAGTTACGTTAGAGTCTTCAATGTCAGAAGTTTGGGCATAACTAGGTCTGACTGGTGTGTCGTTATTGTCACCTTTTCTAGGTTCTTTTACCTTGCAACCGGGGCATGTCCATGATTTGGCCTTTGCTCCTAATTCGGATGACAGGCCTACGCACAAGACGTGATACACTTTTGCACAACTTGTACACGATATTTTTTCAGATACATTTTTAACGGGTTTGTTGCACGCAAAGCACTTCATTTGTTTTTCTTACACAGAGCTCAGGTCACCAATAATTATATACAACGAAAATATGTGAGTTTTTCACGAGAAAACTATTAATAAACGAATTTAAATGTAGGACAAAAATCCGTTACGTGTTAGCGCAATGTAGGTGGAGGGTAGGATGTAAATGGATTAGAATGAAAGGAATAGAACGAAATTTGAAATAAATGTGGTAGCGGCAAAGCGGCGGGAAGGATTCGGAGAAAGAAGGTGGTGTTATAGCGGTAATAGCTTTCTAGTACTTAGAGTCTCTGAGGTTGGCTCTGGACGGACGGACATGGCGAAACTATTACGGTTCCTAGTTTGACTACGGAATTCTAAAAAGGAAAGATTATAGTGGCCAGTTCTTGCTAAAACTAGCCGTACGCACTCGGTCACCAACTGGTCAAAAACTGGTGACAATCATGTCACCATGGTCGTAAATAAGCTTTCCAAATCAAAAGTCTCTTAAAGACGGTTTATAGTATTGAGCTAGGCATGAGCTAGTTGTCAAACGGATATCATGTTTTTGTAGTAGTGTATAGTTATCGTTTATAAATAGCGGGCTGCCGCAAATATCCTAATTTTTTTAATTTGAAACGTGAAGAAAAATAAACAGCGATATGACGTGTGTTGTGTTTGAATGCAGATTTCATTTATAGGTACCGCAAGCAAAATGAAATCGAAAAAAAAATGCTTTTACCGGTAAGGCGGCATATTCAATATTTTTTGGATTGTAATCGTTAGCAAGCTTTGTTAAAGCGTAGAAATGCAGAATATCATCATCCGAAGTCTTAGAGCACGAAACCAACTGGAGACGCCACGCTCAATTATTTCTATAAAAAAAGTTTGTACATATCTGCGTTGCGGAAGGCGGGGGACGAGGCAACGCAAACAAATAAACAAATGCATTTTTCGATCACGTCGCTGCGAACGCACACGAACACTAGCATATACTATACGCACACAAGTACACCCCACACACAGGGACAACCTGTCAGTGCACGGCCTTAAGTCAATTTCAAGTAAACAAAAGATAACACTTGACACGGTCGTTATTTTACTGTCGATGAGTTCTGCCAATAATCATGACAAAAGTTAAATATTAAGGTTTTTTTTTTAATTTAGGCTCTTCGATTAGTATATGACAGAACCTTGGTTTGCTGTCACAATCTACAGACGTGATTCATTATAAGTGCCAGAAATACCTACATAATTTTGTTAAAAGGAGCCTAGTCAATTTTACAGTTAAATAAAACCGGGCAAGAGCATGTCGGACCATGCTCAGTATAGGGTTCCAAAGTCGTTAAAAGTACTACAAACATAAAAATCAACAAGTAATAACTAATTTTCTATTTAAAGTCAATTGGTGCCAAAAGATGATTTTAGTAGGTATAAATACTTTAATCTCAAGAACCAATGATGTCTACTTAGTCATGAAAGTTTTCCTTTAAAATTCGTTATATGTCCTGTAGCACGACTATTTAAAAAAAGCTTAGAAATTGCCGCACTACCGAACACGCGGAGTTTACCGGTGCTCAAAACGTAGGATTTGTAGAATTAAAAATGCCGAACAACGCTTTAAAGATATAAAGATTTATTTTAACAAAACCCTAAAGTTAACACACAAATGACAATGCACACATAAAATAGCAAACCGTACAATGTTGATAACATTAACGTACACAATTAAAAAGGTGCCTAAACGGGTAGGTCTTTGAAACGGTATAAAAAGAGGAAAGCATGCCGGTTATGAGTTCACAAATGAAATTTAGGCGTATAAGTTCCAGATATAAATAATTACCGTCGGCCAAATTAAAATCCGAAAAAGAACAAATTATGTTTTTCGATCAGGCTTGCGGGCCTTTTTTGAATTTAGAGGGGGTGAGTGATAGGGGTTACTGGGTCGAATGAAAGGTGTGAGATGGTGATAAAAATACCCGTCAGCAAAAACTGGAGTGCTACTCTAAGGACGTCTCCAACGCAACACTACAAAATGTGACAAAGGTATACTCACGGTTTCTGGGGTGACGTTTGGTATGGGGTACAGAGACAATCGGTCAAAACAAAAATTTAAAAAGGTAAAATGAACAGGCGCACTAGTCCGACGCCATCCGACCGCGGTGTTGGTCCGTAGCTGAAGTGAAAACTCGGTTTGTTACGCGCGCCGGGTGTAGCCTGATGCGGGCCGAGCGGTGGTGGCACGGAGTCAACCTCTCCATGCCGTGGTGCCGGTTGGGGTAGGTGGAAGGACTGGAGCCTGGTTGGTGCATAATAGCACTGGAGCTAAATGGGGTAGGCGGTAGGAACTGGAAAGAATATACTAATAAATCTACGAGAACCAAACGAGGGGAACGGAATCGGGGGAAAACGAACACAGACGAAGCGTAACTTACCCGGGGAATAAACCGGTACTGCGGTGCCTTCGTGAGGCAATACAAGGCTCAAAGGTGGCCATAAAAAGGTCGAAGACTGACGCGTGTCGCGGGCGAAAACTAGTAACACATCACATTTACACTAGAGGGCCTTCATAGATCAAAACATGCGACTTTTCTTCATAAAATAATCTTCATGTAACCATCAACATGTCAGCTCCGAATTCATATGCTACGTGTAGGGGCGGTACCTTAAAAAAAATTTTTAGGGTACCTCCCTGTGACAAAAACCTGTGCCACGAACCCAAAAACATGAAGTGAAGAATATGTGTTTTCACGATAGGTACCTAGTCATCAAAGGAGCCTAAACTCGTAATGCAGATGAATTCTTTTCATGTAGGTAACTTAGGGTCTTAAAAACGTAAAACTGCGGAAGCCTGCTAAAAGGGGTTCAAATCTAGGTACGTTTATTTGTTCTTGTAGTGCTGTCTCAATTTTTTACTGTGTAGTTGGAAGGCCAGTTCAATGTAGACAAAAACCAGTAAATAATAAAAAAAATCCTTTGATATTTGTACATGGATGACCTTTAACTGTTTGCATCGAAGCGCCAAGATCTTCTTGCACTATTAAAAAGCACACAAGAGTTCAGATCATTGTATTGAGTTTTATTTTTATATGTAAACTCTTTATTGCACAAACAACAAAGTAACAAAGTAAAAAACGAAACCGAAATACAAAAGGTATGTATAAAGGCGGACATATCCTTCTAAGAGATCTCTTCCAGTTAACCTTTGAGCGATTGAGAGATAAATTAAACAGCGGATGGCTAAACGTACAACAATTAAAGAGACAGAAGACAAAGATAAAAATAGCATTCAAATATGTATTTTTATAAGATAAATACATCATCATCATCATCACATCAGCCGAAAGACGTCCACTGCTGGACATAGGCCTCCCCCAAGGCTCTCCACTTAGACCGGTCTTGTGCCTTCCGCATCCATCGCGATCCCGCGATCCTTACGAGGTCGTCGCTCCATCTTGTTGGAGGCCTACCAACAGCTCGTCTCCCGGTCCGTGAACGCCATTCGAGAACTTTCTGGCCCCATCGGCCATCAGTTCTGCGAGCAATGTGACCCGCCCACTGCCACTTAAGTTTCGCTATTCTTCGGGCTATGTCGGTAACCTTAGTTCTACTGCGGATATCATCATTTCTGATTCTATCCCGCAGAGAAACCCCGAGCATAGCTCTCTCCATAACCCTCTGAGTGACTCTGAACTTTCTTATGAGGCCCATCGTTAGCGCCCACGTCTCAGATCCGTAAGTCATCACCGGCAACACACACTGGTCAAAGACTTTTGACTTCAAACACTGCGGTAATTTGGACGAAAAGACACTGCGAAGCTTCCCGAACGCTGCCCAGCCGAGTCGGATTCGACGAGTGACCTCTTTCTCGAAGTTGGACCTACCTAACTGGACCGTTTGTCCCAGGTATACATAGTCGTCAACAACTTCGAGTGCAGAGCCTCCGACAATCACGGGAGTTGGCACAACATGGACATTAGACATGACTTTCGTCTTGTCCATATTCATTTTCAGACCAACTTGGTCGGAAACTCTGCTGAGGTCAGCGAGCATAGCACTGAGGTCCTCCATGGTTTCAGCCATGACTACGATATCGTCGGCAAATCGAAGGTGAGTGATGTACTCGCCATTAATGTTGATGCCTCGTCCTTTCCAGTCCAGAACCTTAAAGGCATCCTCCAATGCAGCGGTGAACAGCTTCGGAGATATCACATCCCCTTGTCTGACTCCTCGCTGCAGAGGAATAGGCTTTGTGCTCTGGTCCTGTAGTCGGACGGACATAGTGGCGTTTTCGTACAGACACTTCAACACTTCGATATATCGGTAGTCAACTTGGCACCGCTGGAGAGACTGCAGCACAGCCCAGGTCTCGATCGAATCGAAGGCTTTCTCGTAGTCCACAAATGCAAGGCAAAGAGGGAGGTTATACTCTTCAGTCTTCTGTATAACCTGCCGCAACGCATGTATGTGGTCTACGGTACTATAGCCTTTTCAGAAGCCGGCTTGTTCGGGAGGCTGGAAGTCGTCAAACCTGCGCGCGAGACGATTCGTGATGACTCTCGAAAACAGCTTGTAAACATGGCTCAGAAGTGAGATGGGTCTGTAATTCTTCAGCAAGGTGTTATCACCTTTTTTGAAGAAGAGCACCACCACACTTCTGTTCCATGCTTTTGGCGTTCTCCCTTCGTGGAGGACGGAACTAAACAGCGTCTGAAGGCCTTTAAGAACTGGTTTACCACCCGCCTTCAGGAGTTCAGCTGTAATTCCATCGTCACCTGGGGCCTTGCCATTCTTAAGCTGTTTGAGAGCCATACTAATCTCGTACAGGCTGACGTCCGGAATATCGTCGGTATAGTGCCGGGTTAGTCTAGCCCTCGGGTCTTTAGCTAGATTTTCAACGGGTGTTCGGGTTGTCGTGTAAAGTTGCCCATAAAACCTCTCGATTTCCCCCAGTACCTCAGGCCTGGATGAAACGATCCTGCCGTCGTCGGTCTTCAGCTTCATCAATTGGCTTTGGCCAACAGACAAATCTCTGGTAAAAACCTTAGAGCCCCTGTTACGCTCAATAGCCTCTTCAATACTTTTAGTATTAAATCGGCGTATATCGCGCTTCAGAGACTTTGATATCTGTCTGTTGAGCTGCCGATAGCGACAAGCATCACCAGAGGACTGCAAAACCATCTCGCGCCTAACCTCCATGAGCCTAAGGGTGGAGTCCGAGAGCTTCTTGGTTCTGCCACGGCGGGTCTTAAAGTACTTAGACCCAACCGCATGGACAGCTTCCACAAACCCGTCGTTGAAATCGTCCACGTCACTTCCTAGGCATTCGAAACGGTTTTGGAGTTCGAGCTGGAAGCTCTCGGGGTTTTGGAGCTGGGCGGGTGCCGGGCGGAGCGTAGACTTCATCAGTCGAGACCTTTCAAGCTTGAACTGGATATTCAATGAGCCTCGTACCATAACCGTAGTGATCACCGGATCACTCCCGGTTTTAACCGCACTGATCACGGAGACATCATTGAATATGTGCTTCTTCGTCGACATGATAAAGTCTATCTCGTTCCTCGTTACACCATCAGGGCTCATCCAGGTCCACTTCCTATGCTCACGTTTTCTGAAGGAGTTCATCATATAAAGTCCCTCCTTCTCCATAAAACTGGCCAGTAGGTGACCCCGGTGATTCCTACGCCCCACTCCAAATTTCCCCACTCTCAGCTCTTCACCGTCTCGTTTGCCCAGCTTTGCGTTGAAGTCCCCCATAACAACCGTGAAGTGAGTTCTGAAGCTGTGCATGGCTCTGGAAACATCCTCATACACAGCCTCCACCTCATCGTCGGAGTGCCTCGAGGTCGGAGCGTATACCTGTATGACCTTCAACGAATAACGTTGAGTCATTCTTAGTACAAGGCACGCTACCCTGCTCGACACACTCTCGATCTTCACCACGTTGTTTACGAGGGACTTGTGGACGATAAACCCGACACCTCCCTGGGACTGTTGGTCGCCCTCCCGGAAATAGAGCAGGTTCCCGGACTTCAGGGTTATCATGTCCTCGCCCTCTCTACGGACTTCTGATAACCCTATGATTCGCATTCGATGATCGCAACCTGCTCAATTCTTCCTCCAGTTCCAGTAATCTTTCGTCGGTCCGCAGTGTTCGGCAGTTGTATGTTGCCAGGGCCAAAGGTCGTTGTTTTTGGTAGCCGGGTCTCTGCCGGTGATTTACTGAAGCACCCCCTGCCCCACCGTTACCATGGCCGCTACCGGAGCCAGGAATAGCAGGGCCGCCGGGGACTAGGGGTCTGGGCCGATATTCTGGATTCATTTTTTAATTTGGGGGGAAAATGCCATAGTCGCCACGCTTGGCAGGTGGGTTGGCGACCGCAGTAATACCTGGTAGTTCGCGGAGGACGCTGCTGCCCATCCCCAGGTTTATCCCTTAGTCGCCTCTTACGACACCCACGGGAAGAGATGGGGTGGTGCTATTCTCGACCGACACCACACGGCCAAGATAAATACATAAATAAATAATTAAATTGCAGGAAAGAATTGAAAGATGTAATATTGTACCTTCGATACTTGGATCCGTGTCTGTTTTTCTGTAGATTCATAGTTTAAATTGTTCACTTATTGCGCATTTCTGATAATCTTGCCGGCGCGGTTCACTTGACGGTTATTGGGACTCGTTTGGTCATGGAATTATTCCTGCAATATGTTATTTAACTTGGTATATAAAACGTTCACAGCTTGATCGACTGACTTTGGGGACGTATATCTTCTTGAATATATAAACTCCGCGATGTCGCGGGCTTCCAGAGTGTTTACTTACATTTTTCCTTTTGATTCTTGCTACTTTTATGAATATTTCGTCATTTAAAACTGATATTTTGTACTTTTTGTTTATTTTCTTTCAACTGACAATATTGTTATTTTCATTGTCTTGACAACAGGCAGAGACAATATCTTAGGTTTTATACTGTAACATGGAGTTAATATGACTGTTTTCCATAAAATTAATTCCTGGCATGTGTAATTTTGTAATTTTATAAACTTAGAACTTTCAAATTAAAAAGATAGAACACCAGGGTATATAAAGGGTGGTTCAGACTAGAGCGATTCATTCCTTCTCCAGTTTCCGAGTTGAAACGTTAGAAGTCGGCCTTGTGCGGGGCCAAGTCAGGCCCCGCACCTCAAGCAGCCTCTATCTCCACACCTCGATCTCGTTCCTGCTTGCTCCGGGGCCGTTACTCGATCTCACAGGCCTCTGCTCGACCATATCTGCTACCATACTTCTACGAAGAGGGGCGTTGCTGCTATCGCTACGCACTACTGCGCAAGTGGTGCTCACTGGAGCTCTCTTCCATCATCTACTTCGCAGAGATGAACTACTCTCTGCTGCTATCTCCCTAGTGTTGTTAGGGACCTATATAATAAGTTGGTAATTTTTTGTATCGGTAATTCTGTGCAAAGCTAAACAAGTGCTCAATAAATAACCCTGACCCTGACCTAACTCTTTCATCTCTCCCTACCATTCTCTACCCTCTTTATGTACCTGGATTTCCGAGCCTTCGAAAGGTCAGGTGCCTCTACAAATTTCCTCCGTCTGTTATCTGGTCTTCCGAACCTTCGAAAGACCACGTAACACGACAGTTTCGGCGCCCAACTAAATAAATTATTTAGCACTTCCTTCCAAATTCTAAAACAACACTTCCTCTAGTGTATAAATTATTTTTCCCTTTGATCCTATATTTCGGCCTTACTTTAACTTCTTCCTTTACAGAGAGTTACCATGTCTCGCCCGATTATATATATTTTTCTAAACAAACCTGAATTAGAGTACGATGTACGTATTCGTTTGGAAGCCCCTTCTGATAATCTAATTTCGTTAAAAAAACCAATAGAAACCTTGTCCCACACTAGTAATTTTATTATTATCTCAGTATAAAAGCGTTACCATTAGTTAATTAATATCACGATTTCCTTTTTTTTCATATGACATTCATTTTATTTTATTTTTTCCTTCATGTGCTATATATAATCTCTTCTATTCTAGAGCGGTCGACCAATTCTGAAAAAAAAAAGAAGTTATATGGTCAAATTATATTTCTCTTGTGGTAGGTCTACCCCTATCCACACTTTGCTTTCTCTAGAGATACGTCACCAAGTCTAGTTGGCTCTAAACCGACTAGGCCTGTAAATAGAATCTTTACTTATATCTTTTGAATCTTTTTCTTCCTTTCCCAGTGGAACGGCTGACTACTCCCTTATAAAAAAGCCTTAGGTCATAGCGAGGACTTTCTTAGGAGTGTGCATCAGATTAATTGAATCACATTCCCTTTCTTTGTAAGAGATGAATGAAAGCGTGATTATGTTAGTGATGTATGATAGGTAGGAAGTTCCTTGGTGTATATACCTTTCATCATTTTTCTTCCCTTTCACTTCGTCCTCATTATACCATTTCTCATTTCAGTGTAACTTCTTTACACTTTATCTACACTTAACTAAAAAAAAAAACTTTTCTTTTACAGCACGAAAAAGTTTTTTTTTTCTGGGTTTTTGAGGTAATGTAATATTATACTTGGATCCGTGTCTGTCTTTCTGTAGATTCATAGTTTAAATTGTTAACTTATTGCGCATTTCTGATAATCTTTCCGGCGCGGTTCACTTGACGGTTATTGGGACTCGTTTGGTCATAGAATTATTCCTGCAATATGTTATTTAACTTGGTATATAAAACGTTCACAGCTTGATCGACTGACTTTGGGGACGTATATCTTCTTGAATATATGAACTCCGCGATGTCGCGAGCTTCCAGAGTGTTTACTTACATTTTTCCTTTTGATTCTTGCTACTTTTATAAATATTTCGTCATTTAAAACTGATATTTTGTACTTTTTGTTTATTTTCTTTCAACTGACAATATTGTTATTTTCATTGTCTTGACAACGGGCAGAGACAGTATCTTAGGTTTTATACTGTAACATGGAGTTAATATGACTGTTTTCCATAGAATTAATTCCTGGCATGTGTAATTTTGTAATTTTATAAACATAGAACTTTCAAATTAAAAAGATAGAACACCAGGGTATATAAAGGGTGGCTCAGACTAGAGCGATTCATTCCTTCTCCAGTTTCCGAGTTGAAACGTTAGAAGTCGGCCTTGTGCGGCGCCAAGTCAGGCCCCGCACCTCAAAAAGCCTCTATCTCCACACCTCGATCTCGTTCCTGCTTGCTCCGGGGCCGTTACTCGATCTCACGGGCCTCTGCTCGACCCTATCTGCTACCATACTTCTACGAAGAGGGGCGTTGCTGCTATCGCTACGTACTACTGCGCAAGTGGTGTTCACTGGAGCTCTCTTCCATCACCTACTTCGCAGAGATGAACTAATCTCTGCTGCTATCTCCCTGGTGTTGTTAGGGACCTATATAATTGATGATTAAACGAACTTACCTTAAGTGAAGTTCTATCATAATTATACGAAGCGCCTCGTCCGAAGAGATCAGCATCGAATTAATAGGTATTTAACACATGTAGTAACACATAAGTGACACCACTCTTCACTTGTAGTTGAGATTTTTTTTTTTTTTGTGGGTAGTAGCTTTAGTCTTCCACCGACTTATAATCTAGCTCCAGTCCGCGCTCCCGTCATTTAGTTTAGAGTCTATGTTTCAGACAATTTTTGATATGATCCGAAAAAATAACAAGGGCTCCCGGGCGGGTGGGCTGCTGATCTCTTCAGACGAGGCGCTTCGTATAATTATGATAGAACTTCACTTAAGGTAAGTTCGTTTAATCATCAATTATACTTGCGCCTCGTCCTCGAGATCAGCATCGAATTAATAGGTATTTAACACATGTAGATCTTGAGAGTTGTTTCGGGAATATCAATTAAATTGGTCTCATTAATTTATTTATTTTGATCAGGAAACATCAAATTACAACTGAATACAATTATTCTAAGTTATATAAATAACACTATCAATAACTATATCAGTAATTACACTCCTTACCAAATTAATTATCAACATTATTAATAATTGACATAGCCAGTAAGCAATCATCATTGTTCACAATTACTCTATTATAGAACTTTGCAAACGTGTTGGAGCCGCCACTCCAACCTGCAGTTTTTCTAATGACGTCAATGTTAAATGAACTGTTAAATGTTAAATGTTTTTCTAATGACGTCAATATAAGTCGGTGGAAGACTAAAGCTACTACCCACAAAAAAAAAAAAAAAATCTCAACTACAAGTGAAGAGTGGTGTCACTTATGTGTTACTACATGTGTTAAATACCTATTAATTCGATGCTGATCTCAAGGACGAGGCGCAAGTATAATTAGTTGGTAATTTTTTGTATCGGTAATTCTGTGTAAAGCTAAACAAGTGCTCAATAAATAACCCTGACCCTGACCTAACTCTTTCATCTCTCTCTACCCTCTTTAAGTACCTGGTTTTCCGAGCCTTCGAAAGGTCAGGTGCCTCTACAAATTTCCTCCGTCTGTTATCTGGTCTTCCAAACCTTTGAAGGACCACGTTACACGACAAAGAGCATGAAACTATGTAAAAATATGTTTTAGATCGTTACACAAAGCAGCGGAGTTTCAATATGGGAACAAATGAATACTTTAAGAACCACCAATTTTACTGAAATCTTTCCGCAAGCTAGAGCTTCCGATGGGAAAATGGCATATTTACGGAATGCTCGAAGGGCAAATCAACCTATGTACAATGATGGCATCGAATACGACGTGCCCTCGGTAAGTTGTGTCGAGATCCTAGTTAAAAATAAAAATGCTTGCATCTAGCCTTTTTTTGCACTGATATTTAATTGGAACATGTAGTGTGTCATTACGTTCGTTCGTTCGATAATCAATAAAAAAAAACCCACTTGTGTTTATTTTGTATTGCTTTAAAATCATTTCGACGATGGAAACACAAAAAACTCTTAAACCACAACTTATTAAAAAATATTTAACTATTTCTTATTTATTACAAACAGATTGAAACCATCTCTATATCGCTTAGCGCAGGTGATAGTGAAATCATGACCGATTTACCACGTGACCATCTAGGTAGCCGACGCAATTCCATATTTTTTTCAATCGACACTTAATCGGTAACGATTGTCGAATGCAACTTGTCTAGCCCCACTGGATTCAAATCCCGGTATGGGCAGATATATGTGTGATGAGCTGAGTATTTCGTCACTACTTTAAAAAATCTCCAATATCCATTAACCAACCGCCAAGCATCAGTGTTCGCATTGTTGTGTTCCGGTGTGGGGATAAGACAACCGGTGAAATCAAAACAGGCATTCCATCTTAGTCCTCAGGGTTGGCAACGCATTATAGGTCTTAGGATTGCAGTCTTAAGATTATAGTCTTGAGAATTCAAATGTCTATGGGTCTCAGATTCCACATTTATTTAGTTTATTTGGGACATCAACAGCGATACATGGAAACAGATAGTTAAGATATGGATACATTTAATTAAGCCAATAACAGATGACCACAAGACATTCAAAAGTGCAAGTGGAGTTATAACTAAATAAGTATACATTTGCTAAAGCAAGTACAGTATTATAGTTAAGAGGCCATACACGAAATTTTGGCGATTTTGCTGATTTTCGTGATTTTACGGACGTGATTTTACTGTTGAAATACTTTATTTCTACAAATTTGAATGCGAAACACGAAAGTTAATTTCGATTTTCAACGAATGTATGAAATACCTTTTCGTTACTATTATTTAATTTTGATAAATCGATCTGAAACCGGCGACTGCTTTGTGAATTTTGCTGTAAGAGGTTTATAATATCGCATATTCACGAATCGTTTGGACGTCTTAAAGGTATGAGAAAATTATAATTAATTACTGTAAAAGTCGTGTAAAAAATGTATGAATTACTTTTTACTACCTTAATATATATTTTTTGTGTAAAAAATAATTAACATGATAAAATTTTATGGAAAATGGACAAAAAACTGTTTTAAATTTCGGCTTCTTAAAACACTCGTTCATAAAATGAAAACAACAGTAATAAACTTCAGTTCAAAATCAATCGTTTACCTTAAAAAGCGTACAAAAATTAAAAAATAAAATAGCAATATAAAAATGTTTAAAAAAAACCTAAATCCCGAATTTGAATTCGCGACAAAAATAAAAAAGTAGCTCATTCATCTGTAACTCATTTATTCGATCATTTCTGAAATGATATTATCATGATGTGCGTTGAAACCTATAGAAAAGCAGTATTTAAACTGTAAAGTCACGAAAATAAGCAAAACCGGCAAAATTTCGTGTACGGCCTCTTAAGTATTAATAATACTGATGAGAACTAAGTTTTTTATTTCATCAAAGTTAGTTATAGTTGTTTGGGATTTTGTTTAATATCCTCTTGAATAGAGATGAGATATTTATTCGAGCAGGACTCCTGAGCTAATTTTTGTCTTTTGCGAAAGCAATAAAAATTCGTTAAAATCTAAAAGGTTGCGAAATTTCTTCTATTTTGCGTGTGCTTTGTCCTTTCATCTAATCATTTTATTTAAACTTGAAGTGCACCAAACCGGGTATTTTATTTTTTGCCGACGGGTATCTAACGGAACACGGGTGTCTACGGGTCCCGTTAATAGTTAAATAAAATTTTGAAATAGCATCTTCCAGAAATACTTCATTGTGCAGAATTAAAGACCAGTCGACTTTAAGGATGTGCGTATTGACTTCATCATAGTCCCCTTTGCGGAACTTATACAGCGGTATATTTTTTATTTTAACGGAGCGGAAAAAATATCCACAACAGTAATCTTGAGGCAGGGGACTGTGCATCTATTTTCACTAACGAGAATTGAGAACTACGCACCTCGACAGCAAAATTAGCAAACACTAAATCTAAGGTAACATTGTTTGCATTTTTAATGAAGTTAAACTGATCAAAGCCTGACGTGCATAATAATTCAATTAGTTTAACTGCCGCAGCTTGCACTTCCACTGCACCGCGTCGCACAAACACAGGACTCATATCGCTGCCCCAAATAACATGAGGGAGGTTAAAATCGCCAGCAAGAAGTAAATGGGAGTGAGGTGGTTCGGTGAGCACTGTCTGAAATAGGGAGCACAAGCTGGAGATTTGGTTTGGAAGAGAGGGGCCAGGAGAAACATAAACAGAGCATACATGCAAATCTCGAGTGAGACTGGCCGAAATACAGCTGCCGTACTCCAAAACGCTTCTGACATAGGTACGCAAAATAAAAGACCTTACAGCAGTTTAGATCGCGGAATTGGCTGGAAACCCGCATGACAAAGCCCAAATTCTTATAAGCCCGGTTCACTATGACGTCGACATGCTGCTCAAAAGTTATCTTAACATCTAAGGTAACACCGAGGTCCCGTATAGTATTCACTCGCTGGATAGGCCGCCCACTGATGAAATACTTGTGCAAAATAGGGGATGGACTACGGGTGAAAGGGATAAGGGCGCACTTGGTAACATTGACACTTATACGGTTTGATTTATAATAATCAGATAACCGATCCAGATCAGCCTGGAGTACGTCGCAATCGCCAGGACTACCTATATCTTTATAGATTTTTTTGTCGTCTGCATACATTAAAAAGGTGCAGTCCTTTATTACAGCGTAAATATTATAAAGGTACACATTATAGAGTAAAGGTCCCAAATGAGATCCCTGGGGTACTCCTGATGGAATATTTATGAAGTCGGATCTACAACCACCGAGGACAACAGTCTGCCGTCTGTTAGACACGTATGACGTCACCCATCTGTATACATCACCACGAAGGCCGGACCAGAGCAATTTACGAAAGAGGATGACGTGATCCTCACGATCAAAAGCCTTCTCGAAATCCATATAAATCACATCTACCTGCTTCCTATTTTCCATCTTGCGAAGGATGAAGTTGGTAAGATCAGCAAGATTTGAGATTGTTGAACGCCGTCTCAAAAAACCATGTTGTTGCGGAGGAATTTCTTATATTAATGTGGGGTAAATACAAGATAGACAACTTTTTTCAAAAACCTTTCCAAATTGATTTAAAATAGAGAAAGGGCGATAGATAATAAGTTATGTTGGTTTCGGAACCTTTTTTATTAATGGGTACAATTAAAGCCTCTTTCAACTTAGTAGGAACATGCCTTCAAGACGAGACGGATTAAAGAGGATGGACAATAGAAGACCTAAGGCTCCTGCGCAGCGTCGGATAAAAAAGGGAGGGATACCGTCGCTACCCACCGTTGGGTTTAAGCTGAGAAAGAATTTTCGCAACCTGGTCAGCAGTAATGTGAACTGAACTAACAGTTTCACCACTGT
Organism: Acleris holmiana; assembly: GCA_949316455.1. Classification (NCBI taxonomy): domain Eukaryota; kingdom Metazoa; phylum Arthropoda; class Insecta; order Lepidoptera; family Tortricidae; genus Acleris; species Acleris holmiana. The sequence continues at coordinate 39,700,021 of OX438762.1, read as the reverse complement.
CACCAAAAAGGAGGAGGAAGACAGTAGTCAGGATAGACGTTGGCGGGCCTTACGAATACTGAGCTGAAAAAATTATTAAAGCCTTCACAAGTCCCTTGGGGGTGTGTCAAAAGTGCTGTCTAAATATTAAAAGTTTTTTGGATAACTCGATCCACCTCAACGGGCTTTGATAAATGATCATAGTTGTTTGGGATGTTGTTTAATATCCTCTTGAATAGAGGTGAGATATTTATTCGAGCAGGACTCCTGAGCTAATTTTTGTCTTTTGCGAAAGCAATAAAAATTCGTTATAATCTAAAAGGTTGCGAAATTTCCTTTTATCTAATCATTTTAATTAAACTTGAAGTGCACCAAACCGGGTATTTCATTTTTTGCCGACGGGTATCTAACGGAACACGGGTGTCTATGGTCCCGTTAATAGTTGAATAAAATTTTGAAATAGCATCTTCCAGAGATACTTGATTGTGCAGAATTAAAGGCCAGTCGACTTTAAGGATGTGCGTATTGACTTCATCATAGTCCCCTTTGCGGAACTTATACAGCGGTATATTTTTTTATTTTAACGGAGCGGAAAAAATATCAACAACAGTAAATCTCGAGGCAGGGGGACTGTGCATCTATTTTCACTAACGAGAATTGAGAACTACGCACCTCGACAGCAAAATTAGCAAACACTAAATCTAAGGTAACATTGTTTGCATTTTTAATCAAGTTAAACTGATCAAAGCCTGACGTGCATAATAATTCAATTAGTTTAACTGTCGCAGCTTGCACTTCCACTGCACCGCGTCGCACAAACACAGGACTCATATCGCTGCCCCAAATAACATGAGGGAGGTTAAAATCGCCAGCAAGAAGGAAATGGGAGTGAGGTGGTTCGGTAAGCACTGTCTGAAATAGGGAGCACAAGCTGGAGATTTGGTTTGGAAGAGAGGGGCCAGGAGGAACATAAACAGAACATACATGCAAATCTCGAGTGAGACTGGCCGAAGACGAGTGCGAGCACCTCGTGAGCAGCTGCGATCCTGGGATCGTCACCCAGAGGCACTCGGACCCGGGACGCGACCATTCCGGCATAAGGATCATGACACCGCCACCATCGGATTTGCCAGTTAATGCTCTATCGCGGTCCAGCCTGAAAACGTCGTATCTGTCGGTGTCACATAACTCTGTGTCAAGGACAGCCAGCTCTCAGTCACAATCACTATGTCGAAGCAATTACTTAGCATACTCTCATAAAATTGGTGTTTTTGTACGTAATCCACGAGTATTCTGTTAAATATTTTAAGGCCAGCTAAATCAGCCATGGAAGCAAAGTTGAAAAGTACGAAGAAAAGTATACTGCTATTTTCAACGGAATAATCGCATTTGGACAGAAACGTCATTCACCTGGTTCGGATTTGGCCACTGTCGCGATTAGACAACTCTCATGTGCCCAGAATAGCACATTGCCTGTAACGCACTTGTAAAGAAAAGTTAAAGTACAGATTAGCATCTGGCCAATATCGCGATTGAAAAGCTCTCATGTGGCCAGAATAGCACATTGTCTGTAACGCATTTGTAAAGAAAACTAAAATGAGAGACTCGCAGCTGGCCCTTATCGCGATTGGACAGCTCTCATGTGTCCAGAATCGCACATTGCCTGTAACGCACTTGTAAATAAAAGTAAGTAAAGATATCTTATTGCACTATAGATGACGTTTTCACCGTTTGTACAGTTAATGTTCAACATGTTTAAAATCTGGCAAAACCTCTATGTAAGGACTATTGTTGACCTTTAAAGGATCAGTATGCTTTTCATATAAGCTTTGCACTGAACCCAGATCTTCACAGACAATTTTTTTCAAAGCAACCATAGCCTTAAAGACTTCTTGTTTTTTTTTGGATCTATCGCAGAAGATCGTAGTACCCTGTTTCTTTCATAGTTTATGGTTACCGAAGCACTGCATTCTGATCAATTTATCCATCGCCACAAGGTGCTGCGTGATGTTTCATTATTGATACGATTTGTTTAATTTTATTTTAGAATAACTACTAATTCAAGTTCAAAGACGTCACACGTTGCAATTCGTTCATAATTTATAAATAATTTATCAAGCAACACTTTATACAAGTGGCCAGTATCTATCACTATCAGTATCACTCTAAAAAGTTTTAATATATAACCTAAGTTGATTTGAGTTGATTTTTTTATGGCTGGACGTTACTATAGCTGTCATGTATCTGGTCGAATATTTCCATAGCAGGACATTTTATTGGCTGGACAAATTACTGATTAGACATTCTTATAGCTGGACCAATTACTGATTAGACATTTTCTTTTTGGACAATAGGAGTGCGAAGGATAGCACGTACTACCGTTACCAGCATGTGTTTTAATAATGCCAAAAAATGTAACGCATGATGAACGCACTTGCGGTTTTTCAGGGACTGGTGTATAAAACGCATCCTGGTTCATTTCACCTTGTTATTACTACGTGCCATTATTCATGTAACATGGCACATTAGTTCAAATGATGTTTTTATTAGTACGAAGAGACGAAGTATTCATGTTATTTCAAAATTGATGCAGTTAAGGAAAATTTCGATATCGAGTTGTTTTTTTCTTGGTGAATTAAGAAATTTTCCACCTGACCGAAATTGCTCAAAGTTTGAATTAAACAGTTCACATCGATGTTTTCAGACGCCATTTCATGCAATTTCACCAATAAATATACAGATGAAACGTTGTAATAAACGGCAAAAACCAAGATTCTAAATGAATTTATATTATAAATTATTTTTTTACGGGAATCTATGTAGTTTGGACCGTTTAGTTATTGTAACGTTTTACCTGTATTAATAGAACTGCATCAAGTGGCGCCTATTAACATCGATGAAAACTCGTCATTTCAGTACAAATGCGAAATTTAACTGTTATTAGTTCGTATGGAAGAAACAAGCCTTAACTTTCAAAAAACCCATTAGTTCTTTTGCTTAAATGCACCAATTTTTTTGATGATTTACCAATTATATAAATAATAAAAATAACAGTTGGAAGTGTCTAAGATGTCAAACTAGAAATGCTTAAGTGGCTTTGAAAGTATTTGAGCATTTATTTTACAAGTGTTGATATTTCAAAATTATATTGTCATTCGAGGGCGTTACCGGTATATCATATTTTCACGTTATTAAAGTTTAGGTATTGAATTTTGGAATCGCAAATTATGGCAATTTTCAGCTAAGGATGCCAAAGGTTGTACCACAAGGTACGAGTAGTTTGGTATTGTTTTAACCGTAATGGTTCTTTAACTAATTAACATTCATACATTAAATCACGCCTTTTTCCCAGATAATCACTAGGCAGATACAACTTTTTTATTTATTTATTTATTTATTTAATCTTCTTTGCACAATACAAATAAATGTAAAATGTACAAATGGCGGACTTAATGCCTAAAGGCATTCTCTACCAGTCAACCACATGTTCAACAGAGAATAAAAAACCGGTGCAATTAGAGAAATGAACAGTGTTAAAAACTAAATTAAATCTAAATAGCTACTTAACATTAAAAAAAATAATATATAATACATAAATAATATATAAGTTTATATAATACATAAACAATACTTAAATACATGCAATGAAAACGGTGTGTGATGAAGATGATGACACTTACTTAAGTTCTTGCTTGAGGAGATGTTCGCGAAGCTTACGTTTAAATACAAACTTACTGGACGCTTGTCGTATTTCAAATGGTAGCGCATTCCAGAGACGAATTGCCTGAAGGGCGAAAGAATCGGACATAAACCCAGTACGGTAAAGAGGAATTTTGAGTTTTAGGCAGCGGGAGGAACGTAATTCACACCCAGGACGTGGGGCATCGAAATTAAATTTACATTTAAGATAATCTGGAACAGAGGGCTCGAACAAAATAGAGAAGAGAGTGCACAAAATCCTAAAGGACCTACGTTGACGAATGGGAAGCCAATTGAGTTGACGGCCGAAAAAAGAAATATGATCATATTTACGAAGTCCAAAAATGAAACGTATGCCATTATTTAGGAGACGGTCTAAACGATTGAGGGAGTCCTGGTTGACGTTGGTGATGCACACATCGGCATAATCAATTATAGGCAGCACCAGTGCTCGCACGAGTAACGTTTTGGTACTTACAGGGAGGAAATTTTTAAATCTATAAAGCGCACGTAGAGTACTCGTGACCTTGCGGCTCACATCAGAAATATGGTCATCCCAAGAAAGCCGAGAGTCCACGACGAGACCGAGATCCTTGACTGAATCCGAGAAAGGGATAGCACTGCCATTAAACAAAACCGGTGCGACGGAAACTGTATCCAACTTAAGAAGCTGACGTGAGCTCCCCACAATGATTGCATTGCACTTTAAGGGATTGACGGATATGCCGAAGCTTCGTGACCAGTCAGCAACGTGCTCCAGATCATCATTGAGGAGAGCAATTGCAGAGGTCAGGTCGTTTACATTAGCTTGCACGTATAACTGCAGGTCGTCCGCATACAGATGGTAAGAGCATTTAATTTTGGATGTTATTAAGTTAATGAAAACTGAAAAAAGAAGAGGGGAAAGGATTCCACCTTGCGGAACTCCAGTGGTCAAGTCGCACCAGTCAGACAGATTGCGACCAGCACGGACAGCTTGAACACGGTCGCAAAGGTAGGAAGAAAACCATTTAGTTGCTTCCGAGGAGACCCCAAGATGAAAAAGGATAGCAAGGAGAAGGTCATGATCGACAGCATTAAAAGCATTTGAGAAGTCAATAAGCACCAGGACAGTGACTTTCGTGGACTCCATACACAGTCTGATGTCTTCAATAACTTTGAGTAATGCAGTAGTAGTACTGTGTCCTGGGCGAAAACCAGATTGAAAAGGACAGAGGAGAAGATTGGAATGAATGTGTTTGGAGATCTGAGTATGAGCAACAGCTTCAAGGATTTTGGAGAGAAATGGGAGTATGGAGATGGGTCGGAAATTGCTTAGAGAACAAGGGTTTGATGTTTTAGGAAGCGGGATAACATAAGCTTTACGCCAAGACGAGGGGAAAACACCAGTAAGAAGAGAGAAATTGATGATATGGGTGATGACGGGAAGGATGTATTTGAGGATGAGACTGACCATGACTCGGCTTACGTCGTCATGGCCAACGGCTTTGGATTTTATAAATATAGATAGAATCTTGCGGATCTCCTCGTCAGCAACCTCGGTGAAGGAAAATTGTGAAGTATTAGAGGATTGGAGAGAAGCAATAAATGAAATAGTCTTCATTTTTCTAACAGGGTCTAAAGTGGAAGCTCGAGAAAAATGGCGGTTCAGGTCATTCAGAGAGAAAAGGGATGAACCGAAATTAATTTTGGATTTACTCATCAAGCCGAGAGACCGGAGGAACTTCCAAGTGTCCGAAAGTGAAGTCGACAAAACATTCTCATGGATATAGCGACGCTTTGCTGCTCTTACAAACTGATTGCAGCGGTTCCTGGCAGTTTTGAAGTGACACCAGTTTTCGTCGCACCGATCTCGCTTGAATACCCGGAAAGCTTTGTCCAGCTTCGACATGGCCATACGAAACCCTACAGTTATCCATGGGGCCGGAGGTCGCTTAAGTCGAACAGCACGCATCGGCGCATGCGCATCGAACAGTTCGAGTACAGCAGCATTGAACAGAGAAACTTTCTCATCTACTGTCGATGCGGCAAGCGTGGGCGCCCAGTCAATTTCGGACGCATCCTCCCCCAATTTATCGACGTCCAACCGCGCAAAACTGCGAATATTCACCACCACGGGCTGATCCTTGGGTACATACAATTTGTAGGTTAAGAAAATCAGGTCATGGCGCGAGAAACCGGGGGCCAGAAACTGCCCAGAGTTGACAACACTATCCTTACATGACGTAAGGATAACATCCAGCCAAGAGTCGTCAGAGTCAGTGTTGTGGTGTGTGGCATTCAGTGGTAAAATGGTAAACTCGTGAGCCTCGGTGATCAATTTAAGTTTACTTGACCTTGAGTTATCTTTTAGTAAGTCAGTGTTAAGGTCGCCCATGATTATGTGATGCGTGCATTCTGAGCCAACAGAGGAGATGAGTAATTCATATGCAGAGAAGTAATCAATGGAAGGTGGACAGTAAATGACCCCTAGAACCACCTTAATACCCCGCAACTTGGCCTCAATCACCAGGTGTTCCATCGAACCAGTATAAAGGGACGGAGAAGAGTTTATAACTTTATAAGAGATATCGGAACGAAGATAAATTGCAACTCCCCCACCGCCTTTGCCTGTGCGGTCGTTACGTAGCAGGACAAAACCTGGGAGTGCGTAGGAGTGCGAGGAAATACTGGGCTTAAACCAGGTTTCAGATATTAGAATGGCATGTACGTTGCATGAAGAAAACGTGTGAAGGAAATCAGTGTAGTGACTAGGCAAACTTTGGGCATTTAAATGGCATACGTTTAAAAAATTAGGAGTATTCTGGAAAACGCGACCTAAAGACGAATCAAGAGAATACGACTCGTCAGCAACATCCAGTGAGTGAAACGAGGAAGAAAAATCGCAAGCTGAAACAAAACTATTATCTAAGTCATCATCACACATCGATGAAATAATATACTAGTAAATAAATGCAATACTATACAAAAAACAAAGAAAAATAAAAAAAAATACCTAAGTTATAAAAACCAGCCAACATAGCCTGCCGGTCGACAATCAGTAAAATTATTAGACAACAATAATACAGGAACACAGCTACCGTCCAACAGTAATTAAAATAATAAACCTATTTAATGAAAACAACTAAAAAGGACAAACATGAATTTCAAACAACTTGACGGACCACAATTACTATTTCTGAACGAACGGTAAATGTCATAAATGTCATATTGACGCATAAATTTTGACAGTTTGTAAACGAAACTGGAAATAAGGGTAAAATAAAATAAGAAACTCATTTGCGGTAGGCCTAAAGAAAGGAAAAAAAAAAAATAATGTGGGAATACCGTCGTCAATGATCTAAACAACTTAATAGCTATGTGCACATACTAAAATGGAAGTTTTAGCGGCGTCCAGTGCGGACATCTTGATCGTTTCTCTTGCGGCGTCCGCTGACTGCGGTGGTGGAGCCGCTGCCACTACCGGCTGCATGCTCGACGGCCGGTACCACGGTAGCCCCCGCGCCGCGGCGCGGTAGCAGCTGAAGCTACAGCTGGATACTCAGTGATGAGTTTCTTCAGTTGCTCCGCTGTTGACACACGCTGAGTCTTGCCGGTGGGCAGCCTTACGTGAATAGTGCCGTCAAGAGTCCACACGCTACGCATGGTGAAGTGCTTGCGGGCGTCGAGAAATATGGCCTGCCGCTGACGAGTCAAAAACTCTGACACTACCACCCGAGAACCTTTGAGGGACGTCTTCGTCAGCCAAATTTTGTGTTTCAGGGCTGGATTTACACATCTCACAAGTATGGCTCGAGAGCGGCCCTCAACACTAGCACCGAGTCTGTGACAGATGGAGAAATTTGCTGAAGTCACATCTGAAAGCTTTAATTGATCGCGGCAAATAGCAGCAACAGCCTCGGCATCATCTGTGTCTCGATTCTCAGGCAATCCTCCAAAAAGCAAAAATTTGCTTCTATTCCGCATCTCCAAGGCATCTACCGTGTTTCTTACTGCCTCAATTTGCTGAGTAAGCAGACTCAACATGCTTCCGACAAATTCCCTAAACTTTGCAAACTCCCTGCTTAAGGATGCAATTGTGTCAGTTCGTGGTGAGGCAGTCTGGAGAGCTGCTTCGAATTCTGCAAGGCGCTGGGAAAGGCTGGACTCCAATGACTTTTGTGCAACAACAATACTGTCCAAAGTTGCCATTGTTATAATAGTGAAAGTGCCAACAGTGAAGTAAAAATCCAAGAATTTCACTGTAGTAAAGTCGCCGGCAGGTGCTGATTGGTATCTACTTAATTCAGCATGGAAATAAGCTGCCCACACTGTATGTATTTAGTTGCAAAATTTATGATACTTTGATAGATTTTAATTGTTAATTTGGTGGTAAATTAAATAAAATACAAATATTTAATACTGAGTATGACTAATCACTTTTATGCAACTTTTTTCCACCTGCTACGATCCTGACAAATCCTGATAAATCTCTTTCGATTAGTTTTAACATTCCAATATTTATGTAAATAAGCGGCTTTCATGTGCTTTAATAATAAAACGTCAAGTTCTTGGGCACACAAACGAAAATAACAGTAATGAATATGTTACGCCAGCATGTCAATTAGGTACAAATACATGAAAATAAATAAAAAATACGATCAAAATAATAAAAAAAGATTGTTTCTTTACGAGTGTACCAAAAAATGATATTCTTAACAAACTAACTACTTTTATTTTAACTTAACAGAGACGAGTTTTCGTATTCAACCGATATGAAGGAGGGACAGTCCTGGGCGTGCCCTCGAGGATGGCCCATCTACCCGCTGCTGAACCCATTTTACCAGGCCATACCCTTATAAGGCCTTCACTTGGTATGCTCAAGTCCGCAGTAAAGTTTCCACATAGAGAAAACGAAAACGGAGAGGGGGTGTATGGCAATACTAATAATCTAGGGTTAAGGCAAGTAGTTAAAATGTTTTACTAATATTTGGTCAAAGAACGTTTCCCAAACTGAGTCACACCTCGATCTCGTTCCTGCTTGCTCCGGGACCGTTACTCGATCTCACGGGCCTTTGCTCGGGCCTATCTGCTACCATACTTCTACGAAGAGGAGCGTTGGTGCTATCGCTACGCACTACTGCGCAAGTGGTGTTCACTGGAGCTCTCTTCAATCATCTACTTCACAGAGAAGAACTACTCTCTGCTGCTATCTCCCTGGTGTTGTTAGGGACCTATATGATTAGTTGGTAATTTTGTATCGGTAATTCTTTGTAAAGCTAAACAAGTGCTCAATAAATAACCCTGACCCTGACCTAACTCTTTCATCTCTCTTTAACCTCTTTAGGTACCTGGTTTTTTGAGCCTTCGAAAGGTCAGGTGCCTCTAAAAATTTCCTCCGTCCGTTATCTGGTCTTCTGAACCTTCTAAAGACCACGTAACACGACAGACATTATAATATTTTTTTAGGTTAGGTACTTAATGGTCTAATTAGTTTTGTGAATACAAACGGTGCGGTACACAGGCTATACGGCAAAGCATTAAACTGATACAATTGTCCATTAAACGAAAATCTTAAATATTTTTTCGATTTTTCTGAAAAAGGCACGCAAAAATAAGCTTTTCGAAGATCTATGGTAGCCATATAACAATATTTTGTCATAAGTTTGCAAGCTGTTCTTATGTCTTCCAATTTAAAATGATCTGTTTTTATACATTGCTTTTAATTTTTTTGATTTAAAATAAATCTGTATGAACCATTGCGTTTTTAAACCAGAAATATTGGGATAGTAAATTGATTCTGAGCCCAAAGCCTTAAGTTTTTTTAATTTCGCAGCTATTTTAAGAATTATTTTCTTGAAAAATATTGTGTTGTAGTTTGTGATGATGGAGGGGTGCAAATAAATGGAATTTCGTAACGGAATTTCGATCATCAGTTAATTCAGACGAATAAAAAAAAAATCTATTCTACCTTCATGTACCTGGTTCAGCGGCGATAAGGGTGACGGCCCCGGTGTTGATGACGCCTCTGTTCCTGTCGGCTCTGATTGTACTTCATCGTCGTCGGTGGTTGACGATACCCGCCACGCGTCCTTTGATGTTGGTACTGGTGCTGCTGTAGCCGTCCCCGCCAGTTTCCCTGTCTTTTTGACAGAGGTTGTTTGGCTAGTTTAGGTTGCACTTGTTCAGGATTTTTTTATTTGGGTTCCTGTTTTTTAATGGCTTGTGCAGCCCTGATCTTGTCAGCACAGTCTTTCCCAAACAGAAATTCATCGGGCTTGGCCTCACGAACTGCTTCCTTAATTGTTTGATTTGTCCCAGCCACATATAGCCAGCCATATTTCGGCACATAATTTTGCCGCATCATTTACCTGTTCAATAATTGAATAAAAAATTATGTTCCCTTTGAGAAAGCTTGTTAATGTCTTTGCTAGAGCAAACATGACTTTTGTTACCGCTATAACACGGCCTCCTTTCTCAGAATCTTTCCCGCCGCTTTCATTCATCAGGGGCAGTTAGAGCTTTTCCGCCTTCTGGCCCACATAACCCAGATCTTAGGATCTGGTGGTCCTTCAACGATCCCCGCACCAACTTTAAAAGTTAAATTTTATCTGTTGATAATGCGTCTCTCCCTTTTAAGGGATACTTCTGACAAGGAAACCAATATCACCGGGTTAACTTTGGGTAGCTCTGAAGAGAAGTTTGCGGAGGCTGGGTACTTCTTAACAGTTTGGTCTAGAGCCTCTTTACCCAATCCTGTGGCCATCAGCTTTAATTATTAATTTATTAATTTCTTAATCAGCTTACCAACTGCTAATTTATGCGCCTATTTCGTGGTTTAGCACTTCATACTACCGAGTAAGGCCAGGCGGAAGTGAGTCTTGGTTGGTAGACTTGTGCCGCGCCCCTGACAGGAAGTATGTCAATCGTTGCTTTTTAAGCAACAGCTTTTTGTCACAGAGCATTATCACTCTGGCCCGTACTTGGTGTAAATCTACAGTCAATTGGTTGACCTGTATAAAGTGTTGCCATACAACTGCGTAGTGTGCGTAGCTTAGTGGTGGTAGGACCCTGTGCAGGGTCCGTCCGGATCGCTACCACCATGTTATCTATTAACCACCTGCCAAGCAACAGTGTTCGCATTGTGTTCCGGTGTATGGATAACATAACCGGTGAAATTACTAGCATAGAGGCATTCCATCTTAGTCCTCAGGGTTGGCAACGCATTTGAGGTCTTAGTATTGTACATACATACACAACATCACGCCTTCATTCCCAGAGCGGGGTAGGCAGAGCTACAGAAATACCAACAACTGTAAAAAGACTTGTTGATTCTGTAACCACATTTTGCACAAGTAGGCTAAGATGTTTACCAGTGCAGTGTCTTAGTATTATAGTTTTGAGAATTCAAATGTCTATGGGTCTCAGATTCCACTTACCATCAGGTGACCTGAGTGCTCGTGCGCCATCTCCTTAAAATAAAAAAAATAAAAATTGACAATTAGCTGAGGCCTTGGGCATTAGCAAGGAGCGGGTTGGAGAAATCCTGCATACACATTTACAAATGACTAAGGTCAGCCCGCGTACCGAAAATGCTGACGGCGTTTGACAAAGAGCGGCGTGTTGAAACTTCTCAGGCGTTTTTTAAAGTAGAATATATTTATTTCAGAAATCATTACGTTTAAGATAATATGATGAAATTAAAATGTTACGTAAATAAAATGAGGATGCCGAAAAAAACAATAAGAAAACCTTAAGAGAAGTTTTTTGTGTCTATGGAAAATCTTAATAAACACGTCTTAACTTAATATATTGCGTTTAATATGCTTTTTCTTTACAGTTTCTCCTAAATCGTATCAATGAAACTAAATTCTGTTTCTCATGCATGTTCCCTATTGTACTTGTTTATACAGATACGCTGATAGAAATGAACGAGTCCTTTACAGCGGATTTAGAAGAATGCCTAAGGATTATATCACGGTAATACGCAAAATATTTAGTTTAAGTTTTAAGGGTTCCGTAGTCCATCTAGGAACCCTGTTAGTTCTATAATCTCCGTCTGTCTGTCTGTTTATCTATCTGTTTGTCACACTTACCTTTGTCTCACAAACTATCACATACACAAGGCATACATTTTGCATACATACACAAGGTACCTCAGGCACTCAGGGCTTTATATGTAGGTACCGATTCTACTACTCAAATGCTACTTATAACTTTCAGTAAGTCACACGTGATGTAATTAAAATTTGCTAGTAAAATTAAAAAAATCAAACGGTAGGATACTATCAACCGTGTCTTGGTACAAGGGCGGTACTTGAACCCGTCGACTTTTCTTTTTATGTAACTGGACGTTGTGCATTGAAAATACTATTTACCTGATCGCATATTAAATAGCGTTTGGCAGTCAAAGATCGACAGAAGATTCATAAACACCAGTACTGTTTAATTTAATTAGTATTCCGTACATGTGGATTTAAATTTTAAACAATAAAAGTTACATTAAAACGCACGATTCCATACACTGGGTCATCAAATTCAGTAAAAATAATAATATATTTTATGCCTATATTACTTTGGTAATCTCAAATATAAAACCATTAATTCTGTATCGGTTTAATTCGTAACAACAAAACACAACAACAACAACCCGCCCACCCATTCACCGATAAAAGCCTTTGAAAGATTTACCTTTCAATAGAATAACCCACTAAAAGAACAACCTCTTGGAACAAAATATATGATATGACTAAGTTATTCGTTTTCCATTCCATTCAGTATAAGGGAATGGTTAGTTTAACGAATAGCTTAGTCGTATTTTTCACTATAAGGGAAACTTAACAGCTAAAGCACAGATAAACCTAAAAATATCGCTTTAAAAAGCATATCGAATGGCTTTTCTTATTTTAACCCTTATAAAACCCATTCGAAACCCCTTGAATGTGTTACTAAGTAAAACCCTATTTGAAACCTCTTGAATGGGATAGCGGGCCGGTCCCTGCTTTCGTGTTCAATAAATAGTATATTGATTGATTGTGAGTTGTGTATTGGTGATTGTTGCGGTTGTGTATTCTTTGTTGATTGAGTGCATTGTTGTATTGTGACATATTATAATCTCCTTTGTGTCTTCCAAATCTTCTATTGTTTATGATCTTGACACATATATGTATTCGCATGTCTGTCACAGTATTGATTCATATTTATGCTAGCTTCTTTATTTAATTAAAGCCAATTTCCATTTGGTATTTCGTTTCTATGTATCAATTTAATTAACTAAAATAAAAATAATGACAGAGACGAAGGAAAACTTAAAAGATACATTATCAAATTCTTTGGCAAGATATCTACGACCGGAAAGATTTGACGTCGAACCAACTGCTCCCGCAGCCGGAGATAAATGGTCGCATTGGGTACGCACCTTCACAAACTTCCTAAATGAACATAGTCCCGCTGATGCACCAGATACAATAAAATTAAAATTACTAGCTAGGTACGCTAAACCCCAAAATGAAATATTAGCCCGCCACGTACTCGGGACACGAAAACAAAAACAAGATGAAACTATTTCTGATTATTGCCGTGCTTTGAATCTTCTCGCACAAAAGTGCAGCTTCAAGCCTGTCTCAGCTGACGAACACAGAGAAGAGGCGATACGGAGCGCCTTTATAGCCGGTATCCTTTCGTGTAAAATTCGGAAACGCTTATTAGAAAAATCATCTCTGTCGATGGACGAAGCTTATAATCTCGCGGTCATCCTCGAAATCGCTGAAAAAGACTCTGAAACAATGGGCGCGAACATCCATAATTCATTAAACGCTTTACCAGCGCCAACACCTCAAGAAGCTCTCAAATCCTTGGTATCGAATCCTCATAATGCTGCGTTACCCCCGCCGCAACAATCAACTAGGCGTTGTTTCATTTGCGGTGGTAAAGTACATCAAAGAATCAAGTGTCCCGCCTTTAACGCTTACTGTCAACTGTGTGCTAAGAAGGGACACTTTGCTTCGGTCTGCCGTTCTCGTGTCAATCCTCTTACAAGCAACGCCATCCCTATCCCCGACGCTACTATACCATCCCCAAGTTCTTATGAAACAGTCAGCACCGTCTATTCTGCTGTATCCCCTTCAAGCCTAGGAAAGGCTACGATTGCTATCACTGTTAACGACACACGTGCCGACGCGTTGATTGATACCGGGAGTTCAGTAAGCTTTGTTGATAGAAACGTAGCACGTGTGATGAAACTACAACAACGACCATATAAACAGACTATAAACCTAGCGTCTCTAAGTCACACATCAAGTGTAGACGGGTTCTGCTTTGCTACGATTAAAATCAATAATCATATAGTTATACAAGCAACGCCCCCTTCTCGTAATTGACAACCTATGCGCGGACGTCATCGTCGGCCACCACATACTGGAAAATCATTCTACACTCGAATTCCAATTCGGAGGAACTAGAAAGCCATTGCAAATTTGCGTAATGGAAGCCTCAGTACCACCAGCATCCGTCTTCACGCACTTATCTGCTGATATTACTCCTATCGCTATAAAGTCTAGACGCCATAACAAGGACGAAGAAGAATTTTTCCAAACTGAAATATATTTTTTTTTTCAAAAGATGGGATAATTGAACCAAGTGTTTCTCCAAGGCGCGCCCAGGTACTTGTTGCTGGTGGTGGAGCTCATCGAAAGAGAATGGTCATCGATTACTCTAGGACTATCAATAAATTTACATATCTGGATGCATATCCTTTGCCTAACGTTGAGATGATAGTTTCGAAAGTAGCTAAATTCAATCACTTTAGCCAGATAGATTTGAAGAGTGCTTACCACCAGGTACCTATTTTAGAACGAGAAAGAATATATACGGCATTTGAAGCCTGTGGCAAGCTATGGCAGTTTAAACGCATCCCTTTTGGTGTCACTAACGGAGTTGCCGCTTTTCAACGTACTCTAGAAAATATTATCGAAAAAGAAAAGTTACTTGGAACCTTTGCTTATCTCGATGATGTTACAGTCTGCGGTAAAGACAAAGAAGAACACGATAAAAACCTACAGAAATTCATGTCTGCTGCAAAAAAGTACAAGCTCACATTAAACGAGCAAAAGTGCAATTTCAGCAAAAGTTCTATTAGTCTCCTTGGATACACTGTCAACAATAACGTAGTTGAACCTGACAAAGATCGCCTCGAGCCGCTTAGAAAATTACCGCTACTGCGCAATACCGCTGAATTGAAGAGAGCACTTGGGCTGTTTGCTCATTATGCTAAATGGGTTCACAACTTTTCTGCAAAGCTTCAACCGTTAATCAACAACAACAACTTCCCTTTAAACAAAATAGGCAGCACAGTTTTGAACTCTTGAAATCTGACATCGAAAAGGCAGCATTAGTTGCTATTGACGACAAAGAAACCTTGACTGTAGAGACTGACGCGTCCGAGTTCGCTGTAGCTGCAACGCTATCACAAAAAGGGCGCCCGCGAACGCAAACACGCTTCCGTTGAAAAAGAAGCTTGCGCTATCGTCGAGAGCCTTAGGAAATGGCGCCATTATCTCATTCACAGACACTTCCTCCTTATCACTGATCAAAAATCCGTAAGCTATATTTTCAATCAGAATCATACAAGCAAGATTAAAAACGACAAAATTGAAAGATGGAGGCTAGAACTGTCGTGCTATAAGTACGACATTATTTACAGACCGGGAATAGAGAATAATATTGCGGACGCACTTTCAAGGGTTTGCGCGTTTATGAGCAACAGTAAATTGCACGAACTGCACGATGCTCTTTCTCATCCTGGCATTACCAGAATGTATCATTGGATCAAGCTCAATAATCTCCCATACTCTATAAACGATATCAAACAGATGACAGCTTCGTGCCGCGTTTGCGCGGAAATTAAACCACGCTTTGCTAAAGGAAATGGGACTTTGATTAAAGCTTTATCACCCTTCGAGAGATTGAACATAGATTTCAAGGGCCCTGTGCCCTCAAACACAGATAATAAATATATACTTACAATAATCGATGAATTCTCGCGATACCCGTTCGCATACCCATGTCTTGACACATCTTCTGCGACTATAATTAAGTGTCTAAGAGAACTTGTTTATGAATACAGTCAGTCTTTATATATACACAGTGACAGAGGATCCTCCTTCATGTCGGAAGAAATTCAAACTTTCCTCAAAAATTGTAACATCGCTACTTCTCGTACAACTCCTTACAGTTCCCAGGGCAACGGGCAAGTAGAAAAGCTTAATGGAACTCTCTAGCGGACTATACAGCTGTCTCTGAGATCGAAGAACCTGCCCATTGAAAACTGGGAACAAGACCTAAAACTCTCCTTTCACTGCGTGCGATCACTTCTATGCACTTCAATAAATGCTACACCTCACGAGAAGATTTTCAATTTTCCTCGGAGAACACCAGTCGGTGAATCGCTACCATCCTGGCTCGTCCCGGGACCTGTACTATTAAAGAAATTTGTTCGGTCGAAAACCGACCCCTACGTAGAAGAAGTTGAGTTACTCCATAGTAATCCAAGCTACTCTTACGTACGACGGTGCAATGGCCAGGAGTCTACGGTGTCCAACCGGCATTTAGCACCGCTCCCTATATCGGACGATGAAGATTCACTACACGACAGCACAGCTGTTAACGAAGAATCTGAAAATTCTATGTTAGACGAAAGCCTTACTAACGAAGATAATGAAGAACTCCGCCGCAAGACACCCGACCTTCGCAGGTCTTTCGGAGATCTACGAGGTCTAGAAAAATTCCGCAAAGACTCAACGACTACATCCTCGGCGAAGAACCCATAGAGGGGGAGAATGACATATAATCTCCTTTGTGTCTTCTAAATCTTCTATTGTTTATGATCTTGACACATATGTATTCGCATGTCTGTCACAGTATTGATTCATATTTATACTAGCTTTTTTAGTTAATTAAAGCCAATTTCCATTTGGTATTTCGTTTCTATGTATCATATTGTAAGCCCATCGAGTTCGAACTTGTTGATAATAATGAGTAAAACTGATTCTCATACTTTTAGTTTAGTCGGTAAAGGAAGTGTAGAGTGCGTGAGCAGGAACCTAAGCAATTTCTTGTGCACATACTAAAAGTACCCACTTATAGGAGATGAACCGGGGGAAACAGGTCCCATTTTTTATTTCTCGAGAATGGTGTGACATAGAGAAAAAAAATATCAAAGAACAGTTGATGAAACTTTATAAAATTGTCTATAACTTTTATTCCAAACAGTTTTTCAAATTCATAACAATTTTTGAGCTACATGCTCCGAAAAAGTGAATATTTTGAAATAGGTACCTCACGTTTTTCACCAAACATTGCTTGATAACATTTAACCTATTTATATAAGAAAAAAAAATGGAATTGAAGTTGTATGCAATTAAATCATCTTAAAGAATATACATATATATACATATATATACACATATTTTACTTTATCACCAACCGGTCAACAGTTACGCCAGTTTTAAACCTTTTCGTAAAGAACCGCCAGAAAAATTTTTGGACTGGTTACGCGGTAAGCGTAAAAAAAGTTCAAAAATGTAACCCGAGATGGAACTAAGTATGTTGTAAAGTAAGTGCTGTATCCAAGGTGACTTAGGTAACTGAGGTACTTAATGACTTTTTCGTTTACAAATAGGTTGTGCATTCCCGAATGTGTTACAAAACGCATTTTGTTCCAGTTTTTACGAAAACTGTACACGGTACGCGAAAAGTTTGTAGAAACAAAATGATAAATTTACTATCAACCTAAAACGAAAAAACAAAAGCGATATCACTTGTAGTTTCCGCGCAATCTGCCACCAATTGTTGGTTTTGTTCTCAAATCTATAGTTTTTTTTTAAAGTATCGTACGCTGCCGCCAAGGTCTATAATTTAATTAAACCATATGTTCTTTAAAATAGGGTTAAATCATTTATTTAATTTATCATTTATCTTCATATGACCAAATGAAGTAAATATTCAAAATAGCATAACAATGTAATAAGAAAGAGTTAAGAAACAAATTATACCTACCTCAATTTAAAGAAAACATTTTAATTTATATTAAAACTATCTAGGTGATAAAGTTGCTGTAAATTTGTTAATAGTAAATTTAACAGGAATTATTTTGTTCCTACACATTATTGATGTGCCGTGTATGGTTTTCGTAAAAACTGGAAACAACCGCGTTTCGGAACACTTTCAGGAGTAAGGAACCCATTTGTAAACGAAAAAGTCATTAAAAGATCTCCCCACATCACCTTGGATACATCACTTAGTTACTTTACAACATAACACGTGGTTATGTAAGTCCCGAGACTAAGTACTAAAACAAGGATTTTTATAAAATTATTTTTATTCATCAACGTCGTCTCTTCCAAGAGCGATACAGTCCCTCCAACGCCTTTTTTACTTTTCTATCCCATGCGTGTAGAACGATTTGCCTTTGGCTTCAAAATAAGCCTCCGTTGCTGCGATAACTTTACTGTTTGAGTCATTTTCTTACCCTGGAGCATTTTTTTGAGGTCTGCTAACAGCCAGTATTCGCTGGGGGCCATGTTTGGTGAATAAGGGGGATGAGGAAGCAAATGAAACCCAATTCATTAATTTTGGCCATCGTTCTCACGGACTTGTGACAAGGCGCGTTGTCCTGGTGAAACACCACTTTCTTTTTGTTAATTTGAGGCCGTTTATCCGCAATTTCGTACTTTAATCGCTTCAAGAAGCACATGTAATAGTCACTATTTATATTTTGCCCCTTTTCAAGGTAGTCGATGAAAAGTATTCCATCCGCATCCCAAAATATAGACGCCATAACCTTACCGGCCGATTACTGAGTCTTTTTTGATCTTCCATTACGATTTTCAGGACTTGGTAAGTATTTTGTTGAGTCACTGCTTCATTTAGACGACCTGAGCGTTCCCCATCATTTGTGTCCATGCGACCGCGTTTGAAGTCGGCATACCACCGACAAATGGTTGCTTTAGAGGCAACACTGGTGCGTCATTTGCTGATGCAACTGATGAACATTTTATAAGCCATTGCTGTACTTCAACGGTATTTTTCCCCAGTAAAAAACAATGATCAACACGCGAAACTCGTTTTTTTTCATTGTATCGAAATTAAAAGCGTAGCGTCACTTAAATGTCTGCAAAATCAATATTTTATGGTGCATTTTTTTTTAAATTGACACATACCTTTTTTTGTTGGCCAGTACTTTGTAAAAATCTAAAGAGTCTTTAATATATCTGCCATTTCCAAGTTAGTCTCGGGACTTATTGAACTATCTAGTACTTGGTTCCATTTTGGTTTATATTTTTTTATTTCTTTTAACGCTTATTATTTTACAAGTACAAAAATTTATCTGTAGATGTTTTACGAAAATGCTTAAACCTGGCGTAACTGTTGACCGGTAGGAGATAAAGTGAAAAATGTATATATATTCTTAAAGATAATTTTAACCGATTTTTACCTGCTCTTCAGATTCCCAATTTTGTAGATTCTCAGCTCTACAGATTCCCAATTCTACAGATTCTCAGCTCTACAGATTCCCAATTCAACAGATTCTCAGCTCTACAGATTTTCAATTCAACAGATTCTCAGAACTACAGATTCCCAATTCTACAGATTCTCAGCTCTACAGATTCCTAAATCAACAGATTCTCAGCTCTACAGATTCCTAACTCTACTGATTCTCATGTTTACAGATTCCCATTTTGACAGATTTTAATTTCAAGATAATCGTTAACGATAACCGAAAGGGCCAAAACAACCCAGATATAAGAGCTCCGCCAAGCGGAGCTCCGTCGACTCTATGTCGGATAGTTAGATAAAACAAAGGGAGTAGAAATCAGTAAAAATACGATTATCTTGAAATCAAAATCTGTCTAAATAGGAATCTGTAAACATGAGAATCAGTAGAATTGGGAATCCGTAGCAATGAGAATCTGTAGAATAGGGAATTTGTTGAATTGGAAATCTGTAGAGCTTAAAATCTGTATAGATAGAAATCTGTAGAATTGGAAACAAACCATATTCTATCTACAACTTATTAAAAAAAAAACTTGGATAAACAGGTAAAATGTTATCACGGAATGTTTGTGAAAAACGTGAGGTATTCACTTTCCAGGAGGGTGTAGCTGAAAAAAAATTATAAATTTGAAAAAGTGTAGTGAATAAAAGTTGCAGACAATTTTATACGGTTTCATCTGTTATTTTTGATTTGTTTTCTTTACTTCGCACCATTCTCGAGATATAAGTATAAAACTTAAAAATTAAACCTGTTTTGCCCCCCTCCTCCTCCCCCAGCTCACATAGAAGTGGGGAATTTTTAACATGTTCACTCCCTATGCATCCTGATCATATTTCTGAAAAAATTGCTAATATTCCTGCTCATGCAAGCCATTAGTTGACAAGACTACTAGGAAAGGCGAAAAATATTTTTGTATCGTATGTCCAATTATGAGAATCAGTTTAACTGTTTAAATATAGCAATACAAATGGCATGCGACTCGTAAAATTCATCTTATATGAGATAAAAAATTACATTTTTTTTTATAAATTCTAGAATACGCAAATGGGTCAAGCATTACAAAAGTATTTGGACTACAGACGTAGTGAACATCGTCAAGGTGATGAGACACATCCAGCAAGTGCTCAGGATAAAAATGACCAAGCTGAGATTTCCAACAAAGAAATACTTGGTGAAATTGGAAAACACAAACATGACTGGTTCTGGGAATCAAAAGTATGATAAGATTAAATTTATTAATAGTTAATAAAAGTAAAGCCAACGAGCCCAGATAAACAATAATAATGGTAAATTTACAGATATCGCAAAAATTAATGTTACGAGTACATGGATGTGATTTAAAATAAATAATATATGTCACATTTACTTTACTATTACTTAGTTCCTAATTGACAATTGTTACGTACTTTTTATCCAACTGCGGCGAAGCAAAAAGGTGGGTTATGATTTTGACCGGTATGTATGTTATAGGCTATGTGACGTCACATTTAATTGAATATAGTGCCCCTAGCGAACATAAAGTCAAGAACTAAAAAAAAAACATGCCGTGTGGTATGTCAAATGAAAGGGCATGATTAGCACATATTTTAAATATATATACATATAATATATGTGGGATGTAAATAATAGGCCAAAATACCGTATATTTTATTTCAGTTTTATCAAATGTTCCGTACAAAAGGTGCAGTCTTCCGCCATTACAAAGTAAACCAGAGAGAGCGAAAAATCGGTGTTGCCATCCTATTACCCTTTTTTTTTATCCTACAGTTCGGCCCTCCTCAGACGTCGGCGTCTGACCTCAGACTTCCTCATTATAAAGTAGTATAATAGTTCTACTTTGAACACGCTACATAATTATATTAATTTTAAATTCAAAGAAAGTATTAACTTTTAAACATTTTAAATATATTGACTTTTAAACACTTCAAACAAAGTATTAACTTTTAAACATTTAAAAGAAAGTGTTGACTTTTAAACATTTCGAACATTCACAAAAGTACATATCATGGTTATCGCAAAGTAAAAAAAAATGTAACATAAGACTAATTAATTTACTTTAGCTCAAACATATGGAATGCCCTACACAGTCATCAGGCTCAGCGATTAACACATCAACACAACAAATTAAGATACTCGTAAAATGAAGTTAGTACCTACGAAAGAAAAATAAAAAGAATTAAAAATATGATATTCAAACTTATTCAGTATGATTGGGCCACGCCTTCATGTATTCAGCACAAGAGGTACTAACATTAGGACCTTATGTAGCGCCTGTGTGTAGCGCTCTCTGGCTTCTTCACATTGTATCTGTCATTTCTCTTCACTTTTGTTACTCGATATGGCCCCAAGTATTTTGATTTTAATTTGAGCCCTGGTCCAAATTGGGTTCTTTTAATAGCTACCAAATCACCCTCTTCATATTTTTTACTCTCTTTTCTTTTCTTATCAAATTGCTTCTTGTTTTCCTCCTGTACTTTCAGAATTTGCTCCTTTGCCTTCATTCTTGATTCCTCCTTGTCTTCATTGTACATTTCAGCACTTTCTTGCTGCAACAAATTTTGTAGTTCAATGTCCTCTTTATTCTTCATTTTTTTCCCTATCAGTAGATTAAAAGGTGTAGTGTTTACGCTTTTATGGAACATATTATTGAGTGCTCTTTGTACTTTGTTAACATGACGGTACCACAAGCCTTGATCTTGTATACATAGTTTCGTCAACACCGGTATGATGGTACAATGAATGCGTTCTACCTGTCCATTGCCACGAGGCAGTCCAGTAGTGACTTCAATGTGTTTAATGTCTTCATCTTCACAGTACTTTTTAAATTTATTGCTTGTGAATGCAGTTCCCTTATCTGTAATTATTCTATCTGGATTTACAAATATTGCTATAAAATATAGACTTTTGACAAAGTCTCCTTACTAGTGGTTGATTTCGTAGGGAATAGCAAGACAAATTTTGTAAAAGCATCAACTACAGTGAGAATGAGATTATATTGCTTCTGGGTGGCAGTTAGTGGTCCAATGTGATCAAGAATCTTGATTCAAGATGTAGCGTTTGAAGTGGTAGTGCTTCTTTCTCTATCGGGTTAAGAAATCCTTCTTGCTTTCCACTTTTTCTTAATGCTAAAATGCAAGGTATGCAAGTCAACAAATAATCATTTATCTTCTTATCCATTTCTAAAATAAAATAATCCCTGTTAATTAATTATTTCATCTTTTTGCAAGCAAAATGTCCATTACTGTGCACATTTCCAATGATTTCTTTCTCCATGCTTCTTGGTACAACTAACAGGCGTTGATCCCCTTTGTAAAGAATATTATTGTCCAGCCAGTAATCCTTGTAAGATTTTTATTTTAAAATTTCTTTTATAGCTTTTAGTCCTTCATCTTGATCTTGAGCTTGTCTTAGCTATATATGAATGCTGTTTACCGCTACACCAACATATGGGTTCCTACTTAAAGCATCTGCATGTTTCATTCTCGAGCCTGCTCTGTATTTCACTTTATAGTTGTATTCTTGTAAGAACAGAACCCACCTTGGCACTCTGGTCACCAAATGTTTTTTCTTTAGAGGCATCTCAAAAGCCAAATAATCTGTCACTATTGTAAATGGAATTCCAAACAGGTACTTTCTAAATTTCTTAACACCTTCAACTACCGCTAGGGCTTCTAGTTCATAACTAGAGTACTTCTTTTCAGCATCTGTTGTCTTCTTACTGTTATAGTTTTCTCGGTGAGAGCTACCATCATTTGGATCTTTTTGCATAAGAATAGCAGAATAAGCCAGTTGAGACGAGTCAGTATGCATCTGTGTCTCTAATGCTGGGTCAATAATTCTCAATACAGGATATTCCAACAACTTCTGTTTCAACATCTGAAAAGCAACTTTCTCCTTTTCACCGAAATGAAAATATTTATCTTTCTTTAGTAGATCTGTAAGCGGTCTTGCTATCATTGAGAAATCCTGAATAAATTTTGTGAAGTAGGAAGTCCAATAAAACTTTGTAGCTCTTTCTGAGTACGAGGCTGGGGAAATTTCATGACTGCATCGCTTTTATCAGGTGATGGATAGCCATCAACTGATAAAAGCGATGCAGCGTATAGACGCTGCTGCCCTCAACCACATGTCCCAGATACTCCACTTTAGTAGTAAGGAATTCACTCTTTGTCCAGTTAATCTGCAAGCCATACTCTGCTGCTCTCTGCAGAACTCTCTTTAGCTGCACCACTCCTTCTTCGTAAGTAACTGATGGTATTATCATGTCATCGATAAACATGAGAAGCCCTTCCAAAATCAGATCTCTGGAAATAGAATTGATGAAACGAGTAAAATAGTTTGGACAAATAGATAAACCAAAGGGTGCTCTGGTGAACTCATACTGTCCACTCTGTGTTACAAATGATGTATACTTTGTACAGTGATTCTTTTTCTATTGAGGCATTATCTAGATTTCGTATTGCATCGTTAACCAGTCAAGTCACAAGCACTGAACTTGTTCCTTTTTTAAATTCACCTACTAATAAAATAAACAAGACGATATTTGATAAAATTAACAAAAATAATATGTCCGAGCACCAGTTAAAGATTTTCACAGGACTCGCTTGGGAAGATATTGATGAGTTAGTGCAGCTGCTTCCGAGTCTAAGAGATTCGTTGATGAGAACGGCGACACAGGCTATAATCACGTTTCTTTTTAAGTTGAGGACTGGTCTTTCCATTAGTTTGATAGCAGGCATATTTGGTATCAAACATGCACAACAAATATCCAACGTGTGCGAAAGTGTTTTGAAAGCTTTTGATAAGAATATCATACAAACAAATAATGTTGGTTATGCTTCAACTTCACGGGATGAACTGCTCTCAAATACTACATTTATTACCCGGAAATTGCTAAACTTGAAAGAAGATCCACTGGCCCTTGTACTAGATGGCACTTACATAATTCATCAGAAGAGCCAAAATAATCTTTATCAAAGGAAGTCTTATTCAGGCCAGAAAAGAAGGCCATTGTGCAAGCCATTTACTATATGTACCACACATGGTTTGGTTGTAGATTTTGCTGGTCCAAAATGATGCTACCATAATGAAGCAGGTATTACAAGATGTTCGTTTTAAGTCTTTGTTAAGGCCAAAACGACGTATTTATTGTTGACCGTGGCTTTCGTGACGTTGCTTCATATTTAACTCAACAAGAATATATTGTTCTTATGCCTGCTTTAAAGGGTAACAGATCGCAACTGCCTACTGATGAAGCTTATCAATCCAGGATAGTGACCAAGATTCGTTGGGTAGTTGAGGCGGTTCATGGGATGGTGTCACAAAAGTACCGATATATCACATCATACTCTTGACAATAAACTGCTTCCTAAAGTAAAAATCTTGTGCAAGGTAGTTGCTTTTCTACACAACAAATACGGAAAAAGGCTGGGCACTCATTATGACCTTGACAACGATATTATTGCACACATAGAGACGAAGATAAGTACATGTAATACCTTAAAGGATGAAGTTGAAAAACACCACTGGAACCGTCGCAAATCCACCTTAAATCAGTCGTAGGTCGGGAACTTCAGGATTTTCCAAAACTAAATGAGCGGCAACTTACAATATTTTTAACTGGATCTTACCAACTTTCGTTAGCTGTATCATACTTGGCTGAAATTCTTAATGAACAGAATGATCTAAATGCGTCATACATCAAAGCATCACCAAATATAGTAAAGATTTTGAAGAACAACGTGAGCCGCTGTATGAAAGGGTATGTCATTATATTATGCCGAGACAGGAGTAATTATAGACAAAGTTCTTTAGTAGTAGATTGTCTTTCATTTAATCTTGGTTTTTAGTATTTTTTAAGAAAGCTAAACATTTTTACATTTTCAGGTAGAAAATTACAAACTGGCACTGGTGACTTTGAAGCTACCTAGACAACTACAATTGGATCTTTTCTTCAAAACCTTGGAAGATGTCGAAGTGTATTTGCCGGATGAATGTATTTTTTTACATGGTATATGCAAATCCTGCAAAAGAGCATTTGCTTTCGTAGACAGTACAACACAGCTTTTAGCTGATTTATACTGCCGCGTATGCACAGGTCCACTGTTTAATATAATAAAAGATTAGAAATGAGTACCTAATTGTGTCTTTAATTCCATTTATGACAATAGAATCTACCCAATGTTGACATGTCATCGTCGATGCATTATAAATAGTTTTATTAGGAAAGGTTATATACCTACATACTAACATCTACACCCTGCACCAGTACCTTGTTTACATATGCTCGTAACTAC
Source organism: Acleris holmiana (assembly GCA_949316455.1). Taxonomy (NCBI): domain Eukaryota; kingdom Metazoa; phylum Arthropoda; class Insecta; order Lepidoptera; family Tortricidae; genus Acleris; species Acleris holmiana. The sequence continues at coordinate 39,674,515 of OX438762.1, read as the reverse complement.
TTATTCGATAATGTTTTGTTTTTTACATGACGCACGAAGATTTAAGCAAATATTTTTATATTTGTATGTAGCGAGTACTAGTGGCTATCCATGCATATTTTTTCTGGAGTTGTGTGTCTGACGCTGGTGGCGCTAGCGAGTTGTTTTGTTACAAGTTGTCACTAGATGTCGCTAGGTCGCCACACCAGCCCCCCTTTGAGACCGGAGGTTGATGGTGATGGATGACGTGCAGTCTGTGCGTTGAAAATGCCGCTTGCAAGTGCCAGTAGTAGTAGATGTCTCCAGTAGAGCTCAGAGCCGCGTTGGCGAGCGTAGCAGGAGAAGAGGAGTGGAGTGGAGAGTACACAGTGAGTCGTGTATCTGCTCCGTGAAGTACTCGTAGTAGGACGCAGTGAGTCGCGTTGCTGATTGAGAGTATTGTGCACACTGTAGACACCAGGCATGGAGATATATCAGAATGCTAGTGGTGTACAGTGTGGTTTGTCTGGCTTGCTGCGAGACTGCGTCATAGTGCTTGAAGGTCGTCAGGTTGCGTAAATGTCCATTGTCGTGGGTCACCAATGTAGTAGAGAGGACAATAGAGAGATCTCTCTCAAGGCGGGTGTTGTGCCTGGGGACCGAAGTCCGTTTGGATGAAGTTAGAAGTGGTATATAAGTCAACCGACTGAAGAAACTTCGTTAGCGCGATGTAGCGCACTGTCAGATTTAGTTGCGTTGTCTGACGCTGGTAGCGCTAGCAAGTTGTTTTGTTACAAGTTGTCACTAGATGTCGCTAGGTCGCCACACACTCATATACCACATCCTTACACACTTACAATAAGTTACAAATATTATATTTACACTAGGAATTCCCGAGAAATAATTTGTATAGCAAAACAACATTTGCCAGGTAAGCTAGTCTAATATATAAATTTCTCGTGTCACAATGTTCGTTCCCATACTCCTCCGAAACGGCTCGACCGATTCTTATGAAATTTTGGGTGCATATCGGGTAGGTCTGAGAATCGGCCAACATCTATTTTTCATACCCCTAAGTGACATGAAAGAAAAAAGCAGGCGAAGCCGCTGGCGGGTCGCTAGTATCCATATAAGCGCATGTTTAGCAGACCACGGATAACCACCGGAACTCATCGATTATTCACGGGTGATAATGAGATTTCCTTATTTAGGGTTATAAAGAGACTCGTGCATTTCGGATTGTATTCGGTAAAGCTGAACGGGTGATATGTTTCATTTTTGATCATTTTTGATACGTAGTGTTAATTTTTTTTTAAACGGATATTTTTGACTTAATCCTCCACGAAATTTTGGCGATTTTGCTGATTTTCGTTTCTTAAGTTGATCGTTTCTAAAAACTATGTATTTGAGTTTTTTAGTTTTTTATGAACAAATGCCGTTTAATAAATTTTGTATCTTTGATGTCTATGATACATACATACATAAAACGTCACGTCTTCAGTCTCAGAGTTGGGTAGGAAAAGCTACAGAATACCAAAAAAATTAAACTTGTCTTTGATAAATGCTATTTTATTTACTAACGTAACGTTAAAGACGTGGCGTTCGATTTCAACGTCGACGTCAATTTTCAACTGGATAATTCCATCATACAAAACGGTTGATTCCTTGAAGGGCAATCAATTGTTGAGTCAGTTAGGTCATAGAATCAACGTACTTCATGAATTGATTTAGACTGGGCGTACGCGTAATATCAGGGTACGCCTCACGAAATCCCAAAATTCTCTATCATGATAAAAAAATAAAAATATATTATGATGAATTTGTGTTTTTCTACGTATTTTGTAATAGTCATAATAATAAATAATACAAAGTTTGTAAAGTGGTACCGTCGTTATTAAATTTTCCCCAAAACAAGTATTTTTTTATCATGAGGCTACATGTGATTTATGAAACTCTGATAGGAAACAATGTAAGGATATATGTATATTTGTAATAGCTTAGTAATTATATGTATTTTCTTACATTACGCACATCGGTAATCTCGTAGTATTTAGGTAGCACTTAACAGTAAGAACAGGGCTGGGGTTCTGCACGGTAATAACGATATCGTATTTGACGCGTTTCCGTATTGTCATGTTTTGATAACTCTTATGTCATTTACTATAATGGCGACTGTGACATAAACGATTCTAAAACACACCAAACGCGAAATCGTTATAACGCAGTAAAATAGAGGCCCAGGACGGCTAGCACAAGTGGTCCGCGACTCGTTTGTCGCTCGGATCTCCCTTTCTATCTGGTCTGTAACTATAGAGACGCACTGAGCGACAAGCGAGAAAATACAACTTGTGCTAAGCGTACAGATTAACGACGTGACGTTGCTTTTCAGAAGGTCCGTCTATTACCAACCCACCAACCGATCATACCATCCAGTTGGTCAGTTCGTCCGTCAAAGAATGAAAACAGTTTAGATAAAAAGTTTTCTCGGTAAGGACCAAATAGTTGGATCATAGTTAGGCGTATTTATACAAACAACAAAAGTGAAAAAAGTTCCGTTGTGACACAAATTTTATCCCTATGGTATGGCAAGTTTTCGTGTCACAACGGATTTTTTATAGATAATTTAATTGAGTGAGTTTAGCGTGGCCAACTTTTTGGTCCTTACCCTTTTTTATTCATTTACTATATAGAATTCGTGATAAATAATTAACATTTTGTTCTAAACTATTAGAAGTACATCTTTCACTTGAGAATATCCACTTTTTGGAAGTAAACGATCTCCAGCCATCCACTGATGCAATCAATGAGTAAAAAAACAATTGTTTTGTTACCTTGCAGCGTATATTTATAAATGCTTCGTTTGATTTGCTTTGCTTTATTTTGTATTTTTCTTATTCGATTCTAAGATATCTAGATATTACAATTTTTAGTAAGATGATATTAATTTATAACGAATTCCATAAATAATTAAATAGTTATTTGTACAACAAGAGAGCAAAGTTGGTTTTTGCTGCGAGTGTTTATTTTGAATCCCGAGCAAGCGAGGGATTCTAGAATTAAATCACGAGGCATTAAAAGACACGAGATGTTTCACCTCAGCAGCGAGAAAATATAACCTTAAAGTAAGAACAAACAACACGGTAAAAATAAAACGACATCTCCCAGCCGCCCGCGCGCCGCGTAACGACCACCATTGTATTGTGAACAAAAATTAAAAAGCTACTTTGTCTGACGCTCGCAGCAAAATCGATTTTTCATCACTGTCTTTATCAGCAAAACCACCCTTTTTGAGGTGCTGAGGTGTAAACTCCTTTTTTTGAAGTTCCGTATTCAAACTAGGAACCCTTATAGTTTCGTCATGTCCGTTCGTCCGTCCATCTGTCCGTCAGTCCGCAGCAGAGACTCTTAGTACTAGAAAACAGCAAATTGGTATGAATATGCATATTAGTCACGCCAGCAAAGTGGTACAATAAATTGTAAAAACTATTTTTTTTGTAGGGGTAACCTCCCCTACACGTAACGTGGGAATGAATATATTTTTTCTCGTTTACCCTATAGTGTAGGGTGTTGTTGGATAGGTCTTTCAAACATATTGCGGGTTTGTGCAAATAGTTTTTCGATTAAGTAATCCGTTTATGAAATATTAAGCTTTAAAGCGCATTTTTTTTGTCAAACTCAAGTGTAAACCCAACAAACAAAACTACAAATACTAAAAATCCGAAAAAAACTTAAATTAAAGATCATATAACAAATTTTAAAGGAAATCAATCACGACTAAGTAGGCCTTATTTGTTCTTGAGATACAGGCGATTAAATTGTTTATGGCTTTTAATAGAAAATGAGTTATTACTTGTTGGTTTTTTTTGTAGTACTTAACGGCTTCGGAACCCTACACTGAGCATGGTCCAACATGCTCTTGCCCGGTTTTCTCATTTTGTTTTCCTTCATTCTTCTCGTCTGAGTTGAGTAAAAACATTGTCAAACAAATGCCACGAGATTCCTAATTTGAAATCATCAAATATTTAGCCTAGATCTTAGTTAAGGATGCGATTAGCTCAGTTTGTGTGACATTGTCCCCTGATATTAATTTATTATTTTTATACCCGTTATGGTTCTTAAATATTAACTAACACTCTTAGCCACAATTATATATATTATAAACATAGTTAACGCAATATGGTTATAAGATTTTTGTAAAAACTTACAATATCGGGATTTATTGAGCGTTTTACGGTATCAAATAAATACTCTCGCGAACAAAATAATACGGGACAGAGTGCGTTTTTCGTACAAAGGAGGCTATTTCAAAGCCTTGGTTCCTGGACAGAGGTTGTTTTGAGTGAGGATTAATAGTGGATACTCCGAGGTTCAATAGAGGAGGAGGTCAAAAGTTCTTAAGATACCTAACTGACCGCACAATCAGTTAACACCACAGCGAGAGAGTTAAGGCCAGCATTTGGATTTCCCTACATTTTATTTGATTCAATCAGTTCGGTATTCTGGGCACTCTGGAAATCCTGTATTGATGCTTGGGGTTTCCGTCATCAAATTTCACAAAAAGCATCCCCTGGCGAGTAACCAAGGCTTCGAAATAGCCTTTTAGTATGAAAAACGCACTCTGACCTATGTTATTTGACCGCGAGTGTATTTAAGTAACAGTCGGTTTTCATGAATTTAAACCGTACTGTGTATATTTTAGGATATGTTCGATCACATACAAGTGGAACATTACGCCCCAGAATATACGGAAATGTTTCCGCTACAACTTATAAAAAAACAGGAGTGGAGCTATTTTGGTAAGGTACGTGAACTATCTTTCTTACCGAACGTTTTAGTGGTGGTACACCTTGTGCAAGGTCCTTCCAGATCGCTACCACCCCCTTGCCCTTTAACCTACCTACCAACAATGCGGTAACTGCTGTTGCATTGTTCGGTGTAGAGATAAGACAACCGGTGAAATACTCTCTTCTTAAGTTTAGCGTATACATAACTACTTGGGAACGGACCGGCACGCCTCAACTCTAGCCGTTCAGTATTCTTTGTAATCTACAAACTTTCAAATGCAACGCACACTTATCAGCACCGTAACGACATCGCCTTGCCTTATATAAATAAGACGAGGCAGTCACGGTCAGTTTCCGAGCTGTTATGTCTACGCCAACGTTTAATCCTCAGAGTTGGCTACGCGGGCTTAAGGTTGTCAGTCTTTAAGATGGTGGTCTTGTGAATGATGTCTATGGGTCACAGATCTGACTATCCATCAGGAGGTATGTGTGCTCTTTTGCCTTCTACGTACTCGAAGCATAAAAAAATGTGACATAGTCGATAGGCCGTGCTCCAGTACCAAAGTACCTAGTTTCGTTTGAATTTTTAGCGGTATGACAGGCCTCGTCTAGTCTACTGGGTAAAACGATATTGCTTTTGACGTGTTATGGTATTGTTTTTAACTCAGCCGCCATTACTGTCAAGTAAATAAGAGTTATCCAAGAAGCTTATATACTACACTGGAGATTGCATCTAGAATATTTTTGTGAAGACAAGTTAATGACCCCTAAATATGATTTTTATTTCTCTCACTTGCCTATCACACACTTACTGCAATCGCCAGGTTAAAAACAAAAAGTCCCAATCAGAGGTGTCATGGATAGATGAGCCAAAGCTTCTTGGATGAGCATAACAAGATTTACTGATTTATCAAGACTTTTGACAAAATATATAGGTACCATCTAATTTGAAGTCAATAAAAAAACCTAAACGAAAGACTCTCGCTTCTCCCTCTTTATTTCCCTGATTGTTGGTAGCTGCCATTTTCCGAATAATCAACTCGACACTATGGCCGGTCTGACAAAAAAAAAACTACCACTTCGAATTATTATATAAATAAAAAAAGTGCGTCATTGTTTAATTCTTAATTTATATTGTATACTCGTATTGTATAGTGCAAACTTGCAGAAGTGTGTGGAAACCAAATGGTAGCACTAGATTTCACAGGTACTATTTTACGCTTATACCCATTATATAACCATTCATACATTTTTACGTTAGAATTATAATATAACGTTAGTATTAATACATTTTAGCGTCGTGTGGCTCTATATTAACGTTATACCTATTTTATGCTGTACATTTCGTATAATATTTATGAAGTTTATATAATTTAAAACATAATATCTTACTTAGGTAGGGTGACCATTATCACCGCTTTTGGTGCACCGTGGTGGTTGCACCTGTTGTAAATAAATAAATATTAGTTCTGAAGTTAAAAATACTAACTATATTTACGATGGTAGGTGTATCCCTTCAGTCAGCAAGACAACTATAAAGTTAGTTTAAACTTCAATTTTGAGTTATTGTCATAAAGCATTATGTTTATTTGACAGCAGCCGTTATGCGGCTGATTGCCGCTGGAAGGGTTAAAGAATATAGTGTGATGTGTTTAAATAAATTAAATTACTTAGGTAATGAAAACGTTATTATAATAACAGTTATGGTTAGGTCTACAAAAATCAAGCCTTGATGGAAATAATATTGCCTACCTACTAAATTATTATTAATACAGCTCTTGCCAATTTTGGTAACAGCAACCGACCTACTCTATTAACTCGAATTCAGGATTTTCGCTCTCATAAAGCTTATATACCCAGAGTTGGGCAGTATTTGAATTACTTGTAATTAAATACGTAACTGAAATACAAATACGTACTTGGCATTTGTATAAGAGAGTAAATACCATTTTTTGCTACTTCAAAGTTATATTTGCAGTTGGAGCATCGACCGTAATGTAGACTTACACCGTGTCCAATAAGTTCGAATACACATCTTTTTGCAGTGACCCTAAAGACATACATACTACAGGCCATCAAATTCTTATTTTAATTTATAAAGTATGTTATCGTTAACAAAATGCAATCGTTTCAAACGTCAAGCATTTGTAGTTTGCTTTTAATCCACGATGAAACAGTATCGTGAAACGATTGTCAGAAAATTTCGCAATGGCGACAGCCCGGATGCTATCTTCAAAGCCTTAAAACCCCTTGAAATTAAACGCAATATAGTTTACACCACAATCAAAAGGTATAAAGAGACCGCCTCAGTAGAAGACAGTAAAAGATCCGGTCGGCCACGTTCAGCTAGAACCGATAGAGTAGTAAAGATTGTGAGACAGCGACTTCGGCGGAAAATACACCGCTCTATCCAAAAATTGGCTGCTGACCTCAAAATTTCAAGAGGATCTGTACACAATATTTTAAGGGTAGATTTTGGATGCCATGCCTAAAAAAACAAAAATTTCATGGCATTTCCGAAGCGACCAAGAAAAAGAGAGTACAAAGATCCAACTTTCTTGGCACGCAGGCGATGATTTTGTATTTTCAGACGAGAAACTGTTCGTGTTATAACAGCCCCATAATGCCCAAAATGATCGGTAGTGGGCACCAAGGATAGAAGACATTCCGGACAGTCAGAAAAATGATCCCAAGTTCCAGAGCTCTAGCTCACCATCGGTGATGGTGTGGGGTGCAGTTTGTAAGCGGGATAAACTACCTCTAGTATTTATCGATAAAGGCGTTAAAATCAATGCTTAATACTATAACTCCGAGGTTTTGGAGAAAATTGTTGCTCCAAATTTAAAAAGGATGTTTGAAAACGACTATTATGTTTTCCAATAAGACGGAGCTCTTTCACACACGGCAAACGCTGTTCAAGCTTGGTGTCAGGCTAATTTCACCGATTTTCTGCCGAAACATGAATGGCCACCAAGTTCTCCGGACTTGAATGTATTCGATTATTTCGTGTGGTCGTACATGCTTTCGAAACTACATGATTATAAAATCGCAAACCTGGATCATTTCAAAAAGGTTATCGAGCATTTTTGGGACGAGATACCAATGGAAGCGGTGCGTGCCGCGTGTGATTCATTTGAGAAACGTTTGAAGCTAGTAAAAAAAAGTTAAAGGTGGAGTTATTCCGAAACATTTGTTGTAAATTTTGTACAATTGAAATATTGAAATATATTTATTTACTTTAAGCATTACAGGTTTTCTTATTCTATAATCGTGCCAAACTACAGACCAGTTTGTCGGCACTTACTCCTGGAATTCATTTAATCAATAACGCTCACAAGTAACACTTAACAGAATATTTTTAATCTACGCACTAGTTAATTTAAATTTAGTTTGACATATAAAACTTTTTTAATTTAGACTTAAATACATATTCCGTCTAAATCATTAATGAGTTCGCTCGGTAGTTCATTAAATATTTGTGGAATCAAATAATTACTTATTCTACAACCATAATAATTAGTGAATTTAGGCAAAATATATGTTTTAACTTTTTTAGGTCGACTTGAGAAGCTCCGGAATTTGATTATTATAGAATTTAATTTATTAAAATATTCAATGGCCAGCAAAAATTTTACCTTCCTATCAACAGGCATAATTTTAGAAATCTCGAAAAGCTTTTCATAATCTTCGTTACATTGGTCTTTATTTTTTTTAGTAACTAGACATTTGAGGAATCTTATTTGCAATCGTTTTATTTCATTCATGTGAGTTGGAAACGACCTGCCGTAGCTACTCAAGCCGTAACTCAGTACAGGATCTACCAGTGCATGGTAGACACAAAAAAGCACTGAACTACTGACTTAATACTTAAGGTTATGAAATTGGGTAAGCAATGCTCGAAGTTTAGTGCACACTTGTTTTATGTGTGATTTCCAATTCATATCTTGATCAATAATTAATCCTAAGTATTTTATACTGGCAACATGATCTATAGGCTGACATTTACAATTACTGGCTGACATAAAAACTGCTGGTGCAAGCATTCAGCAGAAAGGATTGTGAGACAAACATACATACATACATATGAATAGCTTAACTAAAGATACAAGTCCATTGGGGTGTACGCGTATCTTAATTTAATGCTGGCTGTACTAGAAAGAATATAATTATCTCCGAACAAGAACTAAAGGCATAGAAGAGCCTCAAAACGAAAGCGTCAGATCTATACCTGTCTCGAAAATTTCAATATGAATGTTCAATAAGTTAAAAAAAGAATGATTATAGAGTTCTTGCTAAAACTAGCCGTACACATAAAGGTGTTGTCAACTCGTGTAAACTGTTCACTAACTGGACACCAAGGTCGTAGATTATTATGCAACAGTGTGCGACAGCAACAGTGCACGACCATGGTATTTTAGCTTATAGAACTGTCTCTTTTTGGCACACTGAATCCCAATAAGACTGTGCATATCAGCTATCTGTATGTTGCCTTTTGTTAAATAGCTCCTTATATGCCTTTACGAGTAGTTCTTATTCTATGAGAGTGTATGAAACAAACTTACAAATTTTCTTAGATCATTTGCATACTTACGCTCGTAAAAACATTACCCTCCCTTGGGCAGTGAGGTAAAAATGGGAACGATCGGGGAGTATATTCTTTCGAAATGTGTAAATCGGTCAATAACAATCATAATAAAACCTTAAGTAGGTAAATAAAAGGTTAAATTACTACATCGGGGTATAAGTTAAGGATACTTAACAAATGGTTTTATTAGCTAAGCATGTAACGCGAGGTTATTTAAAAAAAAAAACATTAACCGCGCTTAGGTAAAACAAAGCGTAGTATTGTGGGTTAGACAGGTTTCAGTATTGGAAATCCTCAAAAATCATGCACTTAGCGATGTTGGTGACTCTTGTATCTTAGAAAGCAAATAAGATAGAAAAATAAAACCAAGACAGGTCGATTGAGAATTTTGCGCTTCCTTTAGCTATTTTAAAAAGTGAAAACCGGACTAAAGTCACTTAAACCCGTATTTATAGACAAGAAAAGTAATTACTTGAGTAATAGTAATGTCAAAAGTCATACTAAAATCGTTTCTTAAGTCATTACTTTTGCTTAAGTAATTACATTTCGTGTCTATAAATACGGGTGTTAGAGGAGTTTTAGTCCGAGCACGGCAGATAAGCTAAAGCTACAATCGATAACCTAAGATCACCATGCGTAAATAACACTTAGGTATTAAATATTTTTGTTTTATATAATTATAATAATTATGTGCACAGCTTAATGTAGTAATATTTCGTTAATTAAGTCATTAATAGCTTATAAATAGCTCCGTTCAGGTTTCCGTGTACCGTCACATACGAACCGCATACCGTCTTGTATAAACAATTATTACCTGAGAACAAGGAATAAAGATTTGTGGCGTTGCACGGGACATTGTTTCATCTTGTCTTAACACGCTGGAAATCAATTCCAGGGTCCCAGCTCCCAAGTGTGAACGAGTCTTGCCGCAGCCACTTGCCTTGCTTATCGTGCGTCGGCCTTCAGGGGAGTACCCTGCGCTCTGATCCAAGCTGTTATGGAACTCATAATATTTAATTAAAGTAGATTTTTATAAGGTGTCAGTGCTTATATTTAATTACATCATTGCCCTAAACTTCTTATTACTACATTAAGACGCTGATCATTGTTTAAGACACTAACTGCCGCACCCAGAGAGGTTCATAAAATTAGTCCTAATGACTATTTAACTAATTACCATTAAAGTAGTAAATTAGCGGTATATCCCAGAAACAAAATTTAATGGTTCATTTACTTATGACAGTTTTAAGTATTCATAGAGCGGAACTTATATATATATAATCTGTATATCGATAAAGCATAGGTGTGGCCACACTCAAAAAAGGATTGGTATATTATAACAAAAAAATAATTAAACTCATTTAAAACCATTATTAATCTTAATATAAATGCTAACAAATCCTTTTACTCTTATTATTTACTAAAATACGAGGTGAAATGGCTAATTTCATTGAAATCAAATAAAACCCTTCTCATATTTTTTCTATGGCACCACTCACTTCTAGATGTCAATGTTGCGGATAGCGGGAAAGCCATTGTAAAGTTACTTAATAGTTATTTTGTTCGTTTATGTTATGGTAACTTAACTGTAATTTGTTGTTTTCGCCGTGCAAGAAACGTGTGCTGTGTGTACTGTAATTTCATCGGTAACGTGTCATGGTAAGTAGGCATCGCAATAAGTTTGTGGAGTTACCTATGTCTAGATAAATTTAATAATACTATTCATATTGTTTTAATTCAGGAAGTTCAGCAATCACTTTTTCACTGCGGATGAAAAGGCTCTATTGGCACATTTAATTAAAAATATGCCAATCGTGGAGTCAAAGTTAACTGATGGCAAGTCAGTCACCAAAAAGCAACAAGCGTGGGACTTAAGGGGGCACCGAGCTTTTTGCGCTCATTAACTTTAGGTATTTTATGCACTCTGTGTATGTGTGCGTATAGCACACCAGCAAGGAGCGAGCCGGAGCCATGCGCCGGCCGCGCGCCGCGCCTGACGAGCCGTGCGCCGATCCACTAGGCGCGGAGGTTGCTACCAATGTTTACAAAATAAAAAAACATAATCGATTCCGAATACTTTTATTCAAATATTGACTATAAGAAGTTAAAAACTTTTTTCAGTCTACATTTTTTTTTAAATTTGTTGTTTACTGTCGGTAGGTAAGGTAGGATTGAATTACTTGTATTGTTGAGGTACAGTCACATCACGAGATTGTTGAGCCACTCTAGAACCCACTCACAGATAGATAGATAATTTTTAATTAATGTCGTTTGTACATCTATGGTGTATTTAGCTAGTGTTAAGTTATTTATAATATTTATTGGGCAAATTGTTCGGCTAAAGAGAATAAATCATAAGTAAAAGCCGTACATCTTCCAATCGGCCATCTTCCCTCTCCGAAGGTTACCGGGAGAACCCTTTCATAGAAAGTTGACGGTAAATTTTGACGTAAATAATTTCTTTTGCGTGACTTGACGCTGTCATTAGGACAGAGTTCTATGGTGGCTCAACAACCCCGTGATTTAATGTGACTGTATATTGAAATGAAATAAAACCTAATTACCTTTATTGACAATATTCTAAGCACAAAATAAAGTGAACTCAATACCTAATGTAAAGTAATAAGAACGGCTGAGTAGGGCAAAAATCCCAGTCATGGACCCTTTCTTCAAGATATTATTTTTAACTGACTTCAAAGAAAAGGAAGTTCTCAGTTTGACCTTTATGTATGTATGTATGTTTGTCCGCGATTATCTCACGTTTGGCTGAACCGTTTTTAATGCGGTTTTCAGAAAAGTATTTGTTTCACATAGGAGAAGGTTTTGGTATTTTAACCGTCTTTAAAAAAAAGGATCTTAGTATGTACGAAATGTTTATCCATGATTATTTCCGCAAAAACTTCAATGTCTGATTCTGATCACTATAAAGTATAAAATTAAATTGACGTTTTAAAAAACTAAAAACTTAAAGCTGCTGTATCAATCACATATTTAGAAGTTCCTACTTAATGTTTGTATGTATATAATGTAATGAATAATGTACGCAGGTATCTTTAGAAAAAAATATTAGGACATAAGAAACAACAATAATCAATATCGGATTTTACTTCACGGCATTATTTTGTCTGTGTGAGTAAGCAATGTCATTGTCTATTTCTCCATCCACTGAAAGACAAGAAATTTGGTCCATTGGCATCCTGTAATAAAACAGAACGTTTTGATTTAACTATAATTTATTTATTAACAGAATTAGTTTTTGGATGAAATTTTGTAATCCTCATTCTATAAAAATAATTCGTATTTGGGACTTACAATTCCATTGTGTGGTAAATTTTATAATCGATGTCAACCAATTCATTTACTCTGTAAATTGAAAAAATATAAAGATAATGTGAAAATTCATACTAAATTTATTAAAATGTTTTCCTATACACCTCTTACTATTTTTACGGATACCTCACCGGTTCATTAGGTACCTAACTCTTCGCTTTGTAGCGAAGTGCCAACAACTGGAACATTAACCCTATAAATAAAAAAATATGAATAATTTTGCAATTTTACTCATTTGTTGAAATATAGTTGTTAGGTACTGAGTATTCTTACGGAGTATTCTCTTTGTATTCAGATTTCTGGAGATGTCTTGCTCTAGAAATATTGAAACCATCCCAAGGAGTAACAATATTATATAATTAATTATAGTAAAAAAAACCTCGGGTCGTTCTAAGAAGCTTGTTTTGCCTGTAAATGTGTTTTTTTAGCTAAACTACTTTTATATCTTGGTAAATATTCACCATAGAAGTGTATTTTTATATACCTACCTACTAATTGAAAGAACTTCGCGTGTTGTTTAAAATTACTTGTGTAAATAAACCAATTTTGGCCCAAAACATCAAGACTACAACTAAACGATTACAAAGTCTTAGTAATACAAATCGATACATCTCGAAAATCAGTCTATGTTGCTACCGATTTATTTTCTCCTCCCTTAGCGTGGCATTTTGACAACTGTCAAATCAGGTTTCTTAGAACGACTCCACTATCAGTAGGTTTACGATTTTAACTAACTTCATTTCCTCACGCAAGCGTTTAGCATTGTGCTTTTGCCAACCCCTTCTCTTCCTTTCTTGGTTGTGTTTGTTCCCCATTTAAAATAAAGTGAATAATCACAAAAATCGCGATAAACGCAACCAACCACCAAGCGACACAGCCTCCACGTCCGACGGCCGAAGCCTGCCATAATTAGGTAAGTATGAGAAAAAAATATCTCAGCGAGTCATCTAGGAAGTAGGGGAGAATGGGCAATAGTGGATCACTTTTTTTTCAAGTCAACTATTTCTACATTTTATTTAGTTTTTTAAGCAGAATGTGTGCCAACGATACCTCAATGCTTAGAAATAAAGAAAAAGTGGAAAAAAACACTGCCTCAGGTGAGACTCGAACTTACAATCGTGGATCTTTTCCGTTTCATCCTTGTTAGTTCAAAAATGTATTTTTTTCTATAACTAAGCAATTTATCTGATTTAAAAACGACATTTAAAAACGGCTTTTGCTAAATGATTATTATTATTTTATTATTTTTTAGTTTTACTTCTTTGACGATCATAATATGAACTCTGTAAAATTGACATGTTGTTCAATATAACTGTAACTTATATTATGAAATAAATAAATCTAATCTAATCTGATCTAGACGGCTGTGAAGAATAGCAAAAGTTAACATTTTTATCTTTCGATATACGCAGCGTTGATTTGGTCATATAAACAAAAAAAAACTAGTTTAAAAATATCTCAGCCAACTATAATGTCATATTTTAAGCAATTGTCGGGTAGAACATAAAAAGTAAGCGCCATATTGTGACCGTCAATAACGACATCACTTGAAATTTGTTCGCTACACATTACTTTTGAATTGCCAATACCTGTTATTTCAAATTGTAAATTTGTTCGTTTTCCGGATAACTTAGAAGCTATGTTTTGCTTTACGAGAGAACACTCAGCACCAGAATCAAAGTAAAATGAGTGCGACTCACCGGATTGCGTTAGGTTGCCGCACACGCCTCGTATCTCGCAGGCGTCAACGCGCCGCTGCTGTGGATTTGCGCCCGGGGCACCGCTGCTGCCCGCGGGGCTCGCCGCGCTGTGCTGTGGACGCTGTGGTGCGCTGGCGTCCGGTGCAGTGCACTGGCGAGGGTAATGTCCTCGTTGATTGCAGTTGTAACAGACGACAGTTTTGTTGTTTGATGCTGTAGTAGATGGTGGAGACTTGAATGTGCTTGATAGTGTAGTGAGAGTGCCTTTGAATTTCCTAAGGCGACAATCAATAGCTTTGTGGCCGGGTTTACCACAGTGATGGCATTTAAATTGAGACGGTAGTGTGGGGAATCGGGTGCGTTTTGCAGTAGAAGCGTCGTTGCCGTCGTCACTGGCCTTACGTTTGAGGTAAGAAAATGAATTCATCTCTTGCAGAAGCGTAGTTCTATTTGTGAGCGTTGTAGTGAAAGCTAATCGATGCAAGCGGGAATCAAATTGTGATGTATGCGCCAACACATACGATATCGCTATCTGCTCTGTTGTCAGATCTTTCCACTTAGCATTAACTTTTGACAACAAGCGAGCGGCATACGCAGCCAGACATTCTCCTTCCATAGGGCGCCCCTTGTTGATATTGATGAGGGCTGCGGCCACAGTCTCTGCGCATTCATAGCGAGCAAGAAATAGGTCCTTGAAGTGCGACCATTTCATTCCGGCATGTGATACTTGACAAGGCCACGATGAAGCGCTTCCCTTAAGTGACTTACTGAGGGCAATTATCAGGGCCCCTCCTTCCAACGGACGTTCAGCAAGGCAAATATC
This sequence comes from Acleris holmiana, assembly GCA_949316455.1. Classification (NCBI taxonomy): domain Eukaryota; kingdom Metazoa; phylum Arthropoda; class Insecta; order Lepidoptera; family Tortricidae; genus Acleris; species Acleris holmiana. Next base: position 39,659,335 of record OX438762.1, on the reverse strand, counting down.
ATCGGTTGAGCACCAAGCCCGCGGATCTGCATCAGTAACCTCAGGATTAAATTCTGGAAGTGTGATTGAAGTCGACGGTGGTTGTTTCATGGCCTCGATGAGTTGCAACATGGAGCGGCTCTGCAGTTCGAGTAAAACCTTCCATGGTTCTGGATCACAGACTGCAGTTGGAGCTTGTGGTTGTGCCCGAGCGAATCCCACTTCTGATGTTGGCTCTTGTGTATGGTTAGCAGCCTCCTCTTCATCAGGTGTTTCGGATGGCAAGGTGTCCATGGTGTAGGTTATCGAGCAATCAAATCACAAACTCCAAGAAATTAGATAAGTTTGTATTAAAATTATTAAGAGTAGGTACAGCAGGTATAAGAAGCTACCAGGTGTAGGTAAACCGACAGGTTCGTTGAGTGAGGTTCGTTCCCTTCGGCTCTCGGCAAAAGAGTGAGCCCCTCAGCCACCAGCCCCGCCTCAACGACTCCGTCTCACGTGACGTCACGGTGTTTACCCACCACTGTTACAGATCAAGTCAAATCAAACACTTTTAATCAAAATCGAGTAATTAGGCATCTTATTCTGCGACATATGTATGTATTTAATTTTAATATTTTAAATTATATTACCTATGTATAGTCTCAATGCTAAATGTCGTAATCAAAAAGTGGTTGAACATGCAAACTCTTTGGTTGGATGCACGGCTTGGAAGTTGAAACAAAATTATATCTAAAATAAATGGAAAACTATAACGCACTAGTGCGTAATATTCAACTTTCCGCACGATATACAGCTACGAAAAGTACCACTTTTTGAGCAACTGTGTTAATAACATAATTTCGATTTTCAACGAATATATGAGCTACTTTTTTGTTATATTATTTAATTTTGATTAATTGACCTGAAACCGGCGACTGTACTGTGAAATTTGTTGTAAGAGGTTTAGAATATCGCATATTCACGAATCGTTTTGACGCCTAAAAGGTATGAATAAATTACAATTTACTGCCGTAAAAGATGTCTAAAAAATGTATGGTTATTTTTTTACCACCATAATATTTTATTTTTGTGGGCAACCAATTGTTTTTGGTTTCGGCTACTTAAAACTCTGGTTCATAAAATTTAAACAACAGTAATAAAGTTCAGTTCAAAATCCATCCATTACCTTAAAAAACATCCAAAAATTCAAAACAATAGCAATACGAGGGCTGTTTTATAAGTACCCGTTTTCAAATGTTATTCTTGTCACTGGCCAAAAATATGTATATGACTGTTTTAAGGCATCCTTCATGGGCCGGAAAAATTTAAAAAATATATCACAGCATTCTTTTGTTTTTTTTTTCATTTAACGGCTGTTGAATGTAAAAATTCGATTTTAATTGCAAATATGGAGAAAGAACAGTATCGTTATGTAATTCGTTTTCTGTTTTTGGAAGGAAAAATATATGATGAGATAAAAGTACAAATCCAACCTGTTTACAAGGATAATACACCTTCTATGACAACTATCAGATATAGGTATAACGAGTTTAAACGGGGTAGAACATCCGTCTTTGACGAAGACCGTCCAGGCCGCCCTATTGAGGTTACTACGGAAGCGATGGTCTAGAAAATAGAAAATATCGTATTAGCCGACTGCCGAATAAAGCTTAGAGAAATTGTTGACACTATTAATGTTTCAATCAAGCGGGCACAATATATTTTAGAAAACAAATTAGTAATGAAAAAAGTATCTGCAAGATGGGTGCCGCGTTTGCTCACCGAGGAACAAAAGCTTACCCGAATGACTACTTCGAAGCAATGTTTAGCAAAATATAAAAGCATTCCGAATGAGTTTCTGCAGCGATTTGTGATTGTAGACCAAACGTGGATTCATAACTATACCCCAGAAAATAAAGAACAATCAAAGCAGTGGTATTTACGAGGCGAATCAGCTCCAAAAAAAAAGCAAATTCCGTCCCATCTGCCGGAATTGGCCGGAAAGGTCATGGCGACCGTTTTTTGGGACTCGCAAGGAATTATACATATTGATTACTTACAAAAAGAATAAACGATAACAAAGCAATACTACGAAAATTTATTGGGTGAATTTGATTCTGTTTTAAGGAATAAACGACCGCATGTAACAAAGAAAAAAGTTATTTTCCACCATGACAATGCACCAGCTCACTCGTCCAAAATCGCAGGGGCAAAATTAGAAAAATTACCGCCGCATCCACCATATTCACCAAACTTAGCTCCATGCGACTTTTTTTATTCCCAAACCTAAAAAAATGGCTCGGCGGAAAGAGATTAGCGTCAAATGAAGAGGTCATCGCCGTCACAGAGGCTTATTTCGACGACATTCCAAAATCGTATTTTTTGGATGACTTATTAAAGCTAGAATACCGCTGGAACAAGTGTAAAGAGTTAAAAGGTGACTACGTAGAGAAATAAATATACATGTACAAAAAATTTTTTTTTTTCTAAACACGGGTACTTATCAAACAGCCCTCGTATATAATGTTTTAAAACAACCTAAATCTCGAAATCTCTTGAACTTATAGAAAATGTTAACTGTTAAATCACGAAAAGAAGCAAAACCGGCCAAATATCGTATACGGCCTCTTAAAATTGTACTTAGTAAAATTCTTACTTATTTATTTGTAAAAAATAGTGAAATGTATGATGAATTACTTAAAATGCGTCAAAGGTGAAATAGATTTACGAAGAGATGCTACGAGTATAATTCAATGTTGCGTAACTCCCGCCACGATATGAAGGAGGTCATGTCATGTCCACTTTAGTTTATTATTCAACAGATAACAAACAGCACGAGTTAAACGCGGGTGGCTAATTTTTTCGTAAGGTGTTGAAAATGATCGTACGTTTTTTTATTTTCGTTCTCTCCTTTATGATATTGAAAGCCGACAAAACGTAAGTATTGTTTTACGTTTTATTTATATATAATTTTATTTTTTACAGGCCTAGTAGTTGTGTGACATATGTTTTACTTAGACGATTTGATTTGACTGATAAAGTGATAAGAAATATCCGGATACGTAAATTTTAAAAGGAAATGTCGATGTTTCTGGCTTAAATGATGTGTCAAGTCTGAGTTATCTGTTCAATACAATAGTTGGGATCACTATCATTCCGCACGCACACAAATAAGTTTACCATTAGTACTCCATAACCACGCATTTTTAAATATTATTGACTAATGAATACACTTACAGTTTGGTCGTTCCAAGAAGGCCGATTTGACGTTTGTTGGTTTTCATACCGCGATAACATTGTGCGGACTCTACGAAATTTAATTCAAAATTTGAATTACTTACAATGTTACCTATACATTACAAATACTGAATATTATTTTCTAGGAACAACTGTAACATTATGTTATTAAATACACTCAGGAACATGAATTTACCATAAATTCGTAATTTGGCTGGACGCCATTACAAAGTTATGTACTACTGCGTCAAATACCGTAGTAATGTGACCGAGTCGGAACCAAAACATATCCGATTATTGTTACGTGGTATAGAACTGATATATTATTATCTTTTTTTATTGAACACATACATTGTGAATTTAAAATTTACAATTTACTCGACCCGGCTTGTACTTTTGCACTGTTTCTGCTACTCCCGTTGACCTCAGCTTGTTTAATCTGGACTTTGATATTTCCACTCGTGATTGTGGTTTTCCTTCTGTTTGGGAACTATAGAACCCGAACTGTCAAACAATGATTATATTAAATGAGTGTCATTTTCATATCCATTAATATGAACTTTATTGTTTAGTCAACGTCAAGTGTTACACAATAAAGTTGTATATTAATGGATTTGAAAATGTCACTCACTTAATACAATAATTCTTTGACAGTTTGGGTGCCATCGTATTCCGATTGAGATCCGAGTTTTCCCGACGGGAAATCATTTTGCACTACATCTGTGTATGTATAACGTAGAGAACTAGCTTCAACATAAACCCTGCAAGGGTACTGCAACAAGACACAATAATATACTTATATGTCTATTTAGAAAATAACATTTACATTATAATATAACAGATGAAATTTAACAATAAAAAGCTAACAGATTTATTCACTCTTGAAACGCAAAAAATCTTTTTAGATTATAAAAAACGTTATGAAATCAAAAAACTCCTTAATTTACTATCAAAAATAGACTCTTGTCGTATATTTGATTGTAAAAGGTATTTTATTGTATATTTTTACAGCCACGTGATGTGTCCCAGAGCTAACAATAGCTCGACTTGATGTAAAAGTTTAACCATTTAGCCATAATAAATGAAAAAGTGCAAAATATTCGAATTTCCCGCTTCACCCTGACGACCAATCAGCTTTAAAACAAGATCTAATACTTTAAAAGATTTTCAAAATAATATGAACGTATAATAAGCAACTTTATAATTTATCAATTTCATAACCCTAGTGATAAAAATCGATACGTTTTGAAAATCGGTAATTTTAGTAACCGATTTTTTTTCTCATTCCTAGACGCTAGGTTTTGGCAGCTGTCAAATCGGCCTTCTTAGAACGACCAAACTGTAATAATTGTATTAATGTTTATATTGATGTAGGAATCTTTAGATGGTTTTTTTTGACAAAATTGTCATGATATTTGATGATGGTTATCATAATATTTTACTTTTCGAAATATTCTTGATGTTGTTGGAGAGATGTATTGGTAGATTTGTTTGACTATTATAACAAGATCTAATACTTTAAAAGATTTTCGAAATAATATGAACGTATAATAAGCAACTTTATAATTAATCAATTTCATAACCCTAGTGATAGAAATCGATACGTTTTGAAAATTGGTAATTTTAGTAACCAATTTTTTTTCTCATTTCTAGACGCTAGGTTTTGGCAGCTGTCAAATCGGCCTTCTTAGAACGACCAAACTGTAATAATTGTATTAATGTTTATATTGATGAAGGAATCTTTAGATATGGTTTTTTTTGGCAAAATTGTCATGATATTTGATGATGGTTATCTCAATATTTTACTTTTCGAAATATTCTTGATGTTGTTGGAGAGATGTATTGGTAGATTTGTTTGACTATTTATATAAGAGAGGGTTTTAGTCAGCAGTACGACAGAGACGGATAAAACCTTTCAATAACCAAAATAACAATGGTGCTTTTAAATACATGGAAGTGTTTTTTTTTAATAACAATTAATCCTGATGGGCACGATAAGATCTTCAAATCGAATTATCTTTTATCTTAAGTACATAAATGTAGCTTGAAAACTGTCGCATTGGGAGTGGTTTAAGAAGCCGGGTGCATGAAAATAAATCGTTTTCAATGTAGATGGCCTAGTTCACAATTGTACCATTACATTTTTACCAATTTTACAGAGGAGCATTATGGCATATAAATAGAACATAAAAATTGTATTTTTTTATATTTATGAATTTGAACAGGTCTTTGATATTAAAGATATTACAGATATAGTTCGTTATTATAGTTAAAGTCGTAATAAATCATAGCTCTTAAATTTTCACGGGACAATTCCATTTTCAGCAGCGACTCGACGACTTCAAAAAACAATTGAAACCGAACCATTTTTTCTATGTGGCCAGTGTGTTAAAATAGTGAAACTTTAGAGATTATAGAAAGGTATGATATGTGTCAAAAATATGTTTCTAAGTATTAGATTCCCGAAACTTTCAGTGCAGCCCTCGTATTTAACTGAAATGAATCCGTTTCATAAAAATAATAATAAAACGTTCGTTTATTTCATGAAAATAAATATATATCAAATAAAGTCAATGTTAATATCAAGTATTTATTTATTTAAAATAACGAACATAACATTTGTACACTTCTGGCAAAACAAACTGATAAGAAAACTCAAACATAATCGAAGAGTTTGAATACTACATTGAAAAACACCGATTGAATACACAACGTGGTCTCACATTCTGCTGATTATTTCGTAGCAAGTACCGCCTGGAAAATTTTGATATTTAGGCAAGTAGTAGGCCAGTGTATGGCCTATATTGAGAAAAAAATCTAGGGGTGTCACTACTACACAACCACATCAAAAAAAAAGTTTATTTTTAAATTGGTATTTTTTATACGATAACTAGTAAGTATTCGTTTTTTGGGTGGCGACGCAAAAGAAAGAACGTCATTTCAAAATTTTAAGCAAATTGCTTGAATACATACAAAAAAAAACAACATTAAAAAAAATCTTGAACAAATCATAACTCAAAAACTATTACAAGTAGGATGTTCATACTCGGCAAAAATATTCTTCATTACAAGAGGTACTGACAAAAAATCCCCGAGCCCATTTGATGTAAGGGCCGACTTAATATGGAAACCGGGCCCTTTTTAAAAATGTTAAAATTTTAAAACTTTTTTTAATGTTTAGTTAACTCGTGCTGTTTTAATTTTATATTTTAAACACGGAACAACAGCTGTGACGTCATTCCTGTCATGAATTTAGTATAGAGTGTTTTTGCAGGGGGTCTGAACTAAATCTTTTTAAGCTTCATGTCTTATGAAAAAAATACACGACAATTATTTCGCGTATACAGTTAATCCTCTCTTTCATAGCACTTTGCATAGAGCGGACAAAAAAATGCATGTTCCCCATTATAACATATTTTAAAGTGATCTTACTTTGTTCAGAAGTATTCTGACATTCATCGACCACTTTAAACACACTTCACTCTGTCCACTTGAAGTCGGCGTTCCAAAATATTGTTAACCAAAAGGCGACTTCAGTTCGACGGACCAATTAACTACTATTTTTAAAAAGTATTTTTTTCGTTATTTACGACGTTTTTTGATTCCTAAGTCAAGGAAATAAAAGAAGCAAGTATGTCTGTCGATGAATAGCTGAACTCCAATACTTCTGAACAGAATATAAGATTACTTTAAAACATGTGTTTGATTTTTAAAACATTAATTTAAATTCATACTTTTTAGGGATAATAATAGTTTTACAATACAATAAAACTCTGCTCAATAGCAGAGACGATGCATAGCGTCTTATGAGAGTGCGTTGTACTTCTGATCTTGTATTACCCATTCACAGCCCGTTTCCGGATTGCCTACCACATGTCTTTTCCGTTAGCGCGTTTTTGTATCACTTGGTCAGCCCAGGTGTTCTGCAAGCTGCGAACGTTACTTCATAAAGTCTCTCACCAGGAGGCCTTATTTGGAATCTATGCATTGTATTTTTTGTATTTAATTTTATTGTATTTACAATATAATAAAACTGCCACAAGCCGATGCATAGATCTTGTGAGAGATGCGTTTTGTTGGCTCCGGTGACCACGGACGATGCTATGTGACAATTGAATCAATTCAGAGCTTTACTTGAAATAGTTAGTAAAGATAATCGCAAATTTAGTTAAGTAGGTGTTGTAATAACAAATAATAATAATAATGATATTTAAGCACATAAGCGACATATTTATTAACTTGACTTACATCAACTGAAATACGATTAAAGTAATCAACATAATTAACTTGATTAATATAAACTCTACGTAAGACCATAAGGCCCCGTGTGGTTGCCGGGTTAGAATAGTGCCACGTGTGGTACGTTAGGTTCAGAAGTGGTGCTAATCGCGTTCGCCCTTCGTTTATTACTACAAGCCGCCGGCCGACCTACGATTCCTGTATCAATCAATCCGAAATCCGATCTACGAGTACAACAAATTTGAAGAGCGAAGCATACCTAACCTAACCAACTACGACACGACACCTTACCAATACTGAACGAAGAACGTGGCGGCTATACAATTAACATACAAAAAAAAAAACCTCCTCCTATTTGGAAGTCGGTTAAAAACGTAGATGATTCATACTGTTACCGGATACTGGATCCGGTAGGTATCGCTTGCATTTGGTGGTTCATAAGATTACGGTATCTGTCCCCACTGCTGAGAGCATTCGCGTGTAATATTCGAGGGGTATAGACGTTTACCCGAACATTACTGTGGTCCACACCACTTGAATATTGAAGACGCTCCTTAATAGTTACGACAAAACATGTACAATTCAAACATTACGAGTTTTAGGTTGTGGCGGGTTGTTATCCGCAACTCGACGACTTACGAGTGTGTATTGCCTATTTTACGGAGATATTATGAGTTTTATGTTTGCAAAACAAGCTTTAAACCAGTGATTCAAACGTATACTCGAAATGCTTCACAAATGTATTAAGGAGTATTTAACATTTTAAAAGTTCGAAACACATAAAGGTTAAACAATATCAAGATCACTTCTAATAAAATGCACGAAAGTACTAAGCGCTTTAAACACAGTATAATTCTGTTTATGAAATCGTAATGTTATTGCACTTGTCATGTATTAAGAGCGGTTAAAACCGTTAAACCCTGAGTTATACTTATATCACATTAAGTAAACATCAGAACACAGCGGCCAATCTGCGTGATCAACAGCACTTGCCTTGCAGAGATATTAAAAGATAAAACGCGTCGTTATAGTCATACGAAAATAACGCTGCATTAAGGACTTCGTATTAAAGTAAGTAAACACGACAGTGTTTAACAATAATATTGAAATGATTTATTTATTAAATACTTAAAGCATTTTTGTTCTTAATTTAATTTACAGTATTTTTTATTAAAATAGCTTATATTTTTTTAAAACATACATTAATGTCGATGTACAAAAACGATTAAAAGCACTTGTAAAGAATGTTTTAGAATTTTTTCCTAAACGTTGGTAAGCGTTTCACTTAATTACCTAACTTTCCGGCTCCGATTTGATTTATTACAATTTATGTTAGAAAGTAAACTTAAATAACAGAAACGAATTATTTTTAATTGTTCTTTAAAGTACTGATAAGTGACTATCCTAAACCCTCTAACTTTTGTAGAGTGTTTTGTTTAAGCAAATTGCTAGTTACTGGTTGGATAATATGTTTGAGAACATGAAAAAATACCAATAATGGACTGTAAAGTTTATATATATATTAGAAATTTAAAAAACCCCCTACTAAATAAATAGTATGTAAAAAAACCGCTAAAAAGTTAAAAATAATAAGTAGTGGCCCTAAGGGCTGATTGTTTGATAAGTAGATAGTTAACTGAACACTGAGACTAACTAAAGTGACACGTTGGGAACCGCTAAGTAGCTGGGGTATTTTATGTTATTTAATTTACTTAGCGATCCCCCGCCGTGTCACTTTAGTTAGTCTCAGTGTTCAGTTAACTATCTATTTATCAAACATTCAGCCCTTAGGGCCACTACTTATTATTTTTAACTTTTTAGCGGTTTTTTTACAGACTATTTATTTAGTCGGGGGTTTTATAAATTTCTATTATTTTTTTTTATTTCACGCCTTTAAAACTTCTCCATCTGAGTGTCTGTTTGTGGCATCGTAGCTCCCAAACGGATGAACGGATTTGGACGCAAGTCTTTTTAAACAGGAACAGGGTCTTTCTACATTAATCAGGATGGTTTTTAGGAAGATTTCATGAAAATTGTTGATGCAGTTTAAGAGATATCAGCTCTGAAAGTAGGTGTCGCCGTTACTTTGGGGGCGTTTTACCCTCTAAAAGCTCAATATCTCAAAAACGGCTGAAGTGATTTTGATGAAACATATCTAAGAATCACCGCTAAAAAACCTGCCTTCATTTTAAAAAAACTGCATTCAAATCGGTTACACCCATTTAAGCGCTACAGTGCCACAGACAGACACTTACACGTCGAACTTATAACACCCCTTTTTTGCGTCAGGGGTTAAAAATAACAAATGAATTTGAAAATAAACAAATGTATCATAAAGAGAACTAGTTAAGACAAATCCAACGAGCCCAAACTTGATGGGTTTACTAAAAGGCAGTCCAGGGTTACGTCTCCTATCTTCGAGCCTTCACAGCAGACCAGCTCAGTGGTTTCAGAAGACATTAGTGTTTCAAATGTCAGATCCCACATATGCTTGCAAGCAAACTGAGCGTGTAACATTCCTATCACACCTAACAAACGACCTGATGACCTTGAAGTCCTGAACCGATTTCCACCAAACATAGCTAAGAACACTCTCGACTGATATACCTTTCAAACAAAAAACACCGCATTAAAATCGGATTATCCGTTTGGGAGCTACGATGCCACAGACGTCTGTCATACATACACATTTACACACACACACAGACACGTCAAACTTATAACACCCCTCGTTTTTTGCGTCGGGGTTAAAAAGAAAAACAACGATGAGAAATATAAAGCCTTGAAGGGTGTTTTTAGGGCAAGTCCGCAGTCAAACTAGGAAACCTTATAGTTTCGCCATGTCCGTCCATCCGTCCGCTCGCGGCCTAGCCCAGAGACTCCTAATACTAGAGAGCTGTAATGTAATGGCATTAATATACAAAATAGTCACCCTAGTATTTTTTTTTTATTTTTTTTTCTCGTTTACCGTATAGTGTGAGATATCGCTAATTATTGTTAGACTCGAGTGCCTTTTTTTACGAAAGGAGATAGCTTTATACAAATCTGTCGAGAGCAAACATTACTTTGTAATTAGTACGATTGTGAACTAGGCCATCGATGTGTAGGCCGCATAAATGTTGGACGGCATGCCGCCTTATCAGACTTGACACTATAGATAAACTCTTAGTCGGGAGGTCTCATTATCTTGGTGAATTTGCAGCTTTCATTGTAGTGCTAATAGGTGTACAATGTACATACCTATACATAGTTATACGATTCAAAATCCATACTTCTATAATTACATATACAGGGTGTCCCGTAAGTACCACGACAAACTTAAGGGGGAGGTAGGTGAGCAAGCCACCTACCTAACATGGAAAAATCGCCTTAGTAAAAATCGCACCGTTTTCGAGATATTTGGATTTATCTGATTTTTTGAAAAATGTACACCCGCACTGAGTTTTTCATCTGTGGTATTCGGATTTTTTTTATTTTTTTTTATTGCAAAACCATCTTGAATAGTTGTGTTATCAAATAGTAAAAACCATTAAAAAGTAACTATTGTAGTTTTTTTTATTTTTTAAATTAAATTTAAAATTGGCCTCTTCCGTTTTATTTTGGTCAAACTTTAGCCCCTCATGGTGAAAAAAAAATACATGACCACTGGTTAGCCAATTAGATTAAAAACATGCTCGTTTAATGGGCTTTTGAAAATGATAAATACTTTATCATCAAAACACTAATAAATAATTTTTTTTAAAGAAAAGCGTAAAATACACCGCAATCCACGTACTGCCACCCAAGCATACTTGCGACGCGAGCTGTATAGCAACGCAAAACTAAACGAACAAATTAATAAAATCTTTAAATTTAGCTTAATTTAAAAAAAAAACTAAAAAAACTTTTAATCTGCAATATTCCAAGTAATTATTCGATTTGGGCTTACAACCTGCACAATGCAAATTCTTCGAACTTCGTTCGAAATTTAGTAATAATTTTGCTCCTCGTTTATTGTCACATTTGAACCTAATCTTACTGTTTATTCGGTGTGTGGCTAAGTTTAATTACTTACTTTTGTGCTTTGTCGTTTATGTTTGATGTTTTTCGTACTTACTGTTTTTGCTTGTATTTCGGACTCTGATTTTGCTTAACGATTTGGCCTTTGTGACAATTGTGACTGTGGATTAATACGATTTGGCGCTCTTTTGGACTTTGTTTAGCTAACTGATTGGAATTTATTAATACAACCGCGGTAATGGCGGCACTAATGTACACTTTGCAAGAGTATGCAGATTTTCATTTAATTTATGGCGAAGTTCGCTGTAACGCCAGAGCTGCTGCGAGACTTTATGCTGATCGATACCGGCGACACCCTGGACATGAAGTTTTTACTCGAACCCACAATGCGATATCCGAAGGCCGCGTGCCAGGACAGCGTACTAGCGATGGACGGCCTTCATCCTCAAATGATGATTTGGTATTGGAAGAAGTGGCAAATGATCCGTCCACTTCCGTGAGAATGATTGAAAGGCGTACGGGGATACCTAAATCAACGGCTCATAAAATATTGCAAAGAAATAAGTTTCATCCCTATCATATTCAACGTGTCCAAAATTTACAACCGCGAGATTACCCGGCTAGGGTTACATTTTGCCGAGAAATGTTGAGTAGGCATCAATCAGATCCTAATTTTCTTGACAAAGTAATTTGGAGCGATGAGTCGGCGTGCAAGCGGGATGGATACTTCAACCTGCACAACTTTCACAGCTGGCAGTTATCCAACCCACACGAAATGCGGGAACATCGGTCTCAGTACCGATACAAAATAAATTTGTGGACGGGTATCGTGAATGGGCAAGTACTGGGCCCCGTGGAACTGCTGCCGGTGCTGAATTCCCAAAATTATTTGGAGTTCCTGGAAAATGAATTGCCAATTTTATTAGAAAACCTACCACTGGAGCTGCGGCGTACATTATGGCTCCAACACGACGGCTGCCCTGCTCATTATGGCCGCCTAGTAAGGGCTCATTTGGACTTTCGTCCCCCATAAATGGATAGGGCGATCGGGTGCAATCGCATGGCCTGCTAGATCACCCGATCTCAATCCATTGGATTTCTTTTACTGGGGTTGCCTTAAAGATAAGGTTTACCGAAAAACCATTACAACCGAAGAAAATCTCCGAGAACAAATAAACACAGCTGTCGTAGAAATAAATGAATTAAACCTAAGAAGATTGAAAAATAACTTTCTTAAGAAGTGCCGAGCGTGCATTGCTGTGGACGGCCGGCAATTCGAACATTTACTTACTGTGTTTACTGTTTAAAAAGTACCTAATTACCAAAAAAAATATAAAATGTATTTTATTGCTTGGTAAACATCCGCGGGGTGAAGAGAAAAGCAATGTAAATAGTCGTTACTTATTAAAATAATTGAAGACAATTACTTTATTTTAATGTTTTCTTTTATCAATGTTTTTTTTTACGAACCTGATATTCGGCAGTTAGTAAAAAATTACATTACTTATCTTTACATACAGTCATTATGAATGCATTCTGATACAGCTCGCGTCGCAAGTATGCTTGGGTGGCAGTACTGGCTTAACGTGAATTGCGGTGTATTTTACGCTTTTCTTTAAAAAAAATATTTATTAGTGTTTTGATGATAAAGTATTTATCATTTTTAAATGCCCATTAAACGAGCATGTTTTTAATCTAATTGGCTAACCAGTGGTCGTGTATTTTTTTTTCACCATGAGGGGCTAAAGTTTGACCAAAATAAAACGGAAGAGGCCAATTTTAAACTTAATTTAAAAAATAAAAAAAACTACAATAGTTCCTTTTTAATGGTTTTTTAGCATTTCATAACACAACTATTCAAGATTGTTTTGCAATAAAAAAAAAAAAAAAAAATACCGAATACCACAGATGAAAAACTCAGTGCGGGTGTACATTTTTCTAAAAATCAGAAAAATCCAAATATCTCGAAAACAGTGCGATTTTTACTAAGGCGATTTTTCCATGTTAGGTAGGTGGCTGGCTCACCTACCTCCCCCTTAAGTTTGTCGTGGTACTTACGGGACACCCTGTATTAAAAATGTGAAAGTGATTCTATTTTTGTTGTTACATTTTCTTGAATAAACCGCTGAATCGAAAACTTTCCTCTTACGAGACCTCGTTAAGTAAACGGATCAGTTCGTTCATCACGAGGTTCCACAGGAGTGGAGAGATTATGACTCCTCCCTGTGGACAGCCTCTCGACACAACAGCTCTTGTGGTGCCGTTAACTGTTACCTATACCGCTCTTTGTCTAAGCATATTATTATTGTCGATCCACCCAGAGACGGTTTGGTCGGCACCATGGCTAAGTACCCAGGATATACAGTCGTACATCCTGGGAAGTATGTATCAAGTAACAGCTCGCACATCGCATTGTTCTACTTGCTACTTGAGTATTTGATTCAATGTTAGTGCAGAAGGTTCTCCCGCATTTACTTTTCACGCTCGTAGATAGGTACCCCAGTCTATTTCTCTTCTTGTGTTGCTCGCTCTGTTAAACAGCTTGCGTAGTTTGCATCGCATTTTCTCAAGGTGAGGTCCCCACCAGCCTTTACGATTGGTGCCTTTCGTCGAGGGCGTTGTTGATGAACAGGTTCTTATAAATGAGTCTATTAACGTTTCCGTTAGTTCATTAACATGTCTCAGCAAACACTCTGTACCCTGCCGGGATTGTGCTTAAAGCCGGGTTTGCAGACACCAGCCTATCGAACTTTGCGCGATCTGTCCGCCTGGGGTTTCGCCAAAGTTCCGGCTTTATAGAGTTTACGTTTAGTTTCGACACATGCTAGTCGGAGATCACCTCCGATACCCTTTCTGTAGCAAGCATGATATCGATTATGGTTTGATATCTGGAGGTAACAAAAGTAGGTTCGAACCCCCCTGTTTATAAGCCTCAGATTAGTAGAGAATAAAAAATCAACTAGTTCCTCACCTCGTTTCCTGGGAGATCCGCTACCCCACAGGGTGTGGTGCGCGTTTGCATCCGGTGAGAAGATCAGCTCAAGCTTTTTGCTGTCGCAGTGCTTGATGAGATTTGCCAGCTCGACCGTCGGTATGTCAGCATCGCCCGCCAGGTGGGCCAATGCTACTATAACCTCGGGGATGCTAGGGCAGCTGCTTTGGAGTCTGACAGTGGTCAGGTCTCTAAAACAAAACTCATTCATTAAAACTGCATTTTGGAACATATATGCATGTGCGTGGATTAGTTACTGTGGTATAGAGTGATATCTTACCTCCAATATTGTTTAGACAGCAGATACTGTCCTTCCTTTTCTACGGCTCCTGGATAAGGGCGACGGTCTAGTTATTTACCTCCAGTATTCTTCGCAGGGTAGTCGCCGCGGCTTGTTTGTGCTGGAGGTTGGCTTGGATGATGTTAGTGAGGGAGCGAATGAGACTGTTCACCTCCTCGTCCGTTCCCAGCGAGACGTCCTGGTCCATCAGCGAAATCCTCCGTCAGGTCACCGAAATCGGCTTCCGCGTTGCAGGTAGTCAGCGAGCGAGCTGACATCCCATCCTGCCTCTGCTTTTCGACGGAGGAGTGTTGGATGACCAATGGTTCGCCGGCTTTGCTCTGCCATGCGTCGGAGCTCTGCCTGCCAACCACAGATGTAGACGCGCCTGCTCCCTGGTTACGTGCTTGCACACTCTGCTTTTCAGCGGAGGAGTTGCTAGTGACCATGGGTTCTGTCGCAGTCTCAGCAGGGTCTGGTGGCATATCCTGCAGCCTTCCCGTTTTGCTAAAGAAACTGATGAAATGAAAAGGCGTTACCCAGCGTATAGCAGAGTCAACGCCCACTCGCTAAAATCCCAGGAATTTGGTCGGCTGGAATACCCAGCACCAGGAGGGTACCCTCATGGCGCTCGATATTGCAAAGCGACCACCTGCCAACCTTGTTCTGACCAGCATAAATGCGTTGAATCATCTTAGGCTCGTCAGTACAAGCTGGTAACAGGACAGCGGACTTCATCCGTCTGGGGATGTCCGTTTGTCGCCTTACCACCAACGTGGTTCCGGGAAAAGGTGACATAAATGTGACTACGCTGTCTCTGAGCCATTCCACGTCCTTAATGTCCTCGCGCTGTAGCTTGAGCACCCCTTTGCTATGAAACGGTTTACCAGGAGGGCCAGTACGGGTCTATGTTAGGGGCACTTGGAGCATCGGCGATGCTTTCGATGCTTGACTCAAGTGTACTCTTGATTCCTTGCACTTGTTCAGGTGTTAAGTCGGTGAAGGGTTCCGTCACCACTGCGACAAAGAGGTCATTCAAGACCACAATGTCAGCGTAAGTGACGGTGGAGTTCACCAGACTGGTGGAGGCGTTAGTTCGCTTCCTTGGCATTGCTGCTAATAGGCGATTGTGTATCATCGGGGCAAGGGGGGCTTAGGTACTGTATGGCCAGCTTGCCTTTTGGGCTCGAATTTCTCTTTTTTGCCTCTGCCACCGCGTTTGCGTTATGCCTCTGGAAGTGCATCCGTTTTATCTTTTACACCTAGGCTGGGACGGGATGCCTTTTCGGCGCGCTGCTTCGTCTCCCCCTGGCTTTCGCCAGGGCGGTTCGTCTGTTCCGCGCCTACTGCGGGAGCGGGGGTCATCGCCAACCCTTTAGTTTCCTCCTGCCTTGCGGCAGGTTGCCTCCCACCTGAGCCCGCCTGGGCAAAGTGGGCTGCTCGTTTGGCCGTGCGTTTATCCTTTTTGCGCTTATCGGATGGATGCGCGTTCTTGTGTGAATCACCCACTGCCGTTCACCAGCCTGTAAAGGATCGGGACGGGGGGGTTCGTTGTGTGTTGGCAGGGCGCTTCCGTAGAAGCAGCGGCCTGTTGTTTATTGATCTGTTGATTTTGTTAAGGAGTTGTAAAATGACTCTTATTATCCATGCTTGTCCCGGGAGCGCGCAGATGGGGATGCTCATTCGAGCACCAGGACCTACCGCGAAGAATACAGGGTTCCGGATCCATGATGCAGCGAGCCTGCACAGAGGACTACGGTTGTAAGGCCCAGGTTTTGACCCGTACTCACCGTAGACCTCTCGCACTCGTCCACATGATCCTGTAACCCTCGCCGGCCACCCTTAAGGGGCCAGCCTTTGCCGGTTACCTCAAGTTGGCAAGTTTCTGAGATTATCGTTTGGATGGAATGCCAGACCAAAGAGGGCGAGTTACTTCCACCGGTAACAACAACCCGACCTGTGGTATGCTCAACCCTCCCGGACTCCATTATCCCTTCCTACGACGCTTAACTACGCACAGTACGAGACGTAGGTGAGCTCTGCACTCTTCACACGGAAGAGGCGGGTCTGACGAGGCTTCACCGGCGACCTTGTAAAACTAAAAGGACTGGTAGGTCATGACCTGTGGGCGTCCACAGGTCATGACCTACCAGTCCTTTTAGTTTTACAAGGTCGCCGGTGAAGCCTCTTCGGATATAACTCCGGTGGTTGGGAAGGTTCTTCGCCAGCAGCCAGTAAGACTCCCTGGGGAGACTTACTGGCTG
The DNA here is from genome assembly GCA_949316455.1 of Acleris holmiana. Taxonomy (NCBI): domain Eukaryota; kingdom Metazoa; phylum Arthropoda; class Insecta; order Lepidoptera; family Tortricidae; genus Acleris; species Acleris holmiana. The sequence goes on along the minus strand of OX438762.1, from coordinate 39,642,360 downwards.
CTGCCTAGGGTATACTGGCGGTCTGGGAATGGCGTCCCATTCAGACAGATCCAAATGAACTGCCTATCCCGCCGCAGACGGGGAGGTGCTCTAACTGCATACCCCAAAATATGCCAATCAATTCATTCCATCCAAAATCCTTCTTCATTTTGGGTTTGCGGTGGTACACGTAAAGCACCTTGAATATTATCATTCGGACATGTAATATGATGGTGGTGATGAGGGTGATGAATTTTTAACCTTTTTGATTAATTTACTATACAAAACGTTATTCCCATCAATATGCCATCCTCTATATAAGACAGTTTATAGGTACTATTTTTCCCGTGACTCCGTCCGTGTAGAAGTCATTTATCGCTATTCCCTCCGGAATCGTCCAATGTTTCTGGATAAAAAGTACCCTATGTCCTTTCCCGGGACCCAAACTATCTCCATACTTTTTAAAGTATTTTTACAGGCTGTTTTAAGTCGGGGGTTTTAATTTTTTTTAATTTATTATTCTTTATTCTAATATCCCATAGCTCGCAAATTGGATAAGTTCAATTATTGCTGCTCTTGAGAAATCGGTAGAATCTTGTGCCGACTGGAGTCGCGATGCTCATTTCTAAACTTCGTTACTACAGTAAAATCTACTCAGTTTATCATTTTCAGCTGAAATATTTCAATATCCTCAGTTTTACGACAGTAGTGTACCTAGTACCTACTTACCTGCGTATACGATTGGGACGATTATCTTATTATTAAATTGACCGATGGTAATCATGTGTATATTTAACTTCACAATACTTAATTTTAAATGTTATTGTTATAATACAATAATGTATGTACATCATGCATAACAATGTATAATAATAATACTTACTAAAAATGTCTTTATATATATATGTATATAATATTTTGTATGTTGAGCGGACAAACAATCCGAGAATTCATATAAGCGGCCGAGCATCGCGCGACCTTCGCTCGGAACAGCGATAGCTGCCGAGCGGTCTCGAGCGCGAGCGAGACAAATGCGCCCGCGACACCGCTAGGCGGCGCGCGCCGCGTCCCTAGTCCACAACTTGCTTCGCTCCAATATTTCGCGCCGCCCGTATGCTAATTTAAGTACTCGAAGGTTGACGCTGTTAACTACCTATTAGTGATTACCGTTCTCAATGTACTTTCGATCTTCCGTGGCAAATTACTATCTTTTTCTCCTTCTGTTATTGTGTATTAAATCTGTGTTGTGTTATTTACGGACTTATGATTTGAATCCCGTCCACCACAACCACACGACCATGCATATTAAAACTTTGTAATTATCACTAAAATTAATTAAGTAATATATTTATGTTTCAGGCCCAAATTGATAATTGACAACGACGCAGGTGGCGATGATGCAGTTGCTATACTTCTCGCACTACTGAACGAAAAATATTTTAACGGGTAACAACAACCATGACTAAGACAAACAAAAACGAATGCCTAAATGCACCGATTGCTGCATTGAAATAGCCTGTGCGGCTACACAAGTTGCATTGACAATCGTTAGCGATTGTTTCGATTAAAAATGTATGGAATTAACGTAAGCCACCGAGATAGTCACATGGTACTATCTCGGTGGCTTAAGTCAACTCCATACATTTGTCCATCCGCACTGCTGGATGGACAATTGTCTACTTTACTGATAAGTTATTCACGGGCCCTTTAGAAAATGTCGCTAAAAACGACTTATAAATATGGCAGTTATATACTCAGCTGGGAATTCTCTTATGCCCTATATTTATCAATTTGATGTGAGCATTTAAAAAGTGATTTATCAATAATCAGTGGTGCTAGACAAGTTGCATTCGACAATCGTTAGCGATTATGTTTCGATTGAAAAATATATGGAATTGACGTAAGTGTCACGTTACTATCTCGGTGGCTTACTTCAATTCGGTGCCTAACGAGGGCTGAGATTTTACACGGTAGAAGTTAATTCTCTTTTGATATGTTATCGTATTTTCAAGGTTTTGATACGAGGGTGACACTGAAAGTTTTTAGAACTGGCCACTTGTAAAAAAAATAATTAAGAAATAAGTTTAAATTTTGAAAATGGAACGCTTTGCCAATATTATTGAGTATGAATTTTATTCATTTGTCATTTGTTTTACAGTTTGGCGGCAAATTGAAAATTGTCAGTGTCACGTAAAATTTTCGTTCACAATTTTTTTATGACTTTTGATATCGTTTAAGTCAACACGAAAGTTATGTTTGGGTACGATTGGCCTTTCCCGATGAAGCCCCATCTCGTGCCACTGTTTACAACTGGTGTAATGAGTTTAAACATGGTCGCACTGATCTCACCGATGATCTGCGTAAGGGACGGCCTTCTACAGCGACGACTGAAGATAACATCAGTGTTTGCGGCGTATGATAGAGACTGATAAAAGAGTGACCTATCAGCAGATTCGGACAAACTTAGGTATCGATATAACTAAGTCAAGTGCACAAAATCCTACATGAACATTTAGCGGTCAGGAAACTTTGTGCCCGGTGGATACCTCATAATTTGACCGAGGCCCGAAAACTCCATCATGTTGTTTGGTGCCGTAAAATGATTGAAAGATTTAACGCAGGTGACTCAAATGCTGTGTTCGACATACTTACGGGTGACGAAAGCTGGATTTACTGTAATGATCCCAAAACCAAAAGACAATCTGCTCAGTGGGTGGTTCCTTACGAGGAGTTGCCAACTAAAGTAAAGAGAGGTCGAAGCGTGGGAAAAAAGATGGTGGCCTCGTTCTTCAGAAAGACAGGTCATTACGCGACAATTGTTTTAGAAGATCGAAAAACAGTTACCTACTGCAGAGTGGTACACTAACAATTGTTTGCCACTTGTCTTGGAAAAAGTTCGGAAGAAACGACCTCGCAGTAGAATCCTCCTTCACCACGACAACGCCTCGTCGCACACTGCTAAGCGAACGATCGACTATTTGGCGACGTCAGACGTGGAATTACTGGGTCACTTGCCGTATAGCCCCGAACTCGCACCTTGCAATTTTTATTTATTCCCGAAAATAAAATAAAAAACTTCGAGGAAAACGTTTTGTGGACGCCGAGGAAGCAGTGGCTGCGTTTTAAAAGGCCGTCGAAGAGACCCCTAAGGTCGACTGGGCAAAGTGCTTGACATGAATGGACACTATTTTGAAAAGATATAATAAAACTAATAACCTGCTAGTTTACTCAGTTTTTGAATTTCTAACATTTTTCACTTTGACCTTGGTACTTCCTCTTTCGTTGCTGACAACGTACGAGGGTATAATAGTGGCCGATTAAAAACGATAACACGTTAAAGGCAATATGGTTTTACCTAGTAGAACAGGCTTCAAATTTCTACACTAGACTCGTGAGTTCGTAACTCAGACTCTTTATTTTTTTCAAATGTTTTATATTTTCCAGGGGCTTATTATGGCTGTGTTTACCGCGTAACTAAACGTGGATAAAACATCCGTCACTTTCTGACAAGTACCGTGCCAGAGTGACTTATGCTTTATCCATCGCGATGAATGCGATCCTAATACCACTAATACCACCAATTTTAATTGAAAATCGTTCCCCTGGGTTTCAAATACCTATAGCCAATATTATCTAACCGACTTCAAAAAAGAAGGAGGTTATACGTTTCATTGTATGTATCTTTTTTTTTTATTTATGTTCACCGATTACACCGTTAATTTTAAACCGATTTTGAAAATTATATTTTGGTTTTGATAGTGTGTACTTCAGAGGTGGTCCCACTGTCACCAAATCTGAATCTGACGAGGGGATCAGTGAGGAATTCTGAGGGAACTCCTCAAATATTGTAGGCAAACATATAGCGATTTTAGTACTTTTAGTAACAAGTCTATCATTTGCATTCAGAAAGTATTATTTGGTGAGGTGGAACTGATGATGAAGACCACACATGACCACTGGAACTCCTCAATGGTACCTATTTCAAGGGTGGCGATAAGATATCTTGATTTAGATATTTGATACTTGTTGAAATACGACTTTTACTTTCCCGCGGCGTTGCTTGCGGCGCGCTTGAAATAACTTAAAATTTCATATCAACTAAGAAGTGGGACTATGTAACAGAGTATTATGAACACTAAAAAGTATAAAGTAAAAAAACTATAACTAAAACAAAAAACCGCTTTGGAAAACGCAAAAAATAACTTCTTTTAATACGCCAGCCTATTGGGTAGGTAGGTAAGTAGGTATCAACAATATTAAAAGAAGATATATTTTACGTTTAAGAAGGCGGTTTTTTGTTTTTTAGAACATTTATTTATGAGCGATTTGATTTTTCTTATTGTTCTAAAATAAGTATTGCACAAACATGGAGTTTCATTACTCACCGTAGGTTAAAAAAAAGGAATAAACTAATAACCATACTGGAAAGTTTAAACTATACAGGGTGCCCGTGAGCATTGCGAGAGATTTTAACAGTGTGTTCCTGAGTTAATTTTGAGTTAAAAATGTTATATTGACTGATATAGTTCCAATTCGGCTTTTTTAACTTTTCATTTTTTTTTCATAAATATTAAATGGAATATTTTCACTTCTACAGGAAACAAAGCCTAAGGACGAGCTGGCAACGCTTTTAAGTAATAATTTCTTGTTACGGGAAATTCCCTTAAAAGTTATGAATGTGAGTAATTTTTCCCTTTCTTACTTGTTATATTGAAAAAGTTAATCAAAGAAAGGGAATCAACTGTGACAAGAATAATAAGATGTTTGCTTAATAAGCATAGATTATTTCAAAGCAAGATTTAGCCAGTATCAATCATAAAACGGTGAATAACTTAAAGGCTTGGCTCACAAGCACCGTATTTCAGATGCAGTGTCTGTACACAAATTGGCACTTAACATACGCTCCAGTTAATTTTGTGCATTAGGTAAATAAAATACTCGTAAATAGCAACTTAAATAGCTAATTACAAAGATATGGTGCATATTAATCGTTGCGAGCAGCTAATTCGTTGATGGTCCATTTATTTATCCGCATGATAAACAGAATATGATATGATATGGCTTTATGCCGATGGCGCCAACAGAAACGGTGATGACTGGTGTTGGTATCATGTCCTGGACCCCGCTAAGTACATGTTAAGATTAATAAAGCTTAGCGTAGCCATGAGTGACCTCACTTTTCGTTGAAAGGCCCCTTGTTTCCTTTCCTCTTGCGCCCAAAAATGAGGAATGTCGAGAGTTTTTGACGTAAAATGTTTTTAAAGGAATTATTTCAAAATTAGCCTTTTTGCATCTTTATATAGGGACCCCATGCCGTAAAAACAACCATCAAAAATATATGCTTCACCTTTTATAAAGTAAAGGCCAACAGAAAGTTCCTACTGATTGGACTAACAATAGGTAAGTAATAGGGACGAGTACATGTTAGCTGCGTGTGCCTTATGTTGCATGGACACTCTACTGCAGCGCACGGTCAAGCTACCCACGTCGGTATAAATTTGCTTCGTACTTAAAAGGAAATACCTAAATACGCCTACTCATCAATGTTCTCATATGCCAATATGAGAACATTATGAGCAAGAGTGATATAACTGATTCACCCACGCAACGTAGCTTAACCATGAGTTCAATAGGGTTGGTATGGGGATGTGTCTTTGGTGTCATTCCGTACTTAGCGACTTTGATTCGGAGCAGATTTATACAATGCGCCGCAGTTGAATTTTGGTTTGATGATTTCTACAAGCTAATGTGTCCTCTAACATATTTCTTATTTTGAGCAACGCCCAAGTTCGACGAAAATTGAGATTTGTATGTAGATTTTTATTAAAATCACATATCGTCGCTGCGCCTGCCAAGTTCCATATGTGTTTTTTATTGAAATTTCGTTTTTTATACCAATTAAACGTCCATTTAAGCCTTTATGTGCTACTAAAATCCTTTTTGTATAATTATCATTGGAAATGATATTGACAAATTCCATTTGTGTTACAACCGTTTGACAAAAAACCGTTTGTGTCAAAAAGCACAAACAGGATTTGTGTTCCTTACTCACTTACGCGGTGACCGGCAAAGCGATGTCAGTGTTGTGGTGTACACAATACGTTTTTGATGGATTACAAAGGATAAACAACGCTAAATTGGTAAGTACTTTGATTATTTATGTAAAATAACTAACTTTTTAATATATTTCGTTAATAGTCTATACTAAAATAGGTATTTTAGTTAGTGGCCAGCGTATAACCTAACATTTACCGTACCTACCTAAATATTACCATACTAACGTGCAACTAGCAATGGTGTTTGTTAAGTACTTACCTATGATTATTATCTCGGTTAACATGGGTTAATATTTAAAATTATTGTGTTATTGAGAAATTATTAGATACCATTTTAGATGGAACATGAACTTGTAAGTAGGTAGGTATTTTTAAAGTGCTTACCGCGGCGCGCCCCCTCTTTACCTACCTTTTGTGATCTTACCTACCTATCAAAAGTAACCAAAAATGTCATTGAGCGCGGCGTGTCTAGAGAAGCGGCCTGCGCTTTTTTGGCATGAAAGTCCGTGGTGACCCAGAAAATCAACTTCGTTGCCACAGGGGCATATGTGTGGAGTGCAGACCCGGACACCAAGACGTAAACAAGCAGAAATTCGGAGAGTTTCAGGATCTAAGAAAGTACCAGTATTTGGCGATGGGTGTGCATGGAGCTAGTAACCAGCCTCTTTGGTTCCCACCGCCAAAAGCCTGGCTCACTCAGATCCTGAGTTGCTACTTACAAGGTTGTTAAAAGTTATATTACAGGTTATTTCATCCCAACTCCTCTGAGACTTTAAATTTTCTGGATAATTACTGCTTGGGTAGGCAAGATTCCAGGCATTTTTGGCTTTCTCCAAGTCGACAGTCGTGTAGTTTGATGGCAAAGCGCAAAGGATTTTACCTACTAGACTAGCCGAGCTATGAACGGAAGACAAAAAAGCTGGAAAAGAAACACAAAAAATTAGGCGGATCCCTAGTCCACCAAAGCGGATGGGGAGGGAGGCCTGAGTCCAGGATTGCTCGCTTAGCTGAATGTTCAAGATGGATTCCAAATTTAATTTAATAATGTCATCAATTTGCGTAAGGAGATTTCGAAATTTCCAAAAAGGGCAGCAGCGAAGGGACATAAATTTAGGTACAAAAAGACAGAATTTAAGAACCGAAAGAGCATAATGTGGACTTATTTCGAGAAGACGATCCACATAATTTTGAAATTTTAAAACAGTATTTTGAATGAAAGTTGGAATTGCGTCTTCAAAAACAGGGGACCCTAGGAGGCTGAGTGATTTTTGGTCAACTATTTTTATGTTTGGCGTTAAATCTTCAATTTTTTGTTTTATAACAGACCAATTTAAGGAAGAATTTGAATGAAAAGTTCGCATTTACTGAAATTTAGTTCCAAACCTATTGTTTGGAATTTAGTTTGAATGGACGAAAGGTCGGACAAAACGGTATCGATATCACCTCCTAAAGTCCCATCATCTAAATACCAAACGTTAAATTTTGAATGATTGGATTTATAGCTAAACTAAAAATTGCCGGTCCAAGAGGGTCACCCTGCTGGCAGCCGACTTCTGAAGATAAAGCGTTTCCGCGGTATAACAATTTAGTTGGGTCTGCGTAACAATGTAAAAGGTAATTATAAATTTCCGGGACGTTTTGTTTTATTTCAGCCAGTAGGGTGTCCCTGTTTACCGAGTTAAATGCGTTTTTAACGTCAATTTTGATCAACACTTCACAATTTCCGATGGAGCGTACGTGCGTAAAGCATGGACAGCTGCTTCGCACCCTCCTTTTATGCCAAAACCTAGCTGAATAGGTTCGAACTGAGCCTGTAATTTTGAAGAGATGTGCCGAACTGCAATTTTGGAAGCTAGGCGACGAAGTGTTGATCCAACGGCAATCGGTCTCACTCCTCCGTCTTTTTTGGTCAGGGCGATGAGGTTAGCACCGTATAAAATGGAAACAATTTCTTGACTGATATTGCCGGAGTACATAGAGCTAATTAAGTTGGTGATGGAATTGATGAGCAGCGTCCCCGCATCGCCCGCCGAACGAGAAATTAGGTTTTTCAGGTGTTGGGGTGAGATTCCGTCCAGACCAGCAGCAGAACCAGTTTTAAAAGAATTAATCGCTTGAACTACATGATTACTTTGAATTTTTAAGCAAGCCTGGATTGCCGTTGGAGGATCGAAAAAATAAGGAGTTGGAGGAGCTGGGGGATGTTTAGTTTGTAGGGCCAAAAGGGTGTCGGGAGTATCCGGTGACAGCACGTCGCTTGAGAAGAGGAGACGAGCGGCGCCTTTCAAATCTCCGTTGCTAATTTTGGATTCTACATTTCTGCGAATGTTAAAAGATGTACTTGATTTTTCTTTAAAACTAGGAGAGGGACATGAATGAATTAAACAGTTGTTTTTTATCTTTTGTGTAAGGGAAACTTTCGAACCATCTTCATGAACATGGAGGGTGCGGTATGAAAAAAGAAAAAGATTTTGCCAGTCTTCGGTGCTATTGTTTTGTGTGCATATTTATCAATAAGGTGAGAAAGATAAAGAAAGTTTTATTTTATTTTATTTATTTATTTTTTCCTTTATTTATTTATTTATTAATTCATTTGCACTTGCAATTTCCCGGTTCAATAGTGGGTTCTGAAATGTTGGTGACTTGAATGATTGAAAAATTGTATCAATCGTTTTTTTTGTTATAACGATTAAGCAGGATGTTTTTTTTTCAAGAAGTCAATAAGCGAAATAGAAAAATGTACACATAAAAAGGTTTCAATTTGTTTAAAATGTCGTTTATCCAAATTCCGTAAGTGAAATTATACACATACGTCATTTTTGAGAACAGTGACAAACCAGTTATGTGCACTTTTTGACGAAAAAAAATTCCTACTCCATAAATACTTAACATTTGATTGAAAAAAATTGTGCATGTTATTACTTTAGTAAAAATCTATAATTCCTTATATTTAGTTTTCTTAATTATTATTTTTTCTTTCTGAAAACAAGTTTTTTGTAGTTTTCCTAAACCTAGCAAAAATCACATATGGAACTTGGCAGGCGCAGCGACGATTTTACTAATAAATAAATAACACAAGAAACGAATTATAATAATAATTACTTTTTGCTTTTTGTATACTAAGTGTATTCTTTTGTGCAATAAAGATTAAATAAATAAATAATATTAAGATACTGATTTGACGCAAATAATGCGTAGATACCTTTGCTGCTTAATAATTGTCGTCTTTTTTTATGTTTTGCAATGGGTTGATATGTAAACAATGACGATGACATTAGTAAGCTTGTCATATTCATTCAATCTTGTGAGTGTCGTATTATAAGGCAATAAGATCAACGTACGTTGCAGACAAATATAAAACATATTTGAAGAAATTATGGATGACTTTGGCGTGCGAGTTTAATTTGATTTAGTTACTTGTGTGATGTGTGTAGATAGATAACTTTACTTGGCTTAAAAGCGGCAACGTCGGTCGCAATTATAAGGGTCTGTTGCACCTAAGTTCTCGTAACAACTTTGTTTTTACAAAAATGGAAATCTCGCTAAAACCGAGCCGAATTTAACAGACGTTAACTAAATTTTTTAACTTAAAATATGGGCACGGAACGATATTCCAATTTAATCTTATCGAGAAAGATTCGAAGTCCTGTTTGTCCTAAGGCCGAAAAATCTAACCTACCGCAACTAGAATTCAGAAAATATTTAAGTAAGAAGAAAAACGAACGACGAAATTAGTATTATTTCAGTGCAGACATTATTGCACCGCACCTCGCAAAATAAAGTTTGAAATTCTGTTCATGTAGTTTTAAACCTAATAATTAAGAACTTTATGAATGACAAATGCAAATTACATATGTATAATATATTATATTATTATTGTTAAACTGAATTTCTAGTTTTATGTTACGGTGTCTAAAATATGTAGTCGTATAAATTCAAAGAAAAAAAAGTTACATCCAATTTTACGTTCGAAGGGCTTTCCTTTTAAATTGTGATTTTGCAGTGGGCTCAATATTCTTAGAGGAGGTATAGTAATGGATTAATGCAGGTTAAACCCGTCTTTTAATTTACAGGCCGCAGCTGATTGCTCTGACTACTGTTAAGGGTAACACAAAAGAAAGTAATGTTTACGTCAACAACCAAAGGATTCTTAAGGTCGCTGAGAGGCAGGACGTACGTATTAGCAATAGAAATTTGTGTTTCATCCATAAATGAACTATAATGTATAAACAGAAGAAGTAACACGTGGTTCAATAAGTCCCGAGACTAAGTACTAAAACAAGGTTTTTATTATTAAATTATTTTTGTTCATCAACGTAGTCTCCTCCAAGATCGATATAGTCCTTCAACGCTTTCCTAACTTTTCTATCCCATGCGTGTCGAACGATTTGTCTTTGGTTCAAAATAAGCGTCCGTTGCTGCGATAACTTCACTACTTCAGTCAAATTTCTTACTCTGGAGCATTTTTTGAGGTCTGCAAACAGCCAGGCGAAAGTCTAGCGGATAAGGCGGATGAGGAAGCAATTCGAAGCCCAATCCATTAATTTTGGCCATGTGACACACCACTTTCTTTTTGTCCATTTGAGGCTGTTTATCCGCAATTTCGTACTTCAATCGCTCCAATATGCACATGTAATAGTCACTTTTTATATTTTGCCCCTTTTCAAGGTAGTTAATGAAAAGTTTTCCTTTCGCATCCCAAAATATAGACACCATAACCTTACCGGCCGATTTCTGAGTCTTTGGCCGCTTTGGGCGGCTTTCGCTGACTGCCGATTGGGTTTCGGAGTGAAATGGAGTATCCATGTTTCATTCATTGTCACATACCGACGTAAAAATCCTTTTTCTTGCGATTCATCAGCGCCAAACATCGCTCTGAATCATTGACACGCTGTTCCTTTTGATCAGTTGTAAGCAAACGCGGCACCCACTTGGAAAAAAGCTTTTTCATGGCCAAATTTTTATGTAAAATTGTGAAAACACTTACCGGCTGAAATCTTCACTGTCTCGGCTATCTCGCGCACTTTTATCTTCCGATCTTCCATTACGACTTTCAGGACTTGGTTAATATTTTGTTGAGTCACTGCTTCATTTGGAGGACCTGAGCGTTCCCCATCATTGGTGTCCATGCGACCACGTTTGAAGTGAGCATACGAGGGTCAAACTGAAAGTTGTTAGAAAATCAAAAACTGAGTAAACTAGCAAGTTATTAGTTTCATTATATCTTTTCAAAATACTGTCCATTCATGTCAATACATCGCTGCATCCGATGAAACCACCGAGAAAAGCACTTTGCCCACACGTCCTTAGGGGTCTCTTCGACGGCCTTTTGAAACGCAGCCGCAGCCAAAACGTATACGTCCATGTTATTCTTTTATTTTCGGGAATAAATAAAAATCGCAAGGTGCGAGGTCGGGGCTATATGGCGGGTGACCCAGTAATTCCACGTCTGACGTCGCCAAATAGTCGATCGTTCGCCTAGCGGTGTGCGACGAGGCGTTGTCGTGGTGAAGAAGGATTCTACTGCGAGGTTGTTTGTCCCGAACTTTTTCCAAGACAAGTGGCAATCAATTGTTAGTGTACCACTCTGCAGTAACTGTTTTTCGATCCTCTAAAACAATTGTCGCGTAATGACCTGTCCTTCCGAAGAACGAGGCTACCATTTTGTTCCCACGCTTCGACCTCTCTTCACTTTAGTTGGCAACTCCTCGGAAGGAAACACCCACTGAGCAGATTGTTTTTTGGTTTCGGGATCATAACCAGATATCGGACAAATGGGTGTCAATACTTGCAATAATGTGGACATGACTCCAAATTTAATTAAACAAATTAAATTATATTAATTTATTTCTTACCTGAACTTTAATCTTGATCCTTTGCAGGATAGTTATGAATAAATAATACAGGAGTGGCCATTGATATTATATCAATTTAAGTACATAAGTTTGCTCCATTAACATCTGTGGATTGGGAAAGGAGCTTTCAATTCATAAGATTATTTTAGCCGTGAAAAGGAATAAAATAACCACGGAAAATTAATAAAATACCTGTTTATTTGCTTTAATAAATATACACAATAACAAATCTTTGTATCATTTATTTATTAATTATTACTGCCTTGCAAAGGATGAAATTATTTTTAAGGTAAGTAATCAATCACTGTAATTTAATTTATTCAATTAAAATCTATGGAGTCATGTCAACATTATTGCGAGTAATGACGCTCATTTGTCCGATCTCTGATCATAACAATAATTCCTGCTTTCGTCACCCGTAACTATGTCGAACACAGCATTTGAGTCACCTGCTTTAAATCCTTAAATCGTTTCACGGCACCACTCAACACGATGGAGTTTTTGGGCTTCGCTCAAATTATGAGGTATCCACCGGGCACAAAGCTTCCTGACCGCTAGTTCATGTAGGATTTTGTGCACTTGACTCATACCGATGCCTAAGCAGGTCACTCTTTTACAGTTTCTATCATACGCCGCACAACACTGATGTTATCTTCAGTCGTCGCCGTAGAAGGTAGCCCCTTACGCAGATCATCGGTGAGATAAGTGCGACCACGTTTTAACTCATTAAACCAGTTGTAAACAGTGGCACAAGATGGGGCTTCATCGGGAAAGGCCAATCGTAGTCTATCATAACTTTCTTGTTGACTTAAATGATATCAAAAGTCATAAACAATCATTGCTCGAAAATTTTCTCGCGTTAAATTCATGCTTACGGACACAGACAATTTACAATTAGCCGCCAAATAGTAAAACAAATGACAAATTAATAAAATTCATACTTACCCAATAAAATTAACACGAGTTTCATTTTCAAAGTTTAAACTAATTTTATAATTATTTTGTTTACAAGTGGCCAGTTCTAAAAACTTTCAGTGTCACCTTCGTACCACCGACAAATGGTTGCTTTAGAGGGAGCTGATCCTGCATAACATTTTATTTGCCATTGCTGTGCTTCAACGGTATTTTTTCTCATTAAAAACAATGTTTTACACGCGAAACTCGTTTTTATCCAGTCTATCGAAAAATATAAGCGTAGCGTCACTTAAATATCTGCAAAATCAATATTTTATTGTTCCATTAAAAAAAATGACACATCGTTTATTGCTGAAAAGTACTTTTTAAAAATCAAAAGAATCCATTTCCAAGTTAGTCTCGGGACTTATCGCACGATCGAGTACAGCAAATTGACTATTCATTCATTATCAATAATAAATCAATTAGAGCCATTTGCAGGAAAATGTAAATTTAAATATAGTTGAGATGGTTTCGTTTTGTCAACATATATGGAGCTGTCAGTTTTAATCTAGATTGAAGACGAAAACGATATTAGTCTTATTTGTGCAACCACCACCATTAAAAATACATTATTTTTATATATAAGGTGCTGACAAATTAGTCACGGATATTTTAAGAGATAATACATTACATTAAAACAATTAACTTTTAAGTATAATTAAGGAACCTTTGTATATCATTTTATTGTTTTAATTTACCGAACAAAAAATATAAATTATAATTAATCTTTAAAATAATCACCCCTATTATGTACCTGTCAAGATGTTTAACACTGTCTGTCGTGTCACGTCAAAAGTTATTTTTCGTAAATGTCATTATGATTAGGCGGGAAAACTGTAGGTTATTAAATACTAGCGTCTGCTCACGGTCTGCCTGCGTGGAACAAAAAAACTGTCCCATGCGAACAAGTTGTGTGAAAAAAGGAGTGTGCTATTCCATACTATTAAACTATTTCTGTGCCTAATTTCATCCAGATCAGTTATACTGTTTGGGCGTGACTTGATAGTGTAACAAACATCCATTCACCCATACAAACTTTCACATTTAATAATAATTAGGTTAGATATTTAACGAATACTAACCTACTTAATTAACAATTCTAAGTAATTTAAAAAGCAAGCACTGACATAAGAAAACGTTTATTAGCATAAACTGTTTATAAAAAAAAATTAAAATGGTGACCCTGGTTTTCAATGCACAAAAGTGCTCGCTTTCGGATATTTACATTAACACGCATTAAGATCTCTTTTTCACTTTACATAATCACAAAGGCGTCGGTAATCCGTGCTTTTAATTCTTCTGACGTTCTTATTGTGTGCCCGTCGTTTTCATAAACCAAGTTTTTGGCTCGTCCCCATACGTGGAAATCCAGCGGCGTTAAATCCGGCGAACGAGCTGCCCAGTTCACTGCACCTGCTTGAACCAAACCCCGGCCAATCCATCGTGATTGGAATCGTCCCGTCAAGTACCTTCGTACGTTACGATGTGGGCTGGGGAACCATCATGTTGAAAGTACATTCTCCTACGGAGATCGACTGGTACTATATCTAGCAATTCTGGTAGGCCTTCTTGTAGGAATTGAAGATACGTCCTTCCATTGAGGCGGTTAAGAAAGACAGGGCCCAACAAATAATCACCAAGTAATCCTGCCCACACGTTAACGCTGAAGCGAGTCTGAAAGTGGTCAGGACATGCTAAATGGGGATTCTGTTCCGACTAAAAGTGTGCATTGTGAATGTTAAATAATCCCACCCTCGCAAATGTACACTCGTCGGTCCACAGTATGCTACTTCTGGAGTTTCTAATGAGCCACTGACTTAATAATACACGTGGTTCGAAATCCTGTGGTTGCAGTTCTTGAACACGCGTGAAACGGTAAGGATGCTTTCCCTCACGTTTTAGAATTTTCCATACGTAGATATCACTGACATTAAATACATTCGCTGCGTCCCTACTACTGCTCATGGGATGGCGGTAAAAAAAAAACAAAATTGAGACTTCTAGACGAACTGGGTACCTAGGCCTACCGGCTTCACCTATTGGCATGAGGTTTCCGTCATGAAATCTTTGATGTGCCCGGTAGATAGTCTGAGTAGTTTGAGTCGCGATAAAATGTAACCATGTTTAAGTACTCGATATGTGTGTAGCGGTAAGGCATAGCGGTAATTAATTAAATTTCTTTCCAACCGACACAATCAAAGAGCAAATTGCATGACATTGACATTCAAGTATTTTATTTATCAACTTTAAGAGGCCACTTGGATTAGGTTAAAGAGGTTCTAGAATGTCTAAAGAGGTCTCATTTAATTATCTTATTAACAGGGTGTTTTAACGTAGCAAATTTGTTTCATAGTTTTCTCCAAAAAAACATAGGTAATAAAACCTATGATGTTTCATACTTAAATGTACTCCGAGCACCAAGTACTATCAGCTATAAAAATATCCGTGACTATTTTGTTAGCACCTTATAAATCCTATCGCTCCAATTAAATGTTGAATTAGTCTTAAATGTAGATATACTTGTAATACTGATAGTTCTAAACATTTCGTCACAATAAAAATGTTTATTAAGACTTCTTATCTACTCTTATCTATACAATTGGATAAGAAGAATAAATATTGCTGTCTCCTTCAGGCCCCTCCACAATTCCCTATGTATAGTGACTTCTTAGCCCAGTATTTACAAAACTGGTTCAGTTCGTCGTGCCATCTCCTTCTTTGTATGCCTCTTCGTTTCTTGTAGCTTGGCTTAGTTATTGAACATTTGGGACCAAAGCTCCCTTGGCATGCGGCAGACCTGACCAGCCTAATCCGATTTGAACTTGGCTTTTGCTAGGCTTACATGAGTGATCTTTGTTCTGGACCGTATAATCGTGTTCCGGATCGTATAAACTCTATAAACGTGTTCTGGATTCGGTGTCTCTATTAAAAGCACAATGTACTACGCTTCATTGCTCGTTGGCAGACACAAACTCGAACTTTTAAAAATCCTTCAAAGACCACTCTCACAAAGAACACTCTTTAAATGTGAATGAGGAGGATGCAGTTATCCATTAATTTCCATGACAAACAGGTAGAAGAAGAGATCAGGTGGAAGGGATTCAAGAACTCTTTCATGGACCTACAGCCCCTCCAGGCATTATTAATGTGTCTTCCGATTTTTTTTTCCTGACATGCCTGGAACGAGACTATTTTGCCCTAGTAAATCCATACCCACTAAATTTTAAATAGTCATCCACACTTACATATACTAGATTTATCTTTTTACTACACGTGCTAAACTTAATATCTCCCATCGCCTGGTCGCCATTATAATCAGAGACCGGACTCTTAATCGGACCTTATTACTCGCAGTAATGTGAACTTGCTTCCCAAGGTTTAAATTGATTGATACATGAGATGTAATTTTATTCCTAGCAAGAAATAAATAAGACAAAGACTGGTTATTGTGTAAATTTCTTATTATTATTTAAGTTTGCCCCGTGTGGTTGCCGGGTTAGAATAGGACTGCTCCATATCTTACCATGGATGTCGCTTACGACATACACGGGAAGATATGGAGCAGCCCTATTAGGCGACTAAGGAAATAAGAGCTTGTAGGTGATGGGCTTACAACCTGTCACTAATTCACTAGTAAACTTCTTGGGTTGATTAAATAGGTAACTAAACAGTATTTTTGAAGGGCTGTACGCACATACAGGGTGACATCGAACACGTGATCAGAAACCAGTTTTTAAGACTCTGTAATTGATGGTCATTTTCAAGTAATATTAGTTACAAGAAACAAAGCTAATTTTTTTCTAATTTTCTTTTCAATTAAATCATTCTTTGTTTTGTTCTTTCTGTAAATATCTTTGCATCTCTTTCTGTCAGGTAGGGAGACTACACAGTTTACAATAAATTATTAAGTTTTGATCATTGCGTGATTAAGTCTAAATAATACATCTAAAAACCCAAATACCTTAAGATCCCACTTTAATGCTTAATTAAGTCATATGACTTTTGATCACTTGATGTCACCTTGTATTAACGTGTAGCAACTATATAACAATAAAGAAAGTAAGTAATAGAAAATAGATAAAATATTTACAAACCTTCTGAACCTTCTAATAATATAAGAGAAGAAACTGATAGGCTGACTGATTGATCAACTACACAGCCGAAACCGTTGGACCTAGGGACTTAGAGCCAATTTTCCTTGGGCATCTTAAGGGAGCACTTCGAAGAGATTTTTGGAATTCGTCCCCCAAGGGGTTTACTTAAAGGAATTAGCAGACGGGCTATTTCTACTCGTATGACGTCGCGGGTGTCTTTTCGTGTTTGTAAATAAAGGGAAGGTGAAGTGAAGGGGGCAATAAAATAAAGGGTATGGGTCGAAGTGGAGAATTGAAGCATGAAGTGGAGCAAAAAAAGATTTTGGAGCAGCAGATAAGATGAGGTACGTCACGACTAGGTATGTTTAGGTAGGTAGTTAGATTAGAATCGAAGCACCGAGTCAAGGACATCCCTACTGTTAACAGATTCAACCGAGTTTAAGGCCAAGGTCGTCGCTATTGTAATATAAGGCCGCAATCTGTAGAACCGTCAATAATCAAACTATCGAGAACGTCCCCGGCGGGTCAAGATTCATCGGTCATACGAGAAGGCATTCAAGAATATTCGGGGATTTGGTGTATAAAATGTAAGGCGCGCGTGCGGCGATTCATTCCTAACTTAGAAAGTGAACAGTGCGAACGAATGAACCGAGCGATCATCTAAGTTTATTGTGCAATAATTGTTTGTAACGATTAAGTGAGTGTGTTAATAAGGTCTAGCTCTTAATTATCGGTGTGTTCGTGCAATCCTATCAGTAACCTACGTACGTAAAATTTGGTGTCATAAGTGGGATAGGAAATGCCTATAACTCCACGAGATCAAGAGCAAGAGGGGGTCAAAATCCGAAGCTATACTGCAGCATAGGACTCTGCGGTCAACTAAGCTGGAAATTGACCTCAACGTGATCTTTATCCTGTTGAAGGAAAAATTCAGAGTTATTCAGGAACAATCCAGAGCCCAAAAAGAACAATCCCGAGCGCAAGAGGAACAATCGAGAATCCTTCGAGAAGTACGAGAGGCCACATCGGAATGGAAGAAAAATATAACGGAGAATCAAGAAAAACTAGATGACGTCAAAGAAAAAGTTAAGAACCACGAAAAATCGCCTTCAGACTATAAGAAACGTGAAGAAGCTAAAATTCATAGTGATCTATGGTGCCTGTGGACCTGAGACATCTATTCTGGTAGCTGGAAGGTTTAAAGTACTGTAATAAAATGCCTTATGAATCTTTCATCATCGATTTTAGCTTTAACAGCTAAGTTTTCTAAGGCGTTTCCTTGTTTTGCTGCCTTCTGTAGTAATTTTTTTGTGCGAAATCACCTCGGCAAGGAAATTGCAGTTTCAATTTTTCCACTAGCATTGCGTAGGTCGTAAATTCCTCAAAATTTGTCTTATACCAGAGAAAGGCTGGTCCATCTAGATATGCGGCGATGGCATATTTTTTCTGCTCATGATTCCAATGGCCTGGTACTGCATTAAAAAATCCTCCGTATCAGATAGCCCATTATATTTTCCAGCCGCCATTTTGCTATGCTATATGGGGAGGACTCGCACACAAAAATAAAATACCAATATGGAAACAGTTTAAAGCGAGAATAGGTTAATAAAGATATCACACAGGTTCAGGTCAGGAGCACTCCACTTCTTGCTTGCGAGAAGATTCTTCAAGCCAGGCTTACAGTACCTCCATTTGATGGTACTTTATCATGGACGGCCTATGAACTGCAATTTGAGTCGGTTCCTCAGGCAAATGCTGTGCGACTGGGACATCATGGGAGCCTAAAAGATGCAGTTGCCCATGCCTTGGAATTGGAAACTGTACGCCAGGTCTCGAGGCATTTAAGGGTGCGAGAAGTTTTTACCGGGTATCATTAATTTCATCAAAACACCTTTGATTTGCATTATTTCATCCAATGCAATTTTCTGCTGAAACCATAATGTTTTCAGGCTATCTTAAACATCTCACCTAACCTAACCTACCTAATTGATGTGTAAGATACCCTGAAAACATTATGGATTCAACAGAAAATAGCGTTCGATGAAATTAAATTCGATGAAGTGATGAGTTACAGTTTTGAACAGAGATTTAATAATAAATAATAATAATAATAAATCACAGGGAAATGTCACACAAATTGAACTAGTCTCAAACTAAGCTCTAGGCTTGTACTATGGGTACTAGACAACGATAAATTTACTTGCATAGAGTAATATATACTTAAATACATAGAAAACATCCAAGACTCAGTAACAAATACTCGTGCTCATCACACAAATATTTGCCTTTACCAGGATTTGAACCCAGGACCCCTAGCTTAGATAGAAGGCAGGTCAACACCAACTAGGCTAGCGTATCGTCTAATTTGAGTACTGAAGTTGACATTACAGGATTATTGTATGGTTGCCAAAATGATTTGAGCAAGGAAAAAATACTGAAGGCGCGCAATTAACTGCTGCGTTATAGCAATGTTTTCTCTGCGCACTAAGGTGATATTGGGAGAACTGGAGAGTTGTACAACATGAGATTAACACTGGTGGAATCTTGCCTGTCCGACAACTTCCTTGGCGAGTCCCAGTAGCTCGCGAACAGGAAGTGGAAAACATGATTGAAGATAAGAGGAAGAATAGAGTTATTGAGCCATCAATACATTTTGCTTTGAGTACCGCCTACTAACCATGTGACCAAGAAGGATTCTTATCCACGACCTCAAATCGACGTCACGTTGGACTCTTTGGACAGGATGTAACGGTTTTTCACGTTTGATTTGAAAAGTGTGTACTGGCAAGTGAAAATCAAGGACCAAGATAAAGAGAAAATTGCCTTTTTGACCGGAAAGGGACTTTGACAGTTCAATATTATGCCAATTGGACTGTGTAATGCACCAACAACTTTCGAGAGATTGATGGAACCAATACTAGGAGTATCTCCTAGTAGACTAGCCTACTAGGAGATACTTGCGTGGTTTATCTGGATGACATTATACTTGTTGGTAGATACTTCGAAGATCACATTGGAAAATTGGAGCAAGTTTTGACTAAGCTACGACATGCGAACTTACCGAATCTTAGTGCACAAAATGCTCGCTTTTTAAGCTTAAGGTGAAAAATTTGGCGCAAGTAGCGTCAACAGATGGTATCCAGACAGATCCTGAGAAGATAAGCGCTGTTACAGATTGGCCGAAACTGACGCAAGACGGTAGTTCGTGCCTTTTTGGGACTTTGCTCGTACTATCGACGTTTCGTGAAAAGCTTTTCAGATAAAACGAAACCCTTGCACCAGCTGATGGAAGAAAAATGACGGTTTGACGGGAATGTTCAGTTTTTGCCGATCTCAAACAAAGGCTTTGTGAAACTCCTATTTTTGGTTTTGATTTTATTGTTGACACGGACGCGAGTAATACTGGTATCGGAGGAGTCTTGTCACAAAAGAAAGGGGGTCAGAAAGTTGTAATCACCTACTTTAGTACGAGTAAATCACTATTGAAGCCAGATGGAAATTACTGCGTCACTCTGAGGGAATTGCTGGCAGTTATGAAGACCATGCAGCATTTCAGTAAATATCTAATTTGGCGCAAATTTCGTATCAGAGCTGATCACGCTGCTTTAAAATGTCTGTTGGAGTTTTAATAATCCTGAGGGTCAAGTAGCGCGCTACATTTAACAACTACAGGAATTTGACTTCATCATTGAACATCGCAGTGGAAAATCACACGGCAACGCGGACGCCCTTTCCCACAGACCTTGTCCGGATGACTGTAAACATTGTTTGAGGCAAGAGGGCAAAGGTTGTGTAAAGATGTTGAGAACTGACACTGTTAGCGACGAGTGGAGTAAAGAAGTCATGCAACAAGCGCAGCAATAAGATCAGGACATTATACCCATTTATGATTAAAGCAGGCGTACTAAAACCGAAATGGTGTGAAGTGGCTCCAATAAGTACACAAACAAAAAGCTACTGGGTGCAATGGAAAAGTTTGATTATGCATAATGGAGTTTTGTGCAGGAAATGGGAGTCAACTAATGGAAAGGATGCTCACCTACAAGTAGTTGTCCCGAAAAAAAGAGTGAGTGACGTTTTGAGATTTTTCCATGATGGAATTGACGGTGGTCACCTCGGAGTTAATAGATCCTAAATGGAAATTTGGTAACGCTTTTATTGGATTCACTGCCGTGAAGATGTAGAAGACTGGTGCAGAAAGTGCCCAACTGCTCATCAGTCAAGGGGCCGCAAACACGCAGTAGAGGAGCGCTCAAGTTATACAATGTTGGAGCACTATGGGAAAGGATTGTTTTAGATGTTGCAGGTCCGTTTCCGACCTCCGAATCCGGAAACAAATATATACTCGTCATTATGGTTTACTTCACTAAATGGCCGGAAGCATTTGTGATTCCCAACCAAGAAGCTGTTACAGTAGCGGAGAAATTAGTGATAGAGGTGATTGGTCGGTTCGGAGTGCCTCTCAAAAATCACAGTGATCAAGGCATAAATTTTGAGTCCAGGGTGTTCCAGGAGACTTGCCGAATCATAGGAATTCATAAGACTAGAACTACGCCATATCACCCACAATCGGATGGAATGGTTGAGAGATTCAATAAGACGCTGTAGAGACCAAAAGGATTGGGATAGGCATATTCCCTCTTCCTGATGTCATATAGATCGGCAACTAACGAAAGCACTGCTCCAGTGTACGTCAACTTTGGAGGAGAACTTCGTTTACCTGCAGATCTTTTAACTGGACGCCCTCAAGATTAGCTTAACTTGATTTCGGAATATGCGAGCAATTTGCGGAACCGGATAGACGACGTTCACAGTCATGTTCTTGAACATGGACTTCAAGCCTCCTCGATGATGAAAATACGATATGACAGGAAATTTAATCACGTGGGGTTTGAGGAAGGTTCGTTGGTGTGGCTGCATAACCCCATGTGACGTAAATTAAAATTTCCGAAACTATCGCCGAATTAGGAAGGACCGTATAGAGTAGTCACTAAAATCAATGATGTTACGTATCGGATACAACGCAACCAGCGAAGCCCCTGTAAGGTTGTCCACGTTGACCGACTGGCGAGATACTAAGGGTCTAATAATGCTCGGGACGAGCATGTCTTGGGAAGGGGTAGTGTTACGAGTAGGTATGGTTAGGTAGGTAGGTAGATTAGAATCGAAGCGCCGAGTCAAGGACATCCCTTTTATTAACGGGTTCAATCAAGTTCAAGGCCAAGGCCATCGCTATTGTAATACAAGGCCGCAATGTGTAGAACCGTCCATTATCGAACTATCGAGAACGTCCCCGGCGGGTCAAGGTCCATCGGTCATTTGAGAAGGCATTCTGGAACATTCGGCGTATAAAAGGTGAGGCGCCCGTGAGGCGATTCATTCCTAACTTGGAGAGCAAACAGCGCAAACGAGTGAACCGAGCGATCATCTAAGTTTATTGTGCGATAATTGTTTGTAATGATTAAGTGAGTGTGCTCTTAATTATCGGTGTGTTTGTGCTTTTCTATCAGTTACCTACCCCCACTTACGTAACAGTACGAAGTACGGTTGGTATACTGAAGATGGCACGCCGAGCAAGCGGCGATGCCTCGTGAAGGAGGTTGAGCAAAGGGGAATCTGCTGAGTGACAGCAGTTAGTGAGACCTGGATACCGTGAAGGTGTAGAGTGAGGAGCTCTAACTCACTCCTGGCAGGAAGGTAGAGATGGAGGAGGCTGGCTCACTTCCGGCACAAACCAAGTCTGGGAGTTCACGTCAATGTATATAGCAAAACTTTTCCATACATGATAAGCCAACTTAGACTGCTCACTTCTTAGAAATGGAATAAGAGTGAAAATTTGGCTAGTTCAGTTAATGTAAGTAGGGATGAATATTAATTTAGGAAGTATGCGCTTTTTAGTTACCAGGGCAACGATAGCAAATCTCTTAATATTTTTATTCTAGACACATTTAAAGACGATTTCTTATTCTATTCAAGGGAGAGAAAAAGATAATGTCAAAAGTCTAAGTAATGGATCAAAATATACAAAACGTGGAATTATTGTTGAATAGCTGAATAATTAAAAAAATATTTTTTTTTGTTCAAAAAAGTGTTGCGCGCCGCTACATGAGGCGTTTTGCGAGCTCGGATTTGTATGTGGCTCTACAAAGCCCTAAGAAGTGGCTCATATAGGATCTTCGGGTAAGAGTATGGCTAGATTGCTGTTGCAACAAATCGTAATAAGCACAAAATAATTTAAGGTTTAAGATTTAAACAAAGATAATTCCTCATTTTATTACACGAATTTCTCTATGGTGACATTGGCACCTACTAACTACTAGCTTCAAGAGGCGCCAAGAGTCCGATCTCTGATTATACTAATTGCGATAGGGTTCTAGTGTTGGAATACAATAAATTACTTCATTGCTCCCGTACTAATGACCTCAATGCAATAAAAACCTTTCAGGTACCAATTTATAGAGGATCCAGAGAATCTCTATTAAAAGAGTTGGATAGCGTAGATTATTTTGGTACCGATGGACTCGGCGATGGCACTGAGGAGTTTAATTTGACTGAGTTGACACCGGCGCAAGAGCAGAATGCAGTGTCGGCGCTAATTGAGCTGTCAAAAGCCCATCCAGGTACAGCAGGCCTTATTTGTAGCAGCATAATTTTCTAAACACTTCTTGTTTTATTTTCTTTTTTTTTCATTACTTTTGCAGCTTTGGGTTTTTTTTGAGTTTGACATAAATAAAATCGTACGTTGTTCTTTATCTTCAGTTGAAAGGGATCGTTTCAGTCCCTGATCATGTTTTGCATTAGTTAGTCGGAATAAGTAGAGCTTATTTCCCAAAACTTTACGCATGTTCATTCATGCGTGAACAAGATACATTACTGAATGAACATGAGGCAAGTTTAAGCACATAAGCTCTACCTAATCCGATCACTGGTTATGTTCAATAACTCAGTGTAACTGAAGTTTGCGGGGTAACAGTTCGCTTCCCTCTGCAATATTTTTATACGAGTATACATATGTACAATCGAGATTGATCAGAATCTGTTGCTCCTTCTAGCTCATTTGCTAGTACTCCCGGAGTATGAAAATATCCGGGTATGGCGCAATCCACAATCTCTATGGCACTGACAATAGGGTTTGTGTATACATATATTTGACACGATAGATGTAAAGATACTCGTATTAGTGCTTTGAACAGAGCTCATAACGAATATTACTTAATTTAAAAAGTATGGTCATAAAAATACTGTCTTTATATAAAATCTTTGTCCTTCATCTTTAGATACCAAGCCTTAGATACCGAGTATCCAAGTTTAAGGTGCGATGGTATTTTTAAATTCTTGCTAACCCAGAGCTACATGGCAACTCTGACTATAAATTAAAATGCGATTTAATCAAAAAATAAGCGGAGTTAGAGAATACTGATTCAGTAGTTAATTGCTAGCATTTCGTGACAAGTATCTGTTTGGGATAGATCTTCTACTTCAGCCTTAAAACGATAGAGTTAAATAAAAACTAATATTGAAAAAAAAAAACTTTGCTTCTACAAAACTTTAAGCGAACCTCGAAGCACAAATGTATAGTTTAAATGTAGTCCAATAAGTTAATTAATTAGACAAGTTCTATTGCCAATAAGGTTCCACAACAATATATTTATTGCTACAGGACAAAAAAAAATCAGCAAAAAGAACGAATTCAGCGAGACTGCTGTTGCTGTTTATAAATATGTTATAAGTAACTTGTTTATTACAATGTTCCCAATGCTGATTTTGATTCTTAATGCACGCTCGGATATATAAATAGTTTCATCCAGATGTAATCACGCGCAAAAGTAATAGTCTCTTTTTTACTTTTAGGTGAACTCTCAGTGTTGACTATAGGACCTCTTACGAACCTTGCCATGGCAATAAGACTTGATCCTGATTTTGTCGGCAGATTGGCTCAGTTATACATCGGAGCTGGCCATATCCAAAGTAAGTCCTTGTAAGTAAGTGAGAGTTGGTCGACATTTTAATAATCTAATATGAAATAGAATTGGCGATGGGCTTGCAACCTGTCGCTAATACACTAAGTAGTAAACTTCTTAGCCTGATCGTGGATAACGTGGTTATAGAATTCGTAAGAGGTGACTATGGGAATAAGGGCTTGTAGGTGATGGGCTTGCAACCTGTCACTCATACACTAGTAAACTTATTGGCCTGATTGTGCAAAATGTGGTTACAGAATTATCTACAAGTCTTTTTAGAGTTGTTGGTATTTCTAGTAGCTCTGCCTACCTCACTCTGGGGATGAAGGCGTGATGTTATGTATGTATATGAAATAGAATTACGTATCAAATGGACTCTAGAGATATTTCAACCGCTAAAAACGCTTTCGAAGGACCAAAATTCACGATTGGTAATTAGACGACTTGATCAGCAGGCGTAACACAGAGTTGGGCGCAATTAATTACTTTTGGGATTAATTACACGATTTTATCACAGTAATTGTGATTCCTCAGTAATCGATAACTTGGGTAATCAAAATTACTGTAATAATTTACTATGATTACATTTGTAATCGATTAATTTAGACTCTCAATTTTAAAAAAATACATTTGTTACTGCGGCTCTACTTTGAAATCCGTAATTCGAAATTCTGAATTGAGTAGCGTCGAGAGCAAAAGGGGTAGCAATAGACGAAGTTCGAATTACGGATTGCAAAGTAGACCCCTGTTTAATGGCGCGCTCGTGATCCATGCCTTGTGGGAGCCCTTGGTGAATAAACTACTAATATAACCATCCACCATTTTTATTGAATAATGGTCACTTTTCTAACATACACCGATTTCGCGATGGCCACCCGTGGGGCCCCTGCCACTTGACGGAGTTTCGCGGAAAATGGCCGCGCCGCTTGACGGAAATTCACAACCGCCGGGTATCCGGCGATTGCCGCCCGAAGGGATAATAAAGAAAAATGGTCGCCATTTTGAACTTTGTATTTCTTGAACGCAGTGCGTTCAAAATCGATATCTGGGATTCCTCATGATTTCTAAATAGGAGTCAGTAGTCAGAATTGAGAAAAAAGGCCGCCATTTTGAACTTTGTAGTTCTTAAACGGATTGCGTTCAAAATCGATATCTGGGATTCCTCATGATCTCTAAATAGGAGTCTATAGTCAGAATTGAGAAAAATGCCTGTCATTTTGAACTTTGTAGTCCTGGAATGGATTGCGTTCAAAATCGATATCTGGGACTCTTTATGATCTCTGAATCTACAGGTATCTAATCTGCCTATTTACTAAATAAAATTTGAATTTCAAACTTTGAATGTATATTAATTGGAAACATTAGGAAAATAAATAATATACGATCAATGACACTTGAAATATCAGCGGACATACGCACGCACGCACGCGGCTTTAGTGATCACGCTCAATCATAAATCTTAATCCTATACCTCAACTCATTTCCTTCCTGCTACACTAAATAATTGTATTGACCTTGTGTTACTAAAATCAAAACTTGTTTCAATTACGCTAGTTTTTAAATTTTATATTACAGACCACTTACCAACTCTTTTAAGTCTCTCAATCAAGAATAGCTTAAACAAGGCTGAAAAAACCAAATCGGTAACAGACCTTACTAGCATTCAATACGATATTGATAGTACAGATTTTTCTGTAGTTCTACAAACCAATAATGCAAACATACGGATACTTTCACTTCAATGCTATCGACCATCATAGCAAAACGCACCAAGACGATTACAGTCCCTAGGAAAAATAGTATAATAAAGCCCTGGGTCAAACCCTGGGCTGCAGCGGTGCATACGGAATAGAGATCGCCTCCATATAAGGGCTAGTGACGCTCCTAATAACCTAATCGCTAAAACCACATACTTGCGCTACCGAAACTTATTGTACAAATAAAAATGAACTACTAAAATCAAAAAATATTCCCAAGTCAACCTGGAAAGTCATAAAGAGTATCACTAACACCAAAAAACCTCGTGGTCCTCCCCTTGAGCTACTTAACCTAACCGATAATGTCAATACCTCGCTTAACTCGGGAACCCGGTAACTCGGGTTCCTGCCTGGGGCTGCACCGCAAAAACTTCATTCTTAAAGATTCAGAGAGCACAGCGAGCTGTACTAAAAGTCATGTACTATAAAAAGATCAAATTCGCAACAAAGGAACTATACATTACTGCAAAAGTACTGACCGTGAGACAGCTATTTGTGCTCCGCTTAATTCTTCGAAAGCATTTCCAACTAATACCCGTTGACCCCGTCAAAAGATACAAAAGTAGTGCTTGTCCAATAGTACCTTTTAAAACTAAATTTTCAAATCGACAATATTACATATCCAGTATAAAGATTTATAACACTAAAAATAAAATCTTGGATATTTATCGGTTGAACAAATTCAAAGTTAAAAATAAAGTTTCAAATTGGCTACAAAAACTTAGTTAAGACCATACAAAATCAATTTTAAAACACGGCATGACTCACAAAAGACACAAAAATACACACGCACACACACAAACACACACACACTATGCACGCACACACACGCGCACACAAACACACACACACACACACACGCACACGCACACGCAATTGGTCCAAGAACTGCGAAGTTCAAAATGGCGGCTATTTTTCTTAATTATGACTACAGATTCGTATTCAGAAATTATGAGGAATCCCAGATATCGATTTTGAACGCAATCCGTTCAAGAACTACTCGAAGTTTAAAAAGCCGGCCATTTTTCTTAATTCTAACAACAGATTCTTATTCAGAAATCATGAGGATTGTCGAATGCAACTTGACTAGCCCCACTGGTTACAAAAGTAAAATCAAGTAATCGTGCAATCAGGAATCGATTACGAAATGCCTATCTCTAGCATAACACTACTTTTGCATCGTAGAGGGGTTACACTCGGAGAGTTCTCGCAGCACGTTGGCAGCGATCCTGTGGGGGTAGACAAGTTGTAGTCGACAATGGTTACCGACTGTTTCGATTGAAAAATTTATGTAATTGACGTAAGGCACCGAGATAGGATTTCGTGACTATTTCCCTTTAGTCCCATCTCGTAGCCGGATTTGGTAGCTGGCTTCCAAATGGGAAATCTAGTTTCTCGCCCAGTAGCCAGCTATGAAATGGGAAAAGTGTTTTCCCATCTTGTAAGCAACCAACTATAGAATATATTCTGAATCTGCGAGACATGTCGAAGTTCTTTACCTATATATTTCCCTCTATGAGGGTAGGTTACGAGAATAAAAACAAAAATTCCGTGTTGCCGCGGGCAAAGGGGTGTCTAGTTTTGAATATATGTTTATAGTACAGTATTAATAACTTCAAGCTACCCACACACAACACATGATTAATATTTTTAGCTGTTACTACACTTAAATAATAAATGAAAGATTATACTTTTGAACCTAATTAAACTCGACTTTTAGTTAAATAAAAATCACACTCCTCTTAAAGATCTACATATTTTTGCTTATTGCAGCAAATTAAACTTAAAACTATTTCGACTGAGCATTAAACTGAAAAAGGTGCAATCATTTCGATGCAGTGACCGACGCTGATTTTACTATTTCGTAATTCTTCAATAGATTTTTTTTTTTGGCATCGAGAAGGCAAAAGAGCACACAGGCCACCTGATCGTAAGTGGAAACTGTGACCCATAGACATTCGCATTCACAAGACTGCAAATGCGTTGCCAACCCTGAGGACTAAGATGGAATGCCTCTATGCTAGTTATTTCACAGGCTGTCTTTTCCCCAAACCGGAACACAACAATGCTAACACTGCTGTCTGGCGGATGAGATGGTAGTATCGACGGACGGACCCTGCACTAGGTCCTACTACCCGCTTCAATTTCAAAATCATTTTCAATATAGTTCTTCTTCATGCATTTGAGATACTGTAAAACATTGATTCCTCTTGCATAACTTGAAGTAATTCGCGCAAAGTTGGATTTTTACGCAATGTAAAACCATTGATCCTAGCATGCCAGCCTTCAAGCTTGTTATTTGTCCGGATTGGTTCACCTCCGCACTACCATATTTTGATCATGTCACCTCTTAGCCACTGTTTTGAAAAATATGAGTTGAATTTTAAATATCTTCACAATCCTTTGACTTATTCACGATATACCGATAAACAGCTGGTACAGATTCGAACGGAAGCAAAACAAGAGCTACATAGCCTTCTTTCAGAGGCGGTTGCCAAAATTATAGAATCAGCCTTTGATAGTGATTTCTGGGAAAATGTTTTGGAATGTCTTTATAGCAGGAGATTCAAAATCTTAAGTTATTTTTTCGAGGTTCCACGTATTTACTTGATATTTTATCAACAATAACAGAATCTCGTACATTTTCACATCTTTGTTGTGCAGAAATGTGTGAAATAATGGGATAATGCAATTTGACATACTGTCCAGGGCAGGTATAGTGTACATTTTGAGGAAGGGCTGTGGACACGACTTTAAGACGCCGTCTGCAAAAAAAGCCTACATTTGAATATGTCAACAATATTGCCTTTATCAGCAAATACCAGTATACGCGTATGATGGTCCTGGTAATCGGCGAGCAAAAAATCAAGTAATTGTTCTGGCACTGACTGGTCTTTTGGTAATTTACATCAAACTTTCTGAACTTTTAAGTATTTGTTTCGTTGGCGATAAGTCGCTGACTTAGGACTTGAAAATTGTAGTCGTTTTTCGTACAAATGAATATTTTCCTTCGTTATCGGCACACCATATCATTATACTGCTTTTGTATAGGTTGTAAATTTTTGACAGTTTCATTTTTAAATTAAACAATATTTTTCATCAATATTTGCCTCGCAGGATTAGGAATGCAATTGCTGCAATGCTGTTTTTCCTTTAGAATAATCTTATTATCAGATGATAATGTGATATCACCATCACATTTAGGTTTTGCACAAATCCACAATGTACCTTTATTTTTGGTGTAAGTTTTCCGTTTATAAAATTTCAATCCACTGAATAGTAATGCGGTTCCTCCCCGGCTAGTCAAAATAAAGTCTATGTCACATGTTTTTACCGAAGACGATGTTCCGCGCGAGGGATCACAATAGAGTGAAGAAAAATGCATAATTATTTCATCGGTACGACTGAATGAGTTCGCGATATAATTATTGTAATTTTCATATAAGATTCTATTATTCATTTAGTCTTTAATGGCTACTGTCCATAGGGACAATTCTGCCAGCGTCAAGGTTGGAAGCTACAAGAAATCGGTTGTAAAAAATCGTCCAAACAATGTAGGTAAATGATTAGTTGATAGATCTGAGAAAAAAAAGAATACACAATATATTATACCAAATACAACAATACAAATAAGATATAGGCGATAGGCAAGCACTTGACAATGTCAAAATTTCCTTAAAATAAACATGTCATAAATAAGTCGCTACACATGCAGTTTGAGAAAAAGGTCGATTTAAGATTATAAAAAGAAAAACCCATCACAGGGCAGAGATTGGATTTAGGACTATGAAATTCCCGTTTCGTAGCCAGCTTTGAATCGTTTCGTAGCCAGCTTCGAATCGGGACTATCTCTCTTATTTGGAAGCCAGCTTTAAAACCTAGCTACGAGATGAGACTTTGAAATACCCGTTTCGTAGCCAGCTTCGAATCGGGACTATCTCTCCCATTTGGAAGCCAACTATCAAATCTGGCTACGAGATGGGACTAAAGGGAGATAGTCACGTAATACTATCTCGGTGCCTTACGTCAATTAAATACTTCGACATGTCTCGCAGATTCAGAATATATTCTATAGTTGGTTGCTTACAAGATGGGAAAAAACTTTTCCCATTTGGAAGCCCGCTACCAAATCCAGCTACGAGATGGGAAAGTCATTCCTATTTCATAGCTGGCTACTAGGCGGGAAACCACATTTCCCATTTGGAAGCCAGCTACCAAATCTGGCTACGAGATGGGACTAAAGGACTATCTCGGTGTCTTACGTCAATTCAATAAATTTGTCTATCGAAACATAAATGATAACGATCATCCAATGCAACCTGCCTAGCCCCACAGTATCGGTCGATAGTGACTAATCGTTTACCTTTGCACAAGCCAGACTAACAGTGATCAATTCGGGATGCAATCATGAAACTGTCGCTGATTCAGAGCCCGGATTTTTCATGGCAAAACAAAACACTATCGTAATCTGGCTAGTGATAGAAACATCATTTTATCGATATCAATAATTGTGTTATAAAATAAAAAACGTGAACAAATAAAATAACATAGCTAAACAACATAAAAAACATACATATTTAGCTTGTATGAAGCTATATTGAAACATATTCAATTTCTTTGTCGTAATCCACGTTAGTACACACAGCAGCACGTGACGTTTTATTCGTGTTTCGTTTATCACTATAAAGTCATTTATGTATACTAAATGTACGTTCAACTTCACTTGACGTCAAGGGAGCAAATTTATAAAATTCATTGTAATAGGTATAGATTTTAGTTTTAGTACAATTTTCAGATATATTTCGTAAACTTACATAATTAGGATTTCAGTCGAGCACGGCTTCAAATTTACGTATCACTGGTAACACTTTACTCCAATTTAAGTAACAACCAACAGTGTCCAAAATAAGGAAGGATTCCGCAATGGACAAAGTCGTACATTGGAGTTGTTCTATCAAAGAGGCTATTACTCACACACACAGCAGGACAATGTCACACAAATTGACCTAGTCCCAAACTAAGCTCTAGGCTTGTACTATGGGTACTAGACAACGATAAACTTACTAATGTAGAGAAATATATACTTAAATATATAGAAAACATCCAAGACTCAGGAACAAATACTCGTGCTCATCACACAAATATCTGCCCTTACCGGGATTTGAACCCAGGACCCCTAGCTTCGAAGGCAGGATCACTCCCAACTAGGCTAGCGTGATCGTTATCTCTAATGAAATTTAACTCCTGTCATAATTTGCTCTTTTGAAATCATTTTTTAGCAGTTCTTATAGCAGCCGATTCGTTAGAAAGTGTGGAAACGACGTCGCGTACTTGCTCATAGTATTGAGCATAATATACAGCAGCATTTATCCATGTTCCCCATCTGGTGATTATCGGCTCGGGAGGTAGCGCAATGGACGGATATTTTGCCTTAAAAAGGCGAACACGCTCTGGAGATTTGATGAATGTTATCTTTTGACATCTGATATCAACACGTCCACACCTTTGAAATTATCTTGCACCTCTTCTGCAACTCAAAATTCAAATTCAAATTCATAACATTTATTTGACAAAAACACACTGCAATATAGGTACAACAAACATATATAGTAAAAACATGATCATATTAATGTGAATTTAATTTACGAAAAGTTGCACTGTAGTGTGAAGACAAATAGGACTCAGCTCAGCATGTGCTGCAGCCGGAGCCACAGCGCTGGTTTTCAGCTGAAATCTGGTGTTCACCTACTTCGCAGCTGAACGCGAACGCGTGACGAGGGGAAAACGTGTAGACATAAATATAGCGTATATAATGTAATGACATTGTCTTTAAAAATGTGTAATGTGCAAGAAAATAAATAAATACATATTTCTATATTATATAACAAATTGATATGTATGTGATATACTTAATATTAGTGTATAAAAATTCACTATCGCAAATAAGTTGGAAAATTGAATTGAAATATATTTATTTACTTTAAGCATTACATGTTTTCTTATTCTATAATCGTGCCAAACTACAGAGCAGTTTGTCGGCACTTACTCCTGGAATTAATTTAATCAATAACGCTCACATTTTTAATCTACGCACTAGTTAATTTAAATTTAGTTTGACATATAAAACTTTTTTAATTTAGACTTAAATACATTTGGCTTTATTCCGTCTAAATCATTAATGAGTTCGCTCGGTAGTTCATTAAATATTTGTGGAATCAAATAATTACTTATTCTACAACCATAATAATTAGTGAATTTAGGCAAAATATATGTTTTAACTTTTTTAGGTCGACTTGAGAAGCTCCGGAATTTTATTAATATAGAATTTAATTTATTAAAATATTCAATGGCCAGCAAAAATTTTACCTTCCTATCAACAGGCATAATTTTACAAATCTCGAAAAGCTTTTCATAATCTTCGTTACATTGGTCTTTAATTTTTTTAGTAACTAGACATTTGAGGAATCTTATTTGCAATCGTTTTATTTCATTCATGTGAGTTGGAAACGACCTGCCGTAGCTACTCAAGCCGTAACTCAGTACAGGATCTACCAGTGCATGGTAAACACAAAAAAGCACTGACCTACTGACTGAATACTTAAGGTTATGAAATTGGGTAAGCAATGCTCGAAGTTTAGTGCACACTTGTTTTATGTGTGATTTCCAATTCATATCTTGATCAATAATTAATCCTAAGTATTTTATACTGGCAACTTGATCTATAGGCTGACATTTACAATTTAAAAACTGCTGGTGCAAGCATTCATACTTATGGCCCACTATACATATCGGCATATCTTTATTTTTACTCCTCGGTGATCTGATGTGCATATACTTAGTTTTGGCTACATTTAATATAATACCATTGTCATGTGACCAGCGCACCACGTTGTCAAAGTCATCCTGAATACATTGTTGCATGTGATTTGGGTTGGTCCCCGAAAACATAATGCACGTATCATCCGCATACATATACGTTATACATTTTTGCACTACGTTACTCACGCTATTTACATGCATTATGTATCCGATGGGCCCGTACACGGAGCCAGTAGGCACACCCAGTGTTACCTGTTTCTCGATGCCAACAACATTATCTATTTTAACTTTGATTTGCCTGTTAGATAAGTAAGCTTTAAACCATTGATGGAGAGGCCCTCGGACACCGCACTCCGACATGGCCTTCAAGAGTGTGTTATGATCTAAGGTTTCGAAGGCTTTTTTGAAATCTATAAAAAGAGCAACTATGTGTTGTTTTTTATCAAGTTCTATATTTACTTTATCTGTAAATTCTGTAAGTGCCGTGTGTGTGCCCCTTCCACACTGAAAGCCATGTTGGACCGGGTTGATGACATTAGTTTCCGATAAGAAATTTGACACCTGGTTAACAATCACTTTTTCTACCAATTTATTAATGCTAGACAAAATGGCTATCGGCCTATAGTTGGTATACTCCAGATGACTAGACTGTTTATACAGTGGTCTAACAATAGATATTTTTAAATTGTCTGGGTAACATTCATTTTGAATGCATAGATTAATAAAATAAGCTAACACTGGGCTAATTAAATTTTTAATTCCTTTAATATCCTTCATTCTTATTTTGTCAAAACCTGGAGATTTTTTATCATTCATTTTGTTTATTATTTTTTCTACGTCTAGTGAAGTAACCGTTCTGAATCTCATAGATCTATCTAATTCTTTTGTGTAGGTTGACCTGTCTAGAAACTTAATATCACAGTTGTGTTTTATATTCGTTATTTCCTGTGTAAATGTTTCTGCAAAATTGTTACAAATATTTTGAATATTTGTTGTTTGCCCTAAATATTTTGTAATTGTTTTATCAAGACTACATTTTTTTCTTCCCAACCAACCATTAACATTTTCCCAAATTTTTCTTAAGTCTCCTTTACAATTTTCAATTTTATGCTTTTTAAATTTATTTTTAGTATTAGTTATAAGCTTATTAGTTTTATTTCTCCACTTGGTGTATTCCAACCTAAGGCCGCTATTACGTGGGTCACTTTTCCAGTTTCTGAATAACTCGTCTCTTTTATCTAGCATTTTTGTCAAAGTTTTCGTCATCCACTCCTGCGATCTATCGTGTTTATTGACACCCGTTATGAGACTACTATTATAAACATCACTAAAAACTTTACAGATAACTGTATATAATTCATTAGGGCATTTAATGTCCATCAGTTGGCTCCACTCGTATTGGTTCAACTTATCAAAAACCTGTTTATTGCATAGCCTAGTTACAGTCAGCTGTTCGTCGCCGCGCACTGCGAGCAAACCCGTAAACACCGCACCGGTTAAATAATGATCCGATATTTTACACGTCAGTAAGAACGCCGGAACAACTCGGCCACCACCAGTCGGTAAAAGTATTTGGTATTCTAAGAGGTACTTTCTTAAAATAGTTATAAAAGAGTTTAGGGATCATCAAATCTATGCAGATCATGAGCTAAACATGTAATTAATGTGTTTCATACGTGGAAACGTTGATTTTAAAATACGACCAGCTTTAAGCATGTATGCGGCACTATCTGTGCAAAGTAAAAGTACATTGTATACGTTATCCTTAAACGAATCTTGAAACAAAAATTTTAGTTGGCTTTTTATTAAATTAGCAACTGCTGCCCCATTGATCTTTTCTAATACCTTCGACCCCAAAAGATAAAATGACTGCGAATATTTCTTTTGCAAACATCGAATTACCACATTTGACACACATTTACCCATAAAATCTGGCGTTTCGTCCACAGATATCCACAAATAATTGGTTTTATTTACCTCTATTATACCCTGAATAGTTTTTTTATATACAAGATTTAAAAATATTTTCCGCAGTGTCGATTCATTCGGTAGGGCCACTTTTGTGCAGTCACAACATAAATGTTTGTTGAAAAAATTACAGAAGTTATCGTTCTTAACTGTTGTCCATGGTAT
The DNA here is from genome assembly GCA_949316455.1 of Acleris holmiana. Classification (NCBI taxonomy): domain Eukaryota; kingdom Metazoa; phylum Arthropoda; class Insecta; order Lepidoptera; family Tortricidae; genus Acleris; species Acleris holmiana. The sequence continues at coordinate 39,606,749 of OX438762.1, read as the reverse complement.
GTGGCATGAAATAAAAAAAAAAAAAAAATCGAAATAGAATTGATGTTTCGAATTTGGTTGTCCAGAATGTATATTGTGGCGGTTGCTTTTCAGATGAGTGTCAATATTAGATTTCTTTAGTTTCAGATGTATATCGCACATAAAGCAGTATATAGTAGAGGTCACTTCATTATATACTAATTCAGGATGATTCACTATCCACTTTTTGATTTGATCTTGCACATTACTCATTCTTACTTTAATTCAAAACTGTAATATTAAACTATCAAACACGTCGATTTCAAGGCGATTTCGGTAATAAATAATATCTACTTCTTCTTCTTCCCTTTTAATGGCAGCCACAGGGCTTGTGCCAGTATCAAAATAATATCTAACTAGACTTTACTAGACGCAATTTATATTGTATCACTGTCATAAGTAATGAAATGACATCTAATGTATTATGGAGTAACGAGTATCTATTATTAACTGAAGTGTTTATTATTTTCAATTAGGTGGTATAGATAATCACTTCGTTCAAACTTGTTGCCTGAGTATGACAAAACTGAAAGGAAAGTTTATTTTATTATTGAATAAATAACTTTTTTAAATAATACTCGATATCGATAAAATGATGTTTCTATTGCTAGCCAGATTACGATAGTGTTTTGTTTTGCCATGAAAAATCCGGGCTCTCCTGATTACCTATAGATATGCTGACCACAGTGATAAATTGGATACAAACGCGATACAGTATCGATGCAAACGCGATGCAGCCGCGAAGATTTTGCTAAGCCATGCCTGGCTCTACTTTGTTGCGATGCAAACGCGGATAAGGATTCAATAGCGCATTGGCATCGGATTTATTAATTGATTCATTAGATTGACCACATTAATACAATACTTTAATTCTTAATAACTTGCAATCGAGTATCACGTAAAAAGTTTAATTACTTTTAAGGTGACGACTATCCAACATCTGAATTTAATGCCCGATTCGACGTTGAAGCTTATCATATAGTGGTGGGAAGTGCTAACCCCGATAAGGTTACTGTATTACCGTTTTCCCAAGTCGGAATGCACCTGAATATTAGCAAGGTACGTATTATAAGATTGTCTTATTTTTACTCAGTTTATTAGTATATTAGAGCAGATACCCCAAAGAAAGCCGTTGCGGGGTGAGTATACGAAGCCAGCAACCGCCCTTGCTGGCCGAGGTTTGTATAGAACTTGTCTCCAGCTTTGTGACAAAATATAACATAACCATATCCATACTAATATTATAAATGTGAAGGATACTTTGGATTTCTGTTTGTTACGCTTTTATGGCAAAACCGCTCAACCAATTGAAAATAGGTATGCAGATGGCTTATATCCCGAGAAAGGATAAAGGGTACGTTTTAAGAATGCGGACAACAGTTAGTTGTCAATATATTGAAGCACCGTCCCACGATAAGTAGACCAGCGCCGGCCTTTGAAAATGGTAATGAGCGAAAAAAAAAATAGTTGGATGAAACCCACAAAGCACTGTACACTTTCTCTTCTTGCCAATGCCCCTCGCCCCGACATTCTTCCTTTTGAACTCGGTCTTATTTCCCCAGAAGAAACACTGGCTCTCCTAAAATCTATTAAGACAGAGGCCGTTGGTGAGGAGGGCTTGAGCTTGGATATGCTTATGCTCGGGGCGGATTCAATTTACCCTTTCCTTTCCAGTATTATTACCTTTTCCTTTACCTCTGGCTGTTTCCCGTCTTCGTGGAAACTAGCACACATCGTCCCTCTTACGTTCAATTTATATCCTACCAGTATTTTCAAAAATAGTTGAATATTTTGTTAACCGCAAACTGTCCCGTTTCCTTAACAACCATAGCCTTTTTAACCCTTTTCAATCCGGTTTCCGTCCGGGGCATAGCACGGTCACGGCTTTGGTCAAGGTCACCGACGACATTCGTCTTAAAATAGAAAATAAGAAGCTCACTGTGTTAGTGTTACTCAACTTTAGTAGCGCCTTCAATACGGTGGACTTTGATATCCTTCTTAGCATTCTTAAATCTATTAATCTCTCTTCTTCGGCCCTAGCGTGGTTTCAATCATACCTCCTTGGGAGGCGCAAGCGCGTCAGAACGAATGAAACTATTTCAGACTGAAATGTTCTCACTTCTGGTGTCCCCCAGGGAACGGTGCTCTCCCCTGTTCTTTTTTCCCTTTTCATAAACAGTATTACGGCTTCTCTTCAATCGTCTTACCACCTTTATTCAGACGATCTACAGATTTACGCAGGGGCAAGTGTGGATGACTTCCCATCTCTGATATCATCTATTAATGCTGACCTCGCCACCATCAGGGACTGGGCTGCTAACTTTGGGCTTAAGGTTAATGCTGGAAAGTTAGAAGCAATTGTTGTCGGCAGTCCTTATTTCATTTCTAAGCTGTCTGATCTCGTGGTTCCCAGTATAAGTTTTGATTGAACCACAATTCCTTTTAATACCTCCGAACGAAACCGTTGTCTTTTACGATTCCTTCCTTTTCTATGCACTAACAAAAGAATACGTCTGTTACAGAGGTGGAGACAAGAAACTCTTGGATCAATTGATAATAATATTGTCAAAGCTATAAACAAATACGAAGCAGTAGCAATAAAGAAAAACGAGTTCTGGTTAGACCTTGACCCTGCCGTTGTGGCTTTAGCAATAATGCGGAATTTAGTAGCAGAATATAAATTTTCAAAAAACAAGATTTGCTTAATCGGTGAGTAAGGTATATTGAAGCAATGGTGTATATGTTAGTGGAGGCAATTATGAAATTTACCCAAAAAAAAAGCTATGAGCTTCATCACTTATGTTTCTTAAGTAATTCTAAGCATTTCTAGTCCGAGAGGCAATAAGAAATGTGTGAGTAGTAGTCCTTTTTGGAATGTTTAAAAAATAAAAAAGGATTAGATTTTTTGTAGCCAATCTCTAACCAAATGTTTTCCTTTTTCACGTGTTTCTTGTTAAATTACTGTGAAATTGAAATAAAGTAATATCAGCAATATATTGTACGTCTTCGGTTTATACGAAAATGATATCAAACTTGCCCTAGTAGGCAACAGGACAAGAATTGTTTTTTTTCTAAAGATGACGGATGGCGGCCATTCTTGTACCCCGCCCTCCCCGACTAATCTCACGATTCTTATTGCCTCCCGGACTAGAAATGTTTAGAATTACTCAAGGAACTTATATTATGAAGCTTAATAACTATATTATCGTTCCTAGCTGGGATCACCTAACGCAGACTTTTTCCTCTGCCAAGGTAACAATAAGATCAATCGATCTAGCACAATTTAAATAACTGTGTAGTCTATCTGTAGTTGACAAGCTTAAAATCGTTTTTACGAAAAAACAAGTTCGAAACGATTCTAAGCTGTGTATTTATGTAAAATATATAATGGTGACTATTATGTTCTAAGTACCTATTTCACCATACGATGTTAAATTTAATCAATGTTAATCGACTAAGTTCATACATTTTGACAACTGTTAACGCCCTAATCGTCTGTTAAGTGGTTAACATCGTATGGTGAAAATGGGTACTTGGGCATCTGAATACACGGAGTTACACGAGGAAACCGAATAATTTTAACAGCGTATTCCAGACATTATTTGGAGTTTAAATTTTCGTATAATGTTTGCTAGATTCAGCTTGATATTTGAGATATTTGCGTTTATGTTTAAAAAAGTCGTAATGAAATCTCCAGTACAAAACACCCTTACGATTGCGACGTTGCGAGCCCGCCACGTCTAAGTTGACTGTAAATTGACTTTCATTCAGTACCGTCATTAGTATGTTTGGATTATTCGACGCTTATGCCATTATTGTTTCTTCCTAGTCGCGATTCTGCACAATATGAATTTCACACATTTTCATTTGATCACATTCGTTATTCTTCACAGTCATTATTTTTATACAATCCGGTTTCTTCCTAATCGCGATTCTGCACAATGTGAATTCCACACACTTGCATTTGATCACATTCGTTATTCTTCACAGTTAATATTTTTATATAATCCGGTTTCTTTCTAGTCTCGATTCTGCACAATATTAATTCCACAAATTTGCATTTGATCACATTCGTTATTCTTCACAGTCATTATTTTATACAATCGGGTTTCTTCCTAGTCGCGATTCTGCACAATATGAATTCCACACATTTGCATTTGATCACATTCGTTATGCGTTTCTTCCTAACTCTTAGCTCGCCATATACTCGCCTTTAACATTATACCCGCGGGTGTCCAAAATAAAAATCGAGCAAGGATTTATTTTATATACGTTTGTCTAATGAAACCTACCGTTTGTCTAATAAAACTTGTATCCACTTTTGAGTAGAATAACCCTTCCCCTTCTAGCTTTTTATAAACACAATTTTATCGTCGTTTTCCTCCATCTTTCCGTTTTTCGTCACTTGAAGCAAAGTTGTACAAACCTATAATTGTATTGAGAAATGGAAACCATATGGCAATTCACAGTAAGTCAATTGTCACAATGGCTCCGTCAAGTGGCCAGTGAAGTGATTTATTTTAAAGAAGGATACAGTTTGTACACATATACAATGGAAAAGTCGAGTATATGTCGAGCTAAGAGTTAGGAAGAAACGCGATTGTGTAAAAGTAACCTGTCCAGCATAACGAATGTGATCAAATGCAAATGTGTGGAATTCATATTGTGCAGAATCGCGACTAGGAAGAAACCCGATTGTATAAAATAATGACTGTGAAGAACAACGAATGTGATCAAATGCAAATTTGTGGAATTAATATTGTGCAGAATCGAGACTAGAAAGAAACCGGATCATATAAAAATATTAACTGTGAAGAATAACGAATGTGATCAAATGCAAATGTGTGGAATTCATATTGTGCAGAATCGCGATTAGGAAGAAACTGGATTGTATAAAAATAATGACTGTGAAGAATAACGAATGTGATCAAATGCAAATGTGTGGAATTCATATTGTGCAGAATCGCGACTAGGAAGAAACAATAATGGCATAAGCGTCGAATAATCCGTATGTTTACATGTCAACGTCAGCTTAATATTTTTTCTCCAAAAACGTAAAAATATCGATAAATTAATAATAATAATCAAATATTAAATTGAATGTTATGACAAAAAAAACAAATATGAAGAAACTTTCACAAATCTTGGAACATTGTAATTATTGAAGTTAAGCCGGATCAATTTTGGATTAGATTAGAACAGCACATGATCGGGATTCGGGATGAATGGCGTACTCGAGTGCTCACCAGTGGCGGTAACAGGCTGAAGAAAAGGTGATAATGATGAAGCCGACGGATTAAAAGTATTCGTGCTATTACCAGTTCGTTGGAGTATCAAGTAGTAAAGTGTAAGAAAGACACCGACAGCAACGCACTGGGTACATACCAGTGGCGTAACTACAGGGTGGCAAGTCGGCAAAATGCCACGGCCCCCCAGCCCGAGAGGGCTGCGAGCTCAGAAGTAACATGTCGATTTTACTGAGAGGGCCCCATACAATTAATTTGCCACGGGCCTCAGATGGTAAGTACTTAACGGAATCTTAATGGATGTAATATTTTTATGATATGCAGTTTATTTTTATTTGTTTATGAATGAATACTGTCGACAGGAGTAGTACTAGTCTTGTTGCGAGTTAATTTTGTAAACATTTCGTTTTATTATTGTAATTACTAATTAATCTTATTTATGCAATTCATGTTATCCACAAATTATACGAAATAATACACAAAATTCTTTTATTTTATTTATTACTAGCGACCCGCCCTCGCTTCGCTCCGGATTAAAGTATTATACATATAAACCTTCCTCTTGAATCACTCTATCTATTAAAAAAACCGCATCAAAATCCGTTGCGTAGTTTTAAAGATTTAAGCATACAAAGGGACATAGGGTCAGAGAAAGCGACTTTGTTTTATACTATGTAGTGAAGTAAAAGCATACCATAGATACTTTTTTTTGCATCATTTCAACCCGGGGACGTCCACTGCTGGACATAGGTCTCCCCCAAAGACTTCCACCACGAACGGTCACACGCCTTCTGCATCCACCGGTGTCCGGCGACTTTCACCAGGTCGTCGGTTCATCTAGCAGGGGGCCGACCGACACCGCGTCTCCCGGTCCGTGGCCTGCACTCGAGAACCTTATTACCCCACCGGCCATCAGTTCTACGAGCGATGTGTCCAGCCCATTGCCGCTTCAGCTTGCAGACTCTGAGAACTATGTCGGTGACTTTGGTTCTTCTACGGATTTCTTCATTTCTGATTCTATCCCGTAGAGAAACTCCGAGCAGCTTTCTCCATAGCACGCTGAGCAACTCTGAGCTTATTTAAAAGGCTCACTGTGAGGGACCACCTCTCCGTTCCTTAAGTCAATCCTTCAATTTAACATTCATTATTTCTGAAGACACTTTGTAACGTCTTATGCCTAGTTTAACAACTATTTAAGGCTGACAAGATAATAAATACCAGTACAAGATAATAAAAGTTACGTTGTGAAAATCAAAATGTACGTCGTACAAATCTTCTTCTTCTTCTTTTTTATTAAATGGCGGTCCAAACAGTGATTTCGCCAATGTCAAGTGAATAGAGTAAATCAGTAAACAGAATAAATCAAAAGTAAAAGCCGGGCATTTTTCAATTGGCCATTTTCCCTCCCCGAAGGTTACCGGACTCCTCCGTACAAATCTTAATATCAATAACAACAATGTCAATGACGCAATGTAAGTCATTAATGTCATTATGATTGCGGAATGAAGTGGCCAGTAGTTTTTAGTTTGTTGTAAGGAGTACCCACGACAGTTCAAAATAACTGTTTCTGGGCTACTTTTTGTAGACTTAACTTTAACTCTTCTAATGGAAAGAGATAACAATTGCAAACGTAGTAACAAGTTTCGTTTGCATTTGTACGTAAATCCTGCTTTGAAACGATTTGTCTGACAAGGAAATTGCTCTATGAGTATGACAGAAACTTGCCTCTTCTAATGAAAAGAGATAACAATAAGAAACGTTGCCAGCTTATCCTAAGGTGTTGATTTACTGGTGTAGGAAAAATAATTAATTTATTATGTATGAAAACATTAAAAAAACTAAAATCATATTTCGACCTGGGTTCATATAATCTATTTTGTTTCTTACGACCCTGTTAAAATTATTCGGTTTTCTCGTGTTACACCGTGTAGATAACGATTATTATCTTTTTTACTGTAAGACTGCCAGTAGGATTTGAATCAAGTGCTTAGCACAAAAAAGTGATAGCTGTGTGGATGAGGGTTGATGAGGGACCGTAAATACATCTAAAAAGTATTCGTAAAAACGTTAAATTAAACACGAATGTTTTGCGCGTCATTGAATTATGGGGGTTGACGCTTATATCTAACGACAAAAAAGTCATGTATTAAAATATAATTAAGAAAAACAAGGATATTTATTGATTTATTGACGCGGGCCATACTATCTACGACCTTGAAAATTAGTGTCTAGCCCGTTTTTGTTACGAAGAAGACAAATTTTCTATATACTAGTCGTAAGTATTTTTTTGTCAAGTTTATTATAAATTTGGTTTGGACGCCCTTCGACACTTGTAGCAATTAACAAAACGCTAAAAACTATCACTTTTCGCCGCCATTGACTTGACACAAAAGTCGTCCTCATTTGCCAATAACAGCCGTAAACCACAGCTAATTTCAACCTTACGTCACAAAAACTCGGGTCTACTTGTCACTGTATCTGTGACAACTATAAACGTCGATGGCGTGGTAGGCACGACAGTACACGACGCCTTTAGGTGTTCTTGGCGTCCAAAGGGTCAAGCTGTTATCACGTGATTCAAACATAATTCGGCTCCTTGGCCAATAAAACCTTGTGCCAATTTGCTTTCAGGTGACAGAAGAGGCATCGTCCTAAACGAATTTGCAGATAGAAACCAAGCCAACGTACGAGTTGCTTACGCACTTAAGAAAGAGAACTATGTAAATTTTTTGATGAGTGTATTCTCGGCTGGTACTCGTAAATAAAATGTACATAAGTAGAAACGCATGGAAAAACGCAAGCGTTTCTACCTATTTTAGCGAAACAGCAATTTATTAGTTACCCTCAAATTATGTAAGTATTCATACTCGTACATATTTTTTTCTCAGTTAAAGGAAATTAATTTTATTAAAATTTGAAACGGAAAAAAATATGTAAATACAATGTTGAAAATGTATTTATGAATGCTCAGTGCAGACCACTAAGTCTTTTAATCCCTATATAAAAGTTTCTTTGTCAACAAAACGGATGGAACCTTAGTTTATGATCTAAAGGAAATTGTAACTAGCAATGTTCCAGTTATTTGTTGTCAAATTCAATTAATATATTTTGTAGGCAGTGTGGCAAAAACACAAATGTTTCTAATTATGTGACTACCTATTTGAATATTATTTAATATGGCTAGTTTTGGTTTAGACGCATATTGACCAATAAATTTTGGAAATATAAAGCAAAAGGACCTAAACGCGTAGTGACCAATAAGCAAAATGGCCCATACGCGAATTGACCAATCTCTAATTCACATATTGACCAATTTTCTTATTACGCATATTGACCTATATCAATGGCGCAAAAAAATACCGATATCAAATATAGGTACAGTCGCGAATTACAATTACACGGATGCAAGAGAGCTAGTTTTCGTGAAATGGTTTTTTCTCGCCTCTTTACTCTGCTCTTTACTTATACAATTACACTGGCCACTTATAATATTCTTATCTTTGGGATATGATGATAGTTGCTGTAGATGACGTAAATGTCATTCATTGCTCTCGTAAAGACATTGTTAATTTTGGATTTTGCGTGTGATTTATTTAAAATATGTTTAACCGATTGCAATTCATTAAAAATCAGAAAGGCTACGAAACCCTATTACATGGGGGTTACCGGTATAGTAAAAATACCCGAATTAAAACAAATTCAACTAGCATTTGGCGATGCGTCAAGCGGAACATCTGCAGTGCAACAGTCACAATCGATGAGAACAGGGAGAATATTTTAAGAAGCAGCAATCATCTAAGCCCAAAAAATCAGAAATCAGCTGATATTTATAAAATTCGTACTGAATTAAAGAGCAAAGTGTGCGAGGATCTATCTCCAATACCGGGAATAGTAGAAAAGAAGTTGGAATCTTTACTGACTAATCTGAAGTATGTAGACTACCTGCCAACTACCAACGAAATCCAAGATTCTTTATATAGAGCTCGAAAATCTTTTTTTGAATTGTGACCAATTAAAATGGGATAAGATAGATAAAGTGCAGATACCGGAAGTACTAAAAAAAGATTCTTTGATCTGCGAAGACGGGGATACTGTAAAGATTTTGATATTTTGTTCGAAAGAGACACAACAATTCGTACAGTATTTTCTTCCAAATACGTACATAATTCTTTGGCGATGGAACATTCAAAGCGTGTCCATCCCCATTTTATCAAATTTTCACTGTTCATGTGGATTTGGGATCAGAGAGTGACTCAACAAATGTGGTTCCTATCATATTTGGCCTGCTACCCAATAAAACATTAAATACCTACACCAGATTTTTTCGACTTATCAAAGAAAGTATCCTGCATTTGAATATAAAGAGATTTACGTGCGACTATGAGTTAGCTATTATTGAAGTTGTGCGAAGCGTTTTCAAGAGTGTTGAAATAACGGGTTGCCAATACCATTATTCTAAAGCCATCTGGAAAAAAGGAAAATCTTTAAATTTGAATAAGAAAAAAGGCGGAAAAAAGATTTTAAGAATGATTTCTAACATACCATTGTTGCCCGCAAATAAAATACGAGAAGCCTGGGAATCACTAACACGTACACTTAATTGTGATGCTATGAATAAGTTTAAGAAATACTTCGAAAGGGAGTGGATGGGGATATTTTCACCAGAACTTATAAGTGTGGCAAATACAGTTTACCGCACTTACAACATTGTGGAGGGCTGGCATCACCGCCTTAATGTGAGGATGGGAAGAAACCCTAGTTTGTATAATTGCATTCATAAATTAAAAAAAAGCCAACTTCCACTGTCCAAGAATAATAAAAAGCTTGTATGATGGCAGCAGACGTAAAAAACGCAGCAACAAGATCATTGACTTCAATATAAAATATAAAAAACCAGGTATTAAGAGATTTCACAAAAAATAAAATTACTGCTGTTGATTTTCTACGTAAGATTGTTTTTGTTAGATTGTTGGGATAAGATTTATTTGTTATTTTTTTGTACAGTCAGCATCATAAATATAGTGGCAGTTAATAGTTTCAAATATATCGCAACATCCAAAATATCCATAAGTAAATACGTACTCATTCCTAGTGATCAACGTTCGGCTGGCCTAGCCAAGAGAAGTTTCTCCTACGAAAGTAGACTGTTTTTTTTAAACATAATTTCTATTACCCACAGAGCAAACATTACAGACCTGGTGTTTCTGTACAAGTTGATGCGGCACCATATCGATTGCGCTCAGCTTTGGCGCAGGTTCAGGTTCAGAGCTCCAAACAGAACTCCTCGAAAACCAATCACACCACTTTGCCCACCCTTTCGCAGAACCGTACTTGGAGCTAAGTCACCTATTGCGCGTCTTTGTAAAATGCCTGCAGTAGCCATGTGGACGTTTATGCTCACTGCCCAGATTCTGTCAGAAAGTAAAAAAACTCTTGCTCGGCAGGAGTTGAATGTTTTAGTTTTGTCGGACAGCCTTGTTCGCATTGCATTACATTATAATTGTTTGAAAATGTTTTTTATAAGGTCTAACCTAATTATGATTGCATAAATAGCTTCTGCATGCGCGTGTAACTGACCTGCATGTGACCTCTTTTTTAAGCTAATTGGCTTGTAGTGTTTACCTATAATTAGCTGTACAATTAACTCTATTTTAATGTAATAATATACTATCAAAATTGTATTCTAAGAACTGTTGGTGAACCATAATAAATAAATAAATAATTATGGCATATGAAATTCTGGCAAAACTACATCAACAAAAAAACACAACGTCAACGTTTAATTGTATTTAAAAAATAAACTAAAGAAACACAACAAATTGCGTCCACCTTTATGACAGCAAGTGTTCAAAATGGTAGCCGTGTTGACGAATACACAAGTTAAACCTTTTTTGCACTGAATTAGTTGCGGCTAATAAAGTTGTAGTATGAATGTTATACAAAATAGATTCAATCGCATTTTTAAATTCGTCTACATTGTTGTATTTCTTTATATACACTTGATTTTTGAGGTCCCCTATCAAAATTAATCAAGTGGCGTTGGGTCAGGGCTGCGAGGTGCCCCCCCGATTGTGCTGCCACCTTGCCGTGGTGGGGGGGCTTGCGTGTCTCTATGATCCCCGTGGCTATACCGGACAGGGCCACCCATACCGGAAAGGCTCGAGGTGAGGGGCCAGACTAAGAGCGGCACGTCCCTATCCCATTCCAACCTTCCCGATTTCCCATTCCTTCCCAGCTCCCATCCTTCCTCCCTTTTCCACCGAACCAGTGGCGGGATATCCACTTTCCAGGGCCAGCGCGGGCCCGGGGAACTAAATACTCCCCAAAAGAGCGCACATGAGGGGGGCGACGAGGGGGAGTTTGAAGGGACGGAGCTCGGGTAGGTGTCCCCGTATCCCGATCCCGGAAAGCGACCCTGGTTCGCCCAGACGTGAGTCTCGGGTCTAGTGACCTCTGTTTTCAGAGGACATTTTAGACCTGAGACAGGTGTAGTGTGGGTGTTTGAAGGAACGTGGACTTACCCCGGTCACTGCGACTGGGGGGAATAGCCTGCCGGAAAACACCCTACACTCCATGCAGGCTGTGAAGGGAAGGCGAACCCAGCTTTTGCTGATCGCCTGAACTTCATGGGGAGCCACGTGGGTGAAGGGCCCACATTGCACGGCTCCCCCAGCTTGGGGAGATTGCTGTGTGCGTACGCAGTCGTCTCCTCCTTTGGCGGTGTGCTCTTCGGAGCGGGCTGGGAGGCGCCCAGCGGTCAATGCCTTGGCGGTCCCGCGGCGTCTCCGTTAACCAGCCAGGAGGGTTACGCCGGAGTGGTTTTAAACGGTAGTTCGCTTAGGTGAGAGTCCGATATACCCCCCATTGCACGGTCATCCTTAGGCCAGGGGGGATGCGTAAAAGCATTTCCACTTCGTCATCAAAAAAAAAAAAAAAAAAAAAGGGCTGCGAGGTGGCCAATTTATGGGTCCTTGTGTCTATCCACTAGGTACCGAAGAGTTGATTTAAATTGGACCGAGTATTACGGCTGTTGTGTGGCGGTGCACCGTCTTGCTGGAAATACACTTTTGTGAGCTCGGCCAGCGGCAAATCGTCTAATTGTTCTTGGAGAAAGCCCAATATGGTACTATTATAAAGGTTTGAATTCAAGGTACCTTGGTAAAATTTTACCAGCACAACCCGGTTTGCCATTAGACCACACCACCAATTGAAAGAAAAATGAACCTGGTTAAGGCTTTCACACATTCTCAGCGGATTCTCTGTAGCCCAATAATGATGATTTCGTCTATTAAACATATCATTATTTGAAAAATTGGTTTTGCCAGACCACAAAATGTTATTTAAGAAAGAACGATCTCTGCATTTTTTTCCAATAAGCCAACTACAGTCTTCTGGATGTAGAGTTTGAATAATTCGCTCATTTCGGTAACATTTGTAGCCGTATTTCTTCCAGATTTTTAAAATCATTATGTGAGAAGTTCTTAATTCGTCAGCGACTTCTCTTGAAGAAATCTCCGGATAAGCTTCTACGAGAGTCAACATTGCCACTTCCACATTATCGTCAAAAAGACGTGATTGTTCGTTTACAAAATAGGCTTCTCACAAATCATTTCATGATTTGAATCCATTTTTCACTTAGGAACACTAAACAAAACGTTCCAGAGTAGAACAAAAATTGAAATGAAACATCAGATATCGTCACTGTTCTAAATTCAAAATTTAAATTTTTTCGTACATTATTTTTTAATTATTAAACTTTTTCACCCATGACGGCCAGCTTTATCTATGTAGCAAAAAGTTTGTATCGTATTTAGTGGTTTTTTATTTGTAAGAATACCGATTTATGTCATTTTTAATGTCCTAATGGAAGTTGTCCCCATAAAAATTATTGATCTTGAAGCTTAAGAAAATTCTTCTTTGCTTTTACCATACTTATATGTATGGAAAAAGTTTTCTTTGATTTGTGGTTGTTCTAGTACTCTAACCTCAGTTGGTGTCAAAGAGTGTTTTAATCCTTTATAGGAATGGGATCGGTTGGCATTAAAAAAAAACTCAATTCTTACGATATTCTCGCTGACTGTACATTTTATCATAAATCTGTGAATGTCGATTGTCATCACTCAAAAAGTTGGGACAGGTCTCCTAAGATCGTTTTCGCGTAGCAGCAAGGGATCTGGTAGCTGCCCTAAATGCCCCATCTCAACTTTCCACCCTTTATCGATATTCTGAGACTAATAATCTCATTTCATTAAATTATAGGGACTAATTAAAACTAATGAAACGCCTCATACAATCTAGTTTGTACGCGTATAAACATTAGTTTTAAATATAAAAGTACACTGATTTTCTGAAAACAGGCAAGTCATTTCTCTACTACTTCATTATAATTCAGTTACGCAACTGACATGTTAGTCATTGTTGGTGAGACGGCTGGTTGCTGAGGAGTCTTGAATTGGAACATCACTAGCTCATAGGTGACAATTGTGCCCGCGACCTAAAAATAAATTAAATATATAAATGTTACATACATACATACCGCCTTCGTTCCCAGAGTGGGGCAGGAAGAGCTTCAGTAATACAAACAACTTCAAGAACACCTGTTTATAATCCTGTAACCACATTTTGCACAATAAGGCCAAAGAGCTTATATCTTGTCAGTCAACGAATGGTTAAAAAGGGGGTAAATAGTGCGTAAGCAAGAACCTTAGCAATTACTTCAAATATAGTTCAGGATGCTTAGGAAGCATATTTCCTCCAGACCACCTTGGACGTACACCACTTACGTCGCAGCTTTACTTTACCGTTTAGTGCTTAACCGGTACAAAAATGTATATGGCGAATTTTTAAGGAAAACTCTTAAACCTGGCGTGACTTTCGACTAATGCTCTTTTTTTGGTTAATTTTTATACCTGGATTACTATTAATATTGAAACCGCCTCGTTAAAATGAAACGTCTCGTTAAAATTTGACACATTTTGTTTGTAGCAAATGTCAAATTTAATGAGACGTTACATTTGAACGAGACGTTTTGTGTATAGGAACCCAGGGTAAATGACATACACTGAAAGTTTCGGGAATCTAATACTTAGAAACATATTTTCGACACATATCATACCGATAAATTAAATTGTTTAGAATAATAGTTGTTTACTTCTTTTAGTCTATGCAATCTTTATTAGTTCATATTTTAACGCTGTATTTCTGTCCGCGAAGTGCCCGGAGTAGATTTTGTATGTTATAGATCTTACAGATCACGCACACATGCCTTTTATTAGCATAAGGACAGTAATGTTTTAATGTTAGTTAGTTGCAAATAAACAGTCGCTGTGACCACTCGTTAAAAATAGTTTTATTACATTTCAACCGAATCGAAACCTTATTGCTATCGAAACAAGGTCCTTAACCGAACCAAGATGGAACAAGAAAAATAACACCGGCCGGTGAGCGCCCGTGTACCTGAGCGAGTGTAACGTAATCGTGTTTACCTGCTAACTGTTCGAATTAAAAAATAATATCGTGCAATTAACTTTCTTTGGTGAATATTTCTGGTGTTTTTGGACTTGTAACGTACGTGAGCTGCACAATCAAGGCTGCCCAACAATAGAAGATGTTACAGTGCAATTAGAAGAAACTTATAACTGCATTAAGAAAGTAGGAGTGAATTTAAAAAAATGACCTAAAGTGAGGTTAACATTTGGTTACGTAAAGGTGCGCCTGCAATACATGGATGAATATTGGGAATCTTTTAAAAGATTAAATACGGTTTTAAGGCAGATTACAAACAAAGAACAAAGGGCAAGTTTGTTATATTTTGCTCAAAATTACTATGAACAATGTGAAGAAACTTACTTGGATATAACTATTCTGCAGGATTTACGTGAACTAAATACATCTACTAATTTGCCATCCTTGTCGCTTGATGCTTCGATGAGTCGAGAAAATAAGATAACAACTGAAGCAAAGCTACCTAAAATAGAATTACCGCGTTTTTCTGGCGTTTATGAAGAGTGGCAAGCCTTTGAAGATATATTTACGTCAATAATTCACAACAACAAATCGTTAAGTGACGTACAACGTTTTCATTACCTTAAGTCTTGTTTAACAGGCGAAGCTAGCATGACTTTAAAACATTACCAAGTCATAGAAAAGAATTATGCGCCAGCTTGGGACACCTTGAAAAAGCGGTACAATCATAAACGTCTTATTGTAAACGCGATTCTTAAAAGGCTTTTATCCACAAAACGGGTTCAAGGTCAATCCTCTATTCAACTAAAACTGTTCATTGATAACATGAAAGAATGTTTGCACGGACTGCAAGGTTTGGCGATCGAGACTAAAACCTGGGAATATCACAAACAATGGGAAGCCTACGTAAGCAAAGAGTGTGACGGAGACTTACCTACCTTAGAAGAGCTATTCAAGTTCTTTGAAGATAGAATACACAACCTGGAGCTAACGTCAGCATCATCGTCCGCCCCAAGGTTAACTAAGGAAAGATCATTTCATGTAATTACTACGGGAGAAAAGCTCTGCAACTTCTGCCAAGATCTTTACGCATTGTGCCATTGCAAACAATTTGGGAAATTGAGTCCAGCTGAGAGAAGTGATTTTGTGAAAACTCAGAGATTATGCTACAACTGCCTACTACCAGGTCATCTTGTACAGTTCTGCAAACAACGGGACTCCTGTAGGGTTTGTCATCGCAGGCATCATTCACTATTGCATCAAGCCAATTGGAAAAGGGAAACCTCTGAGTCTGAGTATGGTGAACAATCACCAGACGTTGCTGCTCACACAAATGTAGAAGAGATCCAAAGGGTTGATGATGAGAAAACCGAAGAGGAAGTGGTTGTAAACTTCGTAGCAAAGAAGTCTACAGCTTTATTGGCTACGGCGTTGGTACCTGTAAGAGATACCTACGGTCACGTGACACTGCTGCGAGCGTTGGTAGATCAAGGGTCACAGGCGACATTTATCAGTGAAAGGGCAACTCAACTATTCAAGGTCAAAAGAGTACCGGTAAATGGCAAAATTACCGGCGTTGGTGGCACCGAAGCCACTGTTAGTCACGCAGTGCAATTGGAGGTTCTTTCAAGATGTGATAATAATTTCAACCTCAATGTTAAGATGTACGTCATGCCTACGCGCCTAACAACATTACTGCCATCCAACCCATTACCAGTAATTGAAGTTTCGAGCACTTGGTCACATTTAAGGGGCCTTGTCCTGGCGGATCCTAATTTTGATCGGCCAGGGAGAATAGATATGCTACTGGGAGTAGAGGTTTGCGCGCATATCTTGAAAAATCAAATAATCAAGGGTCCACCAGGGTCCCCATGCGCTCAATCAATCAGCCTGGGATGGATTCTATTCGAAAGCGTATATGAAGAGCAACCAAGAGAAAAAGAAGCATTGGTAACAATGCATCACCATCTGGACCTGGACAATATGTTAAAGAACCTGTGGGAATTAGAAGGGCCTCGTCATCGAACCCAAACAGCTGACAAACGAGCCTGTGAAGAAATGTATGAAATCACGCACTCCAGGACAGATGAGGTTTAAGGTGCCTCCATTTGATGGTACTTCATCATGGACGGCCTATAAATTACAGTTTGAGTCAGTTTCATTGGGAAATGGTTGGAAAAAAGATCAGGCGAAGACGGTTCTAACCTTGGCACTTCGAGATGAAGCCCTCACTGTGCTGGAAGCTCTAGGAAAAGATAGAACCTACGACCGCCTTCTTGAAGCTTTGGAGGCACGTTATGGCGACAGATGCAGTGTGGCTTCGGGTTTTAACCCCCTCCTGCTCTTGATCTCGCGGAGTTATAGGCATTTTCTATCCCACTTCTGACACCAAATGTTACGTACGTAGGGGTAGGTAACTGATAGAAATGCACGAACACACCAATAATTAAGAGCAGACTTTAAATTAACACACTCACTTAATCGTTACAAACAATTATCGCACAATAAACAATTATCGCTCTCCAAGTAAGGAATGAATCGCCGCACGCGCGCCTCACCTTTTTATACATCCAATAGCCGAACGCTCCAGATTGCCTTCTCGAATGACCGATGGGCCTTGACACGCCGGGCATGTTCGATAATGGAAGGTTTTACTCAAGGGGCCTTGTATTACAATAGCGACGGCCTTGGCCTTGAACTCGATTGTACCCGTTAACAATAGGCATGTCCTTGAGCTGGCGCGTCGATTCTAATCTACCTACCTACCTAACCATACCTACTCGTAACAGTATGATTTCGGCACTTTTGATGACACACTTCGGCGTCCTTGCGGCTTTGCAATCGACGAAGACTAAAGTAAGAAGTGTGCTTAAACCGCCATTCAGAACAATTATCCCGACCCGTATTTTGCGCGCTGAAGCGACGTCCTTGTGTATAGAAGGTCAATGCATTAAACTGTAAAATACACTGTGTGGTGCACTTAATTTGGCAAAAATCCTAAAAGTCGTGAATTCAAACCCTATTTGATTTTGAACCAGCGTAAAAATAATCATTTAATAAAATACAAAAAGTGAACATAATGTTATGTCAAGTATATTGGACACTATCAAATAAGGTTTAAAAAAGAAAACAAAATCATGTAATTTAACTTTCTTTCATATTTTTGGTGGCGTTATGTGAAGTCATTGGTATGCAAACAAGCCACGACCTGTCTAGATAGAAAGACAGTCTTGATGATTAACACAATATGTATACGTCAAAAATTAGGTAAGGTGTCATTAGATTTTAAAACAGATGCAATTCACGCTACCATAAAAACCAAGTTGGTTATTAGAATGAATGATGTTATATTCATTAATAACGCCGAATACTTAGCCTTTCTAACCAACAAAATCTAATTGCAAACAATAAATTTAGTTTTATTTCAGTGCAAAGATTTACTACATTAAGTTTATGTTTCATGCACAGACGTATTTTTATGATAGAATACTCACTGTCAAAAGTAATCCTCGAGTAACTGTAAATAGTTGCAGTCCGCTGAGAGCAACTTTTTCTCCATTTACGTGGTCAATAAATCTTTGGACCTTAAAAAAGTACAAACTATAAACACCGGCAAAAATAGCGGAACGAAAAATTTTTAACGTAAAAATTTTACGTGATAGAAACAAGAAGAAATCTTTTTCTGACACAAAATGACTGACTTCTCAATGATCAAATGGGAGAGGACCAAAAAGTTGGACCATAGTTAAGCGTAGATTCACATACAAACAACGAAGGCGAAAAAAATCCGTTGTGCGACGAAAACTATCCTGACAATTATTGTATGAGTAATTTTCATCGCACATCGGAAATGTTTCATAGATAATTTAATTGCTTGAGTTAGCGTGCCCAATTTTTTGGTTCTTACCCAAATGGTTTTGTGTAAGGAAAACAAATAATGTTGTTTCTATCATATTTGATACAAACTACATTATTTGTTTTTCTAAATTGTAACGTTAAAAATGACACCTTTTTTTTCGTCCCGCTAATTTTGCCGGTGAGTGTAGTACAAATCTTTCATTTTTTATAATTTTAGTTCAATAAGGCGTTTGGGGTCAGAAATATCTATTTACCTCTATACAATATACCGGTGACGGCACATCGTACAATACGGGCGCAGGCACTGTAGATGCAGTGTTCACTTGTGACGCGATCAGTGATACCGCTATAGAACGACCGATCAGGTAAACGAGTGAAAATAAAAAGTACGCTGCAGCCTCGTAGCCACCGAAAGGAGTTTTTCTGGAATATAAATATGCATATATTTATTAATCTCCTGCAATTTATGAGAGAAATCTTCTCTCTCAATGAGTAAACAAAGTGAAATATGCTGACCCAGTTCTGTGCCGATTTCCTCGGCATTCCCCCGTTCCTTTTATTCCATCTCTGAAAATGTGATAACCTTAGAATTTGTTCAAAGTGGCCCAATAAAATAATACACCTGCCTTCAAGCGAAAGTACGAGGAGGTTCTATTCCATTCGGTAAAACCATCTCGCCTTCGACGTATTATGGTATTGTTTTTAACTCGGTTGCCAAGCTATGAAAACGATGACAATGCGGAAACACGTCAAAAGCAAAAAGTTTAAACCGTGTAGAATCTTACCTGTACGATTACTTGGTACGAGTTTACCGCTCGGCACTTCATGGTCATAACTAGTGATCGGCCGGATGGAGCAAAACTTTAACAAAACTTGTAAAGCTGACATAAAGGAGATCTTACAACCAAGAAAAATAATAATATTATTGGCAGATTAGTGTTCAATTTAACTCTATATCAGAGTCTCGGATTTGGTTTTAGCAAATAAATATTTTCTTGGCTGTAATCTACTGTAATGTAAGTTTTGTTTAGTCATAACCGACTAAGTTTGTATTTTCACATACACAGAGTATAAATACTCGTAGCCCAAGACTCTCATGTGATGCGGACGTTTGAGAATATCGCACACATACAATTCAAAACTAAATAATAAAAGGTAAAGCTAAGTACCTTAAGTAAGAACCTCATAATAAGTATTCAAACTATAAATATAATTTACGAGTATACTATGTTTTGTGAGATGATGTGCCATGTCTTATGTGACAGCCTTTAAGAATTTGTCATAAAACGAATAAAAAGGAAACATCTCTAATTTATGTAGGAAATAAATTAGGTAGTTTAATAAATTAAATGGAGAAGCTTCTTAAGTGTATGATTATTATACAGGGTATTTTTTTTTAGTGCACAAATTTTAACATTTGATTTTGTATCGTTAATTGAACTCGTTTTATAATCGTAATATATTATATATTACGTTAATAAAACGAGTTAAAAAAATGTTTTTTTTTGTTGCAAATTGTCTTTCTTTTACCTTCTCGTGTGGACACAAAGTCACACTAGAAATGACATGGGTTGTCAAGCTGTAGGTATGCGATGCAATACACTGTATATATATTCGAAATTTGAAATTTCATGTACAGCTTATCAGACAACAAGCCCCTCTCCTACTGATATTCTAAATTTGAAATTCCATTTATTAACTTACTTAACAACGGTCCCCTCTCCTCGCACCCCTGCATTAGAGGGTCCTTGAATATCGTCAAGTTAGTGGAATCATTGAATTGGCAATATCTCTAATATTTTTTAACCTAGAGTAAAAATAACACAACATGTGTTATTGATTAACAATAGCGAAGCAAATATTATTTTTTGTGCACCTATTAAAAAAATACCCTGTATAGGAATGCCAGGGGTTCAATTCTACTAATGTGCAAATTTCAAGAATATATTAAGATTCGATAAATATACAATACAATACAAAACACTTTATTGACCACCAAACAAAAACATTACAGAGAAATAACACAATTTAAAAGACCCAGGTAAACAACAGGTGGTCTTATCGCTGACTAGCGATCTCTTCCAGACAACCTTGGAAGGGATAAGGTGTCAAGTTAAAACATTTTACACAGTAGGTGGTGCAGACTAATTGCGAACAATAACAAGGAACTATGCTAGCTATAAAACACAAGATAGCTATAAATGTACGCTTACCAAACGAATAAATAGATAATCAATTACATAGGTACTAATACAAATTAATAAAATTTAATGACTTACATAAATTAATAAATAATAATAAATAAGTACACAAATAAACATTACAATACAATAGGTGTCATTATCTAATTAGAACGGTCAGATAAAGACAGGTAGTCTATCTCGCACGCGACATAACTCGCGCGCCGTCATGAGCTAGCCGTGCAGGGAAGGAGATACTATTCCCATTTAGTTTCTACTGTGGATAAATAAGCCAGTCTACAACCTAATTACTATGAAGATCGCCGCCTTGCAGGCACACTCAGCGTGCATAGCGACACAGCCGTCAGCAGGCAGCCGCGGCGCCAAGGCGCTGACACTAGTGAAACCCGATGACACCGCTCGCCGCCTGTGACTCCGACATACCGTTTCATATTCATTCTGATTCCAACCTCGAGTCTGATCACTAGCTCTAAATAATTTCATTTTAATTTCTTCTTTTAATTAAATTAGTATTAATCAAATTGGTTTTTTTTTAAACCCTTCGGCTGCAGCTTTCGTAATTGACGCAGTCGGCAGGATACTCGGAGCTAGTCCGCGACCGTAAGTCTTTCGCAAACGCGCGTGTGCAATCGTGGGTAGCCAGTTTTCAACGCCTGATTCGAGTAACCTGAAAGAACCTGGAGACTGCAGACCTGAAGGGGAATCTAGACATCGATTCAAGAGAATACCACTGACTATGAAAAACATCGCTCAGTAAGTGCACTTGAATTGATCTCGTGTTGCTTCCTTTCCTAAGTTAGTTATTCCTTTCCCAAAAAAAAATTCCCACATCATTCGGAAATTAGTAATTCTGCTTCCGCATCAAGGCAATCTCGCCGGCGGGAGACAGATTCGAATAGGAATTTAAATATAGGTAGTGATAGTTCAAGTAATAATAGTTTAGATCTGGCTCAGGAGCTGGAACAGGACACGATGGCGCAAGTTTTTGATACAGAAACTATTTTCAAGGCTTTACCCCTAGTGCCAGATTTTGATGGGAACCCGAATGTTCTAACAAGGTTCATTTAGGTTTGCGACCAAGTCGTAGCCAGTTTTACCAGCTCTGGTGAAGGGCAAGATTTAGTAACATTTGTTTGCTTAACGGGATCTTAAACAAGATCACAGGTTTAGCCGCGAGCATCATCCATTCCAGCGGTTTACCTGAAAGTTGGGTAGGAATAAGGGCTGCGTTAATAAACAATTTCTCGGACCAGCGAGATGAAACAGCTTTGTATAACGATATTTCGGTAGCAATTCAGGGCAATAAAAGCCCGCAGGAATTCTATGACCATTGTCAATCATTATTTAGCACATTGATGACCTACGTCGGCGTACATGAATCGTTAGCAACTACTGTCGGAGCAAAGCGCTCCTTATATAAGAAAATGACCATGCAAGCATTCATTAGGGGTTTAAAAGAACCACTTGGGTCACGTATTAGTGCATGCGACCTGAGACCATTGAGTAGGCTTTGGAGTCCGTGCAAGAGGAAGTCAACGTGTTGTACACTCAGCAACATAACGACCCCTTCAAAGCCCAGTACGGGCCTAGAAATATGCCACCAGGGTCATTCAATTTGCCACCGCTGTGACCCCTAGCCTCCTAGAATCCCATGCCTTTTCCGCAAGGATCAGATAGACTAAGATATATGCAGTTACCCCTAGGGCCAACTTCCCGCAGCAGAGAATCCCTACTCGCACTCAACAGATGTTTGCCGCTCCACCCCCTAATTATAGCAGCGTTCAACTCCGTAGCCCATGAGCGGCGTGAGTCACTACGTGCCTAGAGAGCTACCTCGTCAAGGTGGGTTCGATCCGCGCACTTTCAGGAATCCACCCCCTACCAATTATTTTAAGACTAAAGACGTGAACTTTAACGAATGTGAAAGTTACGACTACGGTGATTACTATAGTTATCACCCTGACGTTGACCCTGAGCAATACTTTGACCCATATTACACTGACAATGCCTACGATTACAATAACTTGGATCTTGGAAACCTCCAGATTAGTGAGACAGCTTACGAAGCCGAACCTTAACCCTCTACAAGCAAGCAAGTGGATTTTCCACAGGACCCGAAATCAAAAAAGCCAAAATAGAGCTTAACCTTCAAGCCCAACGGCAACTCCCATACGTTCATATTCAGAGCCTATCTCTTAACTTTCTTTTAGACACTGGCGCAAACCAGTCTTTCATTAGCCTTGAAGCAGAGATTTTTTTTTCCACACATTTCTTTAATCTATGACCCATTTGAGGTGACAAACGTCCATGCTTCGAGCAGGAACAAACACTCCATTACACTTAACTGTTTTGACGAATTTGACGAAAAGGAGAAGGTAAAATTTAACGTTTATAAGTTCCATGACTATTTTGACGGACTCATAGGACTTGACCTACTGACAAAATGGGTAGCAAAAAGAGACTTAAAAAACAAGACCTTGACGACGTCACATACCACAAATCCCATCAGGATGTACAATTCAAGAAATTTTAATTTTTATGAAGACATTATTCCAGCAAAATCATCAAAATTAATTCGCATACCTATTAATGCCCCATACGGTGACGTACTGGTGCTTGACCAAGTCATTTGTACACGAGTGCATTACTACCGTGAGCGATAGTCGCGGAGTATTAGATATTGAAAATCCAACCGATAATGACATCATTCTCTCACTCGACCATCCGGCACAAGCCGAACTGTTCAGCATCGAGTGCAATGGCACCAAACAGAACTCAACACGTGTGAAACAGGTTATCTCGAAATTAAAAATGGCCCATTTAAACCCAGAGGAGAAGGCTAATTTGGCTAAACTATGCTCTCAGTACTCCGATGTTTTCTATATCGAAGGTGAAGCACTGACCTTCACAAATCGAATTAAGCATTCCGTTAGGACCACGGACAAAACACCCATTTACACAAAAACGTATCGGTATCCCTTCATTCAACGTCAGGAAGTAAGAGACCAAATTTCAAATATGTTAGAGCAAGGCATCATAAGACCTTTTGAGTCTGCATGGAGCTCACCCGTATGGGTAGTGCCCAAAAAAGTAGATGCCTCGGGAAAGCAATAGTGGCGACTTGTAGTTGAATTTATTAAACTGAATGAAAAGACTATTGACGACAAGTACCCCATACCTAATATAACCGACGTCCTTGATAAATTAAGTGTCAATATTTCACAACACTTGATCTGGCTAATGGATTTTATCAGGTGGTGATGAACCCTGAAAACATACCAAAGACAGCGTTTGACGTTGAACACGGTCACTTTGAATTTCTTCGAATGCTCATGGGGCTTAACAACTCACCATCCACTTTTTAAAGAGTGATGGACAATGTCTTAAGGGGCCTCCAAAATGTCATATGTTTAGTGTACCTAGATGACATAATTGTCTTTGGAACCAGTCTCCAAGAGCACATCGTTAATTTAAAAAAAGTATTTCAGAAACTTAGAGAATCTAATTTCAAGATACAAATGGACAAGTCGGAGTTCTTGAAATTAGAGACTGCTTATCTTGGGCACATCATTAGCCGAGATGGAATAAAACCTAATCCAGATAAAATAAGTGCCATACAAAACTACCCGACACCCCAGACCACTAAACAAATTAAACAATTTCTGGGACACATTGGATATTACAAAAAATTCATCCCTGACTTTGCTAGAACCACAAAACCACTGACTAACTGCTTAAAAAAGGCAAAAAGATCACTCTTGATGTCGACTATATAGAATGTTTTAAAAAATGCAAGACTCTTTTGACTAATGACCCGATCCTACAATACCTGAGGGTAGACCGTGAATTCATATTGACCACTGACGCGTCCAACGTGGCTATCGTCGCTGTCCTTTCCCCCAGGGCCCAGTCGGGTCTGATGAACCCATTTCCTACGCATCTCGCACTTTAAACGAGAGCGAGATAAAATATAGTACCATTGAGAAAGAACTCCCGTGTGTGTATAATGGTGCCACTCCATGTCTTCCCGTGGATGTCGTGAGAGGCGACTAAGGGAATAAAGGCTTGTAGTACTGTTAGGCGATGGGCTTGCAACCTGTCACTAATACACTAGTAAACATCTTAGCCTGAATGCAAAATGTGGTTACAGATTATCAACAAGTTTAGAGTTGTTGGTATTCTGTTGCTCTGCCTACGCCACTCTGGGAATAAAGGCGTGACGTTACGTATGTATGTATGTATGAGAAAGAACTCCTAGCAATTGTTTGGGCCACGAAATACTTTCGACCCTACATCTTTGGTAGAAAATTCAAAATCATTACTGACCACAAGCCTCTTCAGTGGATGATGAACATAAAGGAGCCTAACTCCAGACTCACAAGTTGGCGCCTTAAATTAAGCGAGTATAATTACACAGTGTTCTAATACCAATGCTGACGCCCTGTCCAAAATAGAGTTATATAACCAGGAAACAGATACTTTTATGACAAGGACCAATTCCCCTGACCATCAACTGACAAGCCAGGAAATGGCAACATTTATAACCAATCTCGTTACCGTTCAACCTTTGAGTAATGAAAATACAGCAGACTTAAACCAACCACCTGACGAAGACATGAACTCGACAGCAGCAAACCCCACAGACCGTCCACCTACCCTAGCGGACTCTACCATAATTACCGCTCATACAGACAGTGAAAACCCCATTCTTGAAGTCCCTATCACGGACTACCCACTAAATAAATTCCATAGGCAACTGTGCTTGACAATAGTAGAAGAACTAAAAAAGCGACCTTCAGTCAATAAACCTTTCAACACCCATACACGCACTTTCGTCCAGCTTCTTGAATCAAACTTATAACAGGGTGTAGTTAATGCTATTAAGGAACATGTCAGCTCCAAAGTCGAGACGGCTCTCTTGATAACATCACCTCTAGGAAGGTACAAAATAGTACCAATCCTATAAGAAAAAAATAAAAATTCAGCTATGAACCTTATCCATGCAAAAAATGAAGTTGAGAATGTTAAAGAGTACCTATGACAACATGAGATTATTAAAGTCTACCACGAGGGAAAAACTAACCACCGTGGCATTAATGAATGCCATTTGGCACTCTCACACAAATATTTTTGGCCTAAAATGAAAGATCAGATATGCACAGTGTGTGGCCAAGCCAAGTACGACCGAAATCCAATAAGACGACATTTTAACTTAGTACCCCAGCCAAAAAACCATTTGAAATAGTTCAAATGGATCTATTTACAGTACAGTCGGAAAAATATGTACATAACTTTCATAGACATTTTTTCTAAATACGGACAGGCATATTACCTAAGGGACGGTACCGCAATTAGTGTTTTGCAAGCTCTACTGAAATTTAGTTCCCACCACGGCTTACCCCTTACAATAATAACTGATAATGGCACGGAATTCACAAATCAACTTTTCGCCGAATTTGTAAGATTACACAAAATTTCTCAGCACAAGATATTAGCACACTCCCCTAATGATAACGACAACATAAAAAGATTTCACTCAACTCTTCTTGACCATCTCCGCATTTTAAAGATTACAAAAAAAGATGAACCCATTTTCGACCTCACGCCTTACGCAATTATAGCCTATATCCCTCAATAGCTTCACCAAATGCCGACCCTACGATATTTTGACAGGACACTTTGACCCCAGAGACCCTACAGATATCGATCTAACAGCTCATTTGTTGCAACAGTATGTGTCATCTCATAAAGAACAGATGAAATCAGTTTATAAGATGATTAACGATTCTGCTTTAGCCAGCCGTAAGGAAATGATTGAAAACAGGAATGAAACACGTGAGCCAGAAGTAGAATATCAACCATAGCAACAAATATTCATCAAAAATCCTTTCGCTAGCCTACAGAAAGTAGCTCCACGCTATACGCATGACATAGTACTAGCTGACTTACCGATACATATTTACACTTCAAAGAAAAAAGGTCCAGTTGCTAAGTCCCGACTAAAACGAATTCCTAAATCTGCCCAATTGTTGCAGGATGAACTTGCTGATCCTGTCGGTAAACCTGGTTCAAACCGAGGAGATTAAACTTGAAGACGTCGCAGATGGACCAGGACTCCTACCATTTAATTTAGGTGACATGAAATTGACTACTCATAGACATACTTTTCTCCAATACGTAGAATTGACTGACATAGAAAATAACATTAGCAGTGTCCAGACCCAACTGAGAGAGACCAAAGATCTGCTTGATAACAATATACGAAATTCAAATACAATTCCTACTTACGAAATTAAGTAGTTTCCGACCAACTGCGAAGCTTGGAGAGCCCAGTCGTGGCAAAATAGGGCTAATAGATGGCCTTGGAACCATGCTTAAGAGTTTGACAGGTAATCTGGACAATACAGATTCAATAAAATATAACAACGCCATTAAATCCTTGAAAAATAACCAAGTAGGGTCGTTACTGAACTAAATGATCACATCAGTCTTAATAAAGAGTGGATGGACAACCGCACCAATATCGTTTCCGAAATGGTAGAAAATCAGATAAGAATTAATGAAACTTTGCAACTATTGCTTAACAATAATGCGTACGCTGAAACCAGCCTCATTAAGTACGCAAAGTTTGCCCAACTTTTAGCAATTATTAATGATATCATAGATAGTTTAATGAATGAACTTCATAGAATAGAAGATATTTTAGCTTTTACTCGTTCACTTACTACGCATTATTCAATGCTAAATACTTATATACTAAGCAAAATATTAGGTAGACTCAGATCTATTTATGATAAGGACCAGGTATTAGATGTAGAACTTCGAGAATACTATAGCATAATCCAGACCAGATCTTATTTTATCGAGAAACAAATAGTAATAGTATTCAGATTCCCAATTGTATCTCCCAAAACCTACAACCTTTATAAACTTCCTATAGTAACGAACAGACATAATCAGGTTGTAGTACCCCCTTATCCCTTAATAGATGCATGATATTAGTGTTCATGTGACGTTTAGTTACAAAAGCAAAAAAAATATATTCTTTTTCAAATAGTAATTGGTCAGTCTAAGTGAACTAGGCTTTTGGTTTAAAATATTGTAGGACGTCGAATTCAGTTAGACCGACCTATTACTATTGGAAAAAGGAAATTATTTTTTCCTTTTTCCAATAGTAATTTTTATTAAACATATTTTATTTATTTTACAGTGTTTTGTGATCGAAACACAATTATATAGTCCCACTTCTCAAATAATAAGAAAGTAAACGATATTTTATACTTGCCGCAAGAAATGTCGCGGGAAAGTCATAGTGTATATTACATTTACATCATTAAAATCTGTGGTCTTCATCATCAGTTCCACTTCACCAAATGCTACTTTCTGAACAAAAATGCTGGAGTTATTAAAGAAAATATCAAACTTAAGTACTATAGATTCCACATAGATTCCATCATCAGAACTTCATTTTGACAAAAATGGGGCCAATCGGAAATAATAAGCAATCGAATAGAAAAATAATCGAGTCGGTTCATAAATGTTGGAGTTCTAAAGTAACAAACATTAAAAAAATCATACAACCGAAACCTCCTACTTTTTTTTGAAGTCAGTTGGGCGTTTTCCAAAAAAAGTGTGAATCGTCAAGGACAAAAATTAAAAAACTTTAACTTTTCCATTTCGTCACGCAAATTAACGTATGTAAATGTATGATTAATTTTCGTGACGAAACGGAAAAAGTTACATTTCATAATTTTGTCCTTAACGATGTATTCTTTTTTTGGAAAACGCCCAGTTATAAACAAATATTATAAAAAACCTACTTGTGGGACCAATTTGGGGAAAACAAACGGTTTTGTCTTTGCGATTGCTAACGAGTTCATAATGACAAACAACTATCGGAAATATATTCTGAGGGACGGCACGGTCGACATTTATCGTGCGTGCCGTCTCCCCGGTGAGTCTCAGGTATATAATGTCCGGTTATTCACATTTGGCCAATAGCGAGAACTTGCACAGACAACCTCTTGGCCGGGATAGAAGTCAAAATCGTGACATAAAATTAAAATATGAAATTTAAAAAACGCCAGACATACGACCATTTAGAAAACCTCTAAAAAGTAAAAAATAATTATAATTGGCCCTATAAGTTTAATTATGAGCAGGTATATATTTGGATCCAAGCGTCGTCGCGTAGGAGTAAGAGCTGATTATTTAATTACTCAGCCCAACCAACTTTAATGAAATCTTGCTATGAACCTATCTCGTGATGTAGCTTTAATTAAAAAAGCGTTCATTAGTTTGGGAGCTACTAAACATACACTCAGATGGAGAAGTTTAAAAAGCGTAAAATAAAAAAAATAAAAAAAATCCCCGACTCAAAATACTCCGTAAAAAAACCTGTTTAGAGTAAAAAATAATGAGGATCGGATTGTTTTGACAAATCTTATTTACTTGACAGTAATGACGGCCGAGTTAGAAACAATACCAAAACACGTCAAAGGCCTATCAATATCACGTCACGCCAATATCCTTTTAATCCAGTAGAATAAAAGCCCCAAAAATCACTCTAAGAAGCAACGAGTTTTTGGAAGCACAAAACAAACAATTATTATAAAAACCAATCTTAGATTAAACACTCAAAGTAACTAATAAAAAACTGTCAGTGTTTTTCAATAATTAATTTGAATACTGGTGATCTAAGTAACCTGGTACTTACTCCAATGTATTAAAAAGTTGAAGACAAACAAAGAAAAGATTGTTTGCAAATGAGACAAATACAATCCCACTGATGACTTCATCGACTTTTCGTACTAAATGTGTGGCGCGCCCATATTCCTCGCGCGTTGTACGCCAGAAAAGCTCGGAGAAATACTGATAAGAAGAGGAATAAGTATAAGTGGTTAACAGAGTTTGGATGGGTATTACCAGGTAGTAATAAAACAATCAATCAATAAGGTCACGGATTGGCTCGCCTATCTCTTTGTTTCTTTACAAAAAAAAAACACACACAAGATCGGAAAGGATGTCATAACACGCAGGCGTATAGGGCAGTTATAGCCTATTTACCTCCCATGGGAGTAATGGGTTTAGTTTTTAAATATAGAACCCACTAGTACATCATTTCAGACTAAGGAAGCGTAAAATCAGCTAAGGTTTATTTCCTATATTAAAAACTTGGCTATGAACCAATTTTACTGTATATAAAAAGACGTGTGGCACTCGGGGACTGCCGCGGTAAAGCTATTGCATAGCATTTTGTATTAACTTATGCAATTATAATTTTATTCATTTATTTTATTTATGCAGTATTTCTTTTTCTTTGATATTAATTCAAGTTACACTTTTTGAGCGTGGTGACCGATAAGAAAACAAATTTTTCTATTATTAAATAAATAAAAAAAGTTAATATTGTTTAAAATATTTTTATTATTTTACAATACAAGTGGGTTTTATTATCTTACAGTAGCTGTTGGTTATTCAGGAATATTTATCATTGAAACTATAGGTTTATGATAACTGAAATAAGAAACATAAGTTTGCGACTTAATATCCTCTAAATACCTAGAAAATACCGCGTCAATGGTGGTCCCATATTTTGTTGTGGACTCTTGTGGATCATTATTCATTTTCAAATTCAATGTTTTTGATAGAAAAGTTGTCAACCGCTCTGATTTTTTATCAGCGAAGTTAATGTTGAAATCGTCAGCCAAGATAAGTGGAAATTTATTTATTACCATTTGTACAAAGTAGTAGAGTCGTACAATACGTCTAATCGCACACAACGCCGTGTCGAAGACTGCCGAACTGAAACGACGTTAGACGATGCACGGCCTTCAAGCCACACCTCCTTGCCCGTCGGAGTGGGGAGCGTGAGGTTTTTTCGTTACGGAATTTCTGGATTCGGTCCCCGCGCTCAAGGCCCGCGATAGAAGCTATGCAATAGCTTAAAACTTATGCGGTACATCAAAATGCACTATATTTATATTTTACTATTATTTCAGAGACATTTGTAATTATTTTTAATAAATTTTATATTGAAAATCGGTACAATCTGGCAGTACGGCCTGTCAAGTTTGAAATCTAATAAAAGTTCTTAACTTTGACTGTTGAAGGCTATACTGAAAAAAGTTGAGTTGTCATGTTGACCATTTCATTTACCGATTCGAGTACCATTCATTTTTGATTGTTGTTACCATAATAGGTTTTTTTTTCTTGCAAATGTGATGAAAAACATTGTGTGTATCACCCGCAGTAAGTGGATAACAAACTCGAGTCATTAAAAGGCCTCCTCCTACAGCGTCAGTAGAGCTAAGAAAACAGTTAAGTTTTTAAAATAATCTGCAAGCCAAGTTTCATAACGTTTTTTTTTGTTTTTAAGGCATTTTAGAGGTATCGGTCGCAAAAAATTATTGAAAAAAATTCGTTTTACGTCTCGCTTTTTTAAGTTTGGACCGATAATTACTGTTATAATATTGAAATATAAACAGTGTTTAATCGTTTTTGTACATCAGAAGAAAAAAAAAACACTTTTTTTGTAATACATTTTTCAAGTTGTTTTTCTCACTAAAAAATTGCAAAATTATCGCAAATAGTCACCCATATCACCTCCTAACGGGAATAGGTCGACTTACCAATAACCCTGTATAACTACTTGTTTTTTTTATATATAATTATTTAAACTACCTATTTATGACATAATATTTTACGAGAATTAGAAAGAGATAAACATTGTTTTATTACATAAGGGTTAATAAACATTTGTATTACTCAGTAACGGCAAAGAAATAATAGAATTTAACAAACATTATTTTAATATGTAAAAAAAAACTAGTTTAGGGGGAAATGTAATCCGCTAGCAACATTATTTGTTTGCTTGTGTGCGTGTTGTCGTGTGTCGGTACGCGTTGATTAAGCCCATATGAATCCATTTCGTGCTTCACTTTTGACGAGCTGGCTGTGTAGGAAGCTATCATTCTATGTGTTATTATTAGAAGACCTTACTCATAATACTTAAATGAATACCTCTCAATACAAATATAATAGCTATCAATTTGAAAGGTTGACGTTTTAGAATAATAACACATAAAATGATAGTTTCCTACAGCCAACCCGTCAAAAGTAAGGCACAAAATGGATTCATGTAGGTGTAATCAACGCGTACTGACAAACGACAACACGCACACAAGTAAACGAATAATGTTGCTAGCGGAATGCCTTTCCCCCTAAAATAGGGGATTCTGCACATAATTATGTTTGTTAAATTCTATCATTTTGCAGTTACTTAGTAATACAAACGTTTATTAACAGTTATGTAATAAGAAAATGCTTGTCTCTTTCTAATTCGCATAAAAAAAATTACCATATCTTAAAAGGTAGTAAGTAAAAAACCAAGTAATTATATAAACAGAATTCTACTCATATCACAGAATAGATAATATTACAAGTACTTACTGTGACAATTAAGCGGAAAAAAACGTTGTACTGGCAACATTTTCATGTAATGTCGTTAGTAAATAATATAATATTTTAGTGAATGTTTTTGTAAAACGACAAGTCAAAACATAGTACTTTCACGTGGAATGTTATTTTAGAGTGTTTGTTTTCTTTGTCTGAAGTTTTGTGGCACAAATTAACAATGCAAATCACCATTATAAATAAAAATCCGGGAGCTGTTTACACTGTGTGACGTGATTGCGACTTGCGACTGACAGGCGGCGATCGCCGAGTAGAACACTATGGTGTAGTTTAAGTCTGTTGGGTTTGGTGCGCGGACTAGGTTTCTATGTGTTATTATTCTAAGGTCGACATTAAAATAGTAATGAATTTAAACTGTGTGATACATACTTAATGTATATAAATAAATAAAATAAATAAATATCGCGTCAAAAATAACTTATTAAAATAAATAAATGTCACACAAATAGACCTAGTCCCAAACTATGCTCTAGGCTTGGAATATGGGTACTATACAACGATAAACGTACTTATGTATAGATAGAGAAATAAATACTTAAAAACATAGAAAACATCCACGACTCAGGAACAAATATTTGCGCTCATCACACAAATATTATCGCAGATCCAAATTGAAGTGCCAGATTTATAATTTTCACTTTTAAGATAATGTCTACGACCCGCCTTGATCAAAATTCTTCCCTTATGACTGCTTTCAATGAAGCTAAACGATGATGCCTGTGAAGAATGAGATGCCAAAAAACGTTTATTTTGTTCATCGGATTCCATTTGAACTAATGTACTTTTATTCAAGTTATTTTATTTCGAGGAATTAATTATGCTCGCACTACGACTTTGAATTAAATATGTGACAATGACACATTGAAGTGTGGGCATAATGATTAAAATGATAACCTATCTATTATCTATGACTATTGAAACCTTTGAGTGTAATCCGAAGTAGCTGGCGATTGCGACAACGTTCTTAGGTACGAGTATGTAAAAAGCAAAATAAATTTGCTCAAATAAGTTTTGAACTGAGACTAAATTTCACAAATCCCGTTATTTTCAAAAGTTTTAGACCAAAAGTAGCTTAGTTTGAGGAGCAGAATCAATCCTAACATTTAAAGCCCAAAGACACAGTATAACAATAACTAAACTGTGCCAATGATCAGAGACATACTGTATACTTGTAATTATATTTCACAATGACAAAGTAAGCAGATTAGGAACAAATGCGACACAGAATATCCGCTTCTCTCAAAAATCCCTTCAGGAAAAATATACAAAGTGGGAAAATATGCGAATGGTTAGAAAGCCCTTCGGGAAAAGTAGCTAATGTGAAAAAATAAAGTGGTAAAATATGCGAATGGTATTAATCGCCACATGGAAAAAACGATTTTCGGAATTTACAGTACACACTCTTAGGTACCGGTGACATAGATTCGTGACCAAAGTTTTTAGTCGTATGCCGGTGACACGCTTGCGTAGGTATTTGTTTCACAGAGCGAGAGAAGCTTCTCCGATTAGGTTTGGGCAAAAATGCTTACGTATGTCATTGTTTTCCTCCGAGAGTACAGGTCGATTTTTAGCCGATTTCGTAAAGTTCTGTATTTAGTGGGGCTAGACAAGGTGTATTCGACACTCGCTAGCGATTATGTTTCGATTAAAAAATATATGGAATTGACGTAAGTGTCACGTTACTATCTCGGTGGCTTACGTCAATTCCATACATTTATCAATCGAAACATAATCGCTAACGATTGTCGAATGCAACTTTTCTAGCACCACTGGTTCGATAATTATATGACCTTAGTAACTTCAGTTTTTTTTTAAATTTATTTTAGGGTTCAGTACCTCAAAATGAAAAAACGGAATCCTTATATGATCACTTTTTGTCCGTCCATCCGTCCGTCTCTCTGTCATGACTCATTGACCCTTTATCTCGAGAATGCTTGGAGGTATCGAATTGAAATTAAAACCATATACGTTACTCAGATCTATAGTATCTTAAAACTGTGCAAAATTCAAACTTCTAAGTTAACGTAAAAAGGTTTCAGATGTTTATGCCACAAAAAAACTTAAATTTCGACACTCAATATCAATACTTATAGGGTACTTCCCGTTGACCTAGAACTATGATATTTGTTATATCGTTTTACACTACAAATGCAAGGAAATATCTGAAAACTATATATTTGTAAAAAAAATGGAATTGTACGAAATCCTCGGTGGACGAGTCCGACTCGCGCTTGGCTGGTTTTAAAAAAAATTGAGACGTTGTCCTGGAAATGGAAAACGAATATGTAATTCTGTTTCTCGCAGCGAAGCCGTAGCCATAAAAACAACTATTAAAGATTCAAATTCCAAAATAAAATCTTATTATTTGTACACTGTACATTGTAGGTAGATTCCAAACAAAACATAAATACCTATACCCCCTTACATCATGCCAAAGATCGACATGCACAATATTGTTACGAATTTAAACTGTGTGATACAGATGTAAGGTATATTTTCTATAAATTTTCCGATCTTTATGACCACCCTGACTGCGTAGATACATCGTACCTTTGACGTTCTGTGCTTTCTGATATTATTATCTCGTTACATTATTATGTTCCGAATTTATTGAAAAGTCGCTCCTCTTATATTTATGACGAATTGCATGTTCTGATATCATTGACCAAAACTAGTGTAAATAATTAATTTAAAAGTCGCTACTCTTATATTTATGACAAATTGCATGTTCTGATGTTATTGACCATAATGAGTGTACCGAATTCATTGAAAAGTAATGCTTCTCCGAAATATTTGTGTACCTCGCTCGCTACAATATATCTGACGGCGATTGTACATATAACTTACAATATAAAAATGTGAAGAAAGAAAAAAGAAAAATACATTTATTCACTGAACACAACAAGACACATAAAAAGTAAAAACACTAAACAAAAAAAAAGAAAAACATATTGGTTTGTGTGTCTTCGTGGCAGTAAACCGGACACCGGCACAGCATAATGCTGAGGTGCTAGGCACCTGGAGGGCTGATTTTCAGCCAGCACCGAGTGTGACAGACGGACGAAACGTTGTACAAACTAGTAAATAAATGAAATGTAATTACTTAATATAAAACAAATAATACTCATAAAGAGATATATTAAGGGATTTAAATAAAACCTTCACATAAACATACTTAAAACAGAAGAGGTACCTACTTAGCTAGTATACAGCATTGGCAATTCAAGAAATAAAACTCAAATTTAGAGAAAAAGAAAATGTGCTGGATTGAGATTAGGATTTTTGAAGCGTCAACAAATAACCCTTAAGCTTACGCTTAAAGGTGTACTTGCTAGGCGCTCCTTGGATGGGTGGGGGGAGATCATTCCACCACTTGGACGCCGCGAACCTGAAACTACCCCGAAATGCCGCGGTTCGGGAAACGGCACTATTGCCCTACATTTATACCGGCGCACACTACTCGTAAAATGGACCTTTTTAAAGAGGATGTGCGCAAAAATTGTAAGTCATTTGTCTCGTTTACACTTCTCAAAAAAACTTTTATCTTACATTCAATCGCAAAGGCGTTAATTCAAAAATGTACATTTTGGCAACTTCAATTCATGATGGCGGCCATCAGATACCGATTTTCCACCGGCCTTTAAGCAAGAACTTATTTTTGTCCCCACAAACTTGACTACTGCTAAAGCCAGGGAACATGGAAAAGACCTGGATCATTTGAGTAAATAACACCACAACGATTTTAATGGAATGTATCTTTAGTTAGTTAGTTAGCATTTTGAAGTATTCTAAAAAGTGGAATAAATGTTTTTACCTTGCCCTGTGCCAAAATTAACTTTTTATTCACATTTTCCAGACGTGATGTTAGGTAATAACTCATGGCAATCACAAACAAATCCGAAAAGTTCCATATAAATGTTGCTTGAAAATGAAGAAACTGAAAAAGGGTATAAAAAATCCGTTAATAGTTACAAATCAAGTTGTAGGGGTTACGATCGTTGGTATCCAAGGCTGCTCAACCCCCAGACCCGCGGGCTGCATTGCAAATCGCCCGTTTGGCCCCACTGCTAAAAAAGTTGAGCAGCCTGTCTTGGCTATGGAATAATTTACAATAAAACTAAAGTTTACATACACGACACTGTGCATGAGTAAGGTTCGTATCGATAAGATTTATTGCAATGCAGTAATTATCTTTTTTATCCTGTCCTCCTAAATGAATTAATGTGTAATTTTGTGAAGATATTTGTGTTATACTTAATTGTGATTATGAATGGAAATAGGTTCATGATTTTTGTATGAAAGTTAGCTACTGTCTCACATCTGTTTTAAAATAGCATAAATATTTAACTATTTCTACGTGGACGAAATCACAAGTAATCAGTTCATGGTAATGGTCTTAAATATAGCAAAGAAACAAACCTGGGTAGTAATTCCTAGAACGGTAGAATAGGGAAGAAATTTGAATATCCATGGGTAAGATTGTTTGACAAATCCTTCGTACATGTGTGTATCCGGATAGCACACTATAGCACCAGTGTATGCAGACATTAGTGATAAGATGTGCTCGACTAAAAAATAATACACAACAGAATACTTAATTTAAATAATCGTATAACCACCACTGCAGATAACGATATTCCGTAACAACCTTTTAAGCAAACACTTGCAATAATTGGTAGGTGACACACCTTTCCGGAATATACGAATAGGTATAGTCTCCTTATATTTAGTACTTACCATTAATTATAGCTCAAAAGCACTTAATTATATCCGGTATTTATTGAAGAAACCTTTTAAGACTTTCACAAGCATATAAAACAGCATACAATATGCCTAAGTGCTTTTGAATTTTAAACATGGCGCTAATCGAAATGCCTACCAATCGTGACAAACAATACGAGTATTCAATATGACGTGTGCATAATACGCTGCGGCCAAACATAACTCTAAAACACAAGTAAACAGTGCAGTAATTGTCGCGTTGATTAATAAAGTTATGTAGGGAATATCTTTGTCTGTAAAAAGGTACAGATTTGATCGTTTTATTTTATATTACACTCGAGAGCAGGGATTGTAAAACCGGTTTTATTGAATACCTGTATTTACATTGTCAAATTATTACCGCTAAAAAATAATACCTATATTCAAATTAGAGGTATTGTTGTCATTCCGCTTTTGTTTTTATCGCTATGTATACACTATTAACAGTATAAAATACCTGTATTCAATACCGCTATTGATTGCACCTGATAAGTGTGATGTGAATTAGACTGTAATTAACTGCAATTTCAGACTTGTCTAAGGCGAGTCTAAGTTTTTTGTAAGGGCACCGAAAACATTTACATATACGAATAAACGAGAATATTGACACTGACAGGTATTACTGCTACTGGTTTATAGAGGTAAAGTATCAAAAAGAGGTATTGTCCTCAATTGGCTAAACCGATAACATACTTGAATAGCGGTATTCATTATACCGGTAATCAGAGCTTTAGCGGTATAAATAGCGAAATGCAATTATAACCGGTTTAACCTCATTTAAAACCGGTAGTCAGAATACCGGTAACGATCCCTGCTCGAGAGCAAAACTTTCGGGTCACTAATATAAATTTCAATATCTCAAAAACTAATACAGCTAGCCTAATAAAATAAATTGGACTTTAAAGACATTTTAATATCACTTAAATAAAATGCATTACAATTAATACTGAATGTTCGTTTAATTTTATAAAAAATAAAAAGTAAAAATGGCATCCACTTGCTTGAAAAAACAAAATTGAAAATATTGATTTTTTTATATAATTATTAAAATTTGACACATTTTAATACTTGGTATTGCCTCCAAGTGCAGCCTGCACAGCTGTGCTGTGCTCTTTTGTTTTCTCGAGGACCAACTGATACAGCCTCCTGCATATATGAAACAGTATCCGGAGAAAGACTTGCGGTCTAATTTGCAGGCACCACAGTCTGCGTCTGCAATGTCGTACAATTGTTGTTCGGTTCTTTTAAAAGTTAGCCCGATACTAGATGTGCCCTTTAGGTATCTTAACACACGTTTGGCACTCTTGAAGTGTTCGGCATTGTAGCTATCGTTGAATTGCGAGAGATAACTGACTGCGAACATAATATCGGGCCTCGTAGCTACTGCTAGATACATAAGAGTTCCAATCAGATTTTTATATGGCAATTCTTTATCTTTTGAACTTTTGTCAGTTTCAAGCGATAGGCCTGGTTCTATAGGCGAATTCGTTGCTTTGCATTCGTCCATTTTAAATTTAAATAAAGTATCATTGATATATTTTTCTTAGCAAAGTTTCACTGTATCTTGAGTGTATTTAAAATCAATGCCGAGCATTCTCTGTGGTGTTCCCAAATCTTTTATTTCAAATTTGTGTGCGAGCATTGTTTGGATTTCTTGCTTCTTCTTTGAACAGCTATTAGTAAATCGTCCACCCAGATGGTTATGATTGTTTTAGCACCTCCTTTCTGTAGTATGTACACACACGGATCTGCTTGTGATGGGATGAAACCAATATTTCGTAATTCCGTGTCCAATCGGATATACCACTGCCTCTCGGATTGTTTTAGACCATACAAGGATCGTTGCAAAATGCAGACTTTTTCTCCTCTAATATCTCTAATACATTTTAGCATTTCTTTAGCTTTATTGTATATAGTCAGGTCATTATTTCCGCTCTCATCGATAATTATTTCTGTCACATACT
This sequence comes from Acleris holmiana, assembly GCA_949316455.1. Lineage (NCBI taxonomy): Eukaryota > Metazoa > Arthropoda > Insecta > Lepidoptera > Tortricidae > Acleris > Acleris holmiana. Next base: position 39,567,761 of record OX438762.1, on the reverse strand, counting down.
TTTCCAGCATTTCAGGTACCTTCATAGTAATGTCTTCCTCTATGTCGCCGTTCAGATACGCTGTCGTGGCATCCATCTGCTTTAATTTCATGCCTTCTTCGACAGACATTCCAACGACGGTTCGGATGGAGCTTAACTTGGCCACAGGCGCGAAAGTCTCATTGTAGTCTATTCCAGGTGTTTGGGTAAATCCCCGAGCAACAAGTCTTGCTTTCTTGGTTTCCGTATGGTCCGGTCCAGTTTTTGTTTTAAGAACAAGCTTGAAGTCGATGAGTATCATGCCAGTGGTTTTCTTCGTGATTTTCGACGTCTCGTTCTTGATATGTGCTCTTATTTCAGCCTAGATTGCATCGTGCCAGTCATCTTCAGTTTCATTTTGTTCAGACAAGTATAACATATCAGACACGAGCAAGCTTTCTTCTTCCATATCATCTTGAAAGTGGTAGTCTTTTGACCATGCAGGTTTCTTTCTATTTTTTGTAGGCCTGTGCGATGTTCTCACATTTGTTTCAAGTGGAGTTTGGTATCCATCACTCTCAGCCCCTTCATCTTCTTCAAATGAAGTTTGGTCTTGATCAGCAGTTTCAGCCCCCTCATCCTCGGATGGCAACAGATTTTAATTTATATTTTTTCAGAGTTGGTGGCATCTGAGGAGGACATATCTGTCATGGGAAAAAGATCCTGAATCGGTAAGTTAGTGTTTTGATGGTTTTTCTTGTTGTTAAGTTGTATCACCATTTCTTTTTCTTTTTCAGGTCTCCGTATGCTATTGCCAAGGACTGCTTCTGTATGAGTGCCATCATAGTACATCTTCTCGACGAATTTGACATCTCGGCTGATTATTACATCGTTTTGGTCAGGTAAATAGACTCTGAATCCTTTAGCATTTTTGGCGTATCCCATAAATATGGCTTTAGGGGAAAATTTTCCTCTTCGTCTTTTGTTCAAGACAAATGCTTTGCTGCCGAAAATATGTAAATGGTTTCCGGCTGGGTTTCTGCCAACCCATTGTTCGTACGGAGTACTTCTATTTAAAGCTTTTGCAGGACTTCGGTTTGTTAGATAATTGGCTGTGTTTATTGCTTCTGTCGCGGACTTACTTACGCCGTTTTGCTGCGGAGTGTACGGTGCTGTCAGTCTCCTTTTGATGCTACATTTTGCCATTAGGTCATCAAATTCTTTGCTTCTGTACTCGCCACCATTATCCGATTGCAATCTAATCTTCTTCTTTGTGAACAGCTCAACTCCATTTTTGTATTCTTTAAACTTTTCGATTACTTCACTTTTGTTTTTGGTGAAGTAGATACAGCAGTACTTGGTGAAGTCATCAATGAAAGATACGTAGTATCTGGACCCGGCAAGCGATTCCGTTTCGAACGGTCCACAGACGTCACTGTGTATAATATCTAAAACTTCAGATGACAATCGGTCATGGCTGGCAAATGGTAAGGATAAAGTTTACCTTTTATACAAGTTTTGCAGGTATCTAACTTTACTTCTTTTTTATCTAATCCTCTCATCATCTGCTTGTCAACCATCATTTTGAGATCTTTTTCGTTGATGTGTCCTAATTTTTGGGATTCATCTTGTGACTTTGTTGTGAAATTTGCTGACTCCTCCGGTTTGAAATCCAGATAGTAGAGCCCATTTTTATTCCTTGAAGCTTGTAGTACGATTTCGTGTTCTTCTATGATCGATGCTTTTTCTTTTTCGAAGTACCTTGAAACCGTTATCGGTTATTTTCCCGACTGATATGAGATTTGTCGTTATTTCTGGTACTTACAACGCATCATTCAAGTTATAGTTTTCGTCATTGGCTTAGATACAATTTTTTCCTCGACCTTTGATTTGTGTGGTGTGCTTCTTCGACGCGAGACTTAAAGTGTTAACTTCAGGAGTTAATTCTTCGATTTTTTCTTCCTCGCCAGTCATGTGAGAGCTGCAGCCACTGTCAATGCTGTTTTCACCAATGTCAAATTTTCACCAATGCTGTCTGCGGATGAAAAACAGATATTATTGTTCTTTTCGTGCCTTTTATTTTTCTGTGGGTGAGGGGCTCTTTTCTTCGACCAACATGCCTCTGTAGTGTAGCCTTTTTTGTTGCAGTGTTTGCAGACAGCGACCTTCTTTTTCTGTTTTGCATAAAATGCTTCAGACCTTGATGAGGTGTCATTCGGTTCAGTTTGCTTTCTGTAGTGTAGCCTTTTTTGTTGCAGTGTTTGCAGACAGCGACCTTCTTTTTCTGTTTTGCATAAAATGCTTCAGACCTTGATGAGGTGTCATTCGGTTCAGTTTGCTTTCTGGCCTCGTTTTCTTCAACAATTTTTATTTGTAATTCTTCTGGACCGGGCAGTATATCCCGTGACTCAATGGCGATGCGAAAGTTTTCATAGTTTGCTGGTAGGCTATACAGCATCATGATACTCAATAGTTCCGGGTGGATTTTAACGTCCATGTCCTCCAGCTTTCTGACGACATCCATAAAGTTGTTTAAATGGTCGCGGATATCCTCTTCGGTACTCATTTTCTTCAGAACCAGTTGTTTCAACAGCATAGCTTTTCTCGCCGGACCAGTGCTCTGATGTATGGATTTGAGTTTATCCCATATTTCTTTTGACGTTTTACATCCTTTTATTTGTTTTAATTCCGTCGGAGAGATGAGCAGAATAAGTTCCGATCTAGCTTGTATATCAATTTTTTCGAACTTACATTTTTCTTCGGCGCTCGATGTTGGCGACAATTTTGTTTCGCCGCTGACGTAATCCCATAGTTCGGTTTTAATTAGCACGGCCTGGGCTTGTAAACACCAGGTGTCGTAATTATTTCTATTCAATGTTTCAATGGATCGGTATGTCGAAGATGCCATTTTTACGTTATTTATTTTGCGTTTATGCAGGATACCACGCTCTGCTACCAATTGTTACACGTGGAATATAAATAACAAATGCAATACAATGCTTTTTTATTTAAAACATAACACAATTACAACAAACGTATTTTCTTGAATAAAATTCGTGACCACCAGTTTCTAGAAACCGCTGAACAATACGCTGTACCGGCTATTCTTGCAGTATCTCGCTGGCTTCGGCCGTTTTCCAGTATTGTAAGGATTCTCGTGCATTCTTCGGGCGTAATTGACATATTTATTACATTAATAATTACCACTGAACATTTGGGACCCTTTTTATATATGCATTTTATGACAGAACGAAAATAAAAGCAATAACAAATGGAAAATGGGAAAAGTTTTTTAATTCATAAACGGTCATTTTGTTTTTTTTTTTTTTTTTTATGTCATTATTTCATATTACCAATAGGTTTTAATACCTGTAATTAAGGAGGATTAAATTGTCTATAAGGTTCAATTTATTTTACGTAGCTAGGTGTATTTGTTTTCGAAATATTATAATTTATTATAGTGACCCGAAAGTTTTGCTCTCGAGTGTATATTGTATTGAGTTATATTAAGAAAAACAGTCGGTCTAGGCAATGTTTTTAAGCTTTTTAATTAGTGATATAATGAATACTCCAATACTTACACAAAGCCAAAATGAGGACTACAGCGCAAGTTGTGTTACATTTTAATTTAAGGTTCGTGTCCAAATTAGGGTCAAGGTCTTCCATTTGAATGACATGCTTAGTAAATTTAGGCAAATTTGAAGCAACTTGCAAAAACATTGCCATTGTAATGCACGTAGTAGCATAAAATATGGCGGGTGCTAAAAACAAGTAAAATTAAGATTAAAGAGTTATGATATGAGGTTAACATCATGTAAAATAAAGGAGAAAATTGATGATCATGTAGTATCACATTCCTACTGTAACAAGGACAAACTCACAAAAAATGCCTAGTTCCCAACAATGCTCAATACTGTACTTATTCATACTAGATCGTCCAATAAGTCCCGAGACTAACTTAGAAATGGCGCATATATTAAAGACTCTTTTGATTTTTAAAAAAGTACTTGCCACCAATACAATATATATAATATGTCAAATTTTAAAACATGTAACAATAAAATATGGATTTTGCAGACATTAAGCTGAAGTGACGCTTATAATTTTGATACAATGGAAAAAAAACGAGTCTCGCGTGTTGATAAAAAACTGTTTTTAAATGGGAAAAAAATCCGTTGAAGTACAGCAATAGCTTATAAAATGTTATGCGGGATCAGCTCCCTCTAAAGCAACCATTTGTCGGTGGTATGCCGACTTCAAACGCCGTCACATAGACACAAATGATGGGGAACGCTCAAGTAGCCCAAATGAAGCAGTGACTCAACAAAATCCTGAAAATCGTAATGGAATATAGGAAGGTAAAAGTGCGCGAGATGGCTGAGATATTTTCACAATTTTACATAAAAATTTGGCCATGAAAAAGCTTTTTTCCAAGTGGGTACCACGTTTGCTTACAAATGATTAAAAGGAACAACGTATCAAAGATTCAGAGCGATGTTTGGCGCTGATGAATCGTAATATGTGACAATAGATGAAACACCATTACACCATTTCCTTCCAGAATCCAATCGGAAGTCAGCGGAGTGGAGAGCGGCTGGCGAAAGCCGCTCGAAGCGGCCAAAGACTCAAAAATCGGCCGGTAAGGTTATGGCGTCTATATTTTGGGATGCGGATGGAATACTTTTCATCGACTACCTTGAGAAAGGGCAAAATATAAATAGTGAGTATAACATGTACTTATTGGTGCGATTGAAGTACGAAATTGCGGATAAACGGCCTCAAATTAACAAAAAGAAAGCGGTTTTTCACCAGGACAACGCACCTTGTCACAAGTCCGTGAGAACGATGACCAAAATTAATGAATTGGGCTTCGAATTGGTTCCTCATCCCCCTTATTCGCCAGACTTGGCTCCTAGCGATTACTGGCTGTTTGCAGACCTCAAAAAAATGCTCCAGGGTAACAAATTTGACTCAAATAGTGAAGTTATCGAAGCAACCGAGGCTTATTTTGAAGCCAAAGACAAATCGTTCTACACGCATGGGATAGAAAAGTTAGAAAAGCGTTGGAGGGACTGTATCGCTCTTGGAGAAGAAAAAAACCTTGTTTTAGTATTTAGTCTCGGGACGTATTTTACCACGTGTTAAATAGTCGCCACAAAGTTCAAAGCCAGATAAGCTCGAGGTTGGTAACCATATTTAAGAGATGTCACTTCTTCACACTTGTTTACTTTGATTTAACCATTTTAGGGTTCCGTAGTCAAACTAGGATCCCTTATAGTTTCGCCTTGTCCGTCCGTCCGTCCTCAGCCTAGCGCAGAGACTCTTAGTACTAGAAAGCTGTAATTTGGCATGAATATACAGGGTGTCCCGTAAGTACCACGACAAACTTAAGGGGGAGGTAGGTGAGCAAGCCACCTACCTAACATGGAAAAATCGCCTTAGTAAAAATCGCACCGTTTTCGAGATATTTGGATTTTTCTGATTTTTAGAAAAATGTACACCCGCACTGAGTTTTTCATCTGTGGTATTCGGATTTTTTTTATTTTTTTATTTTTTTTTATTGCAAAACAATCTTGAATAGTTGTGTTACCAAATGGTAAAAACCATTAAAAAGTAACTATTGTAGTTTTTTTTTTTTTATTAAATTTAAAATTGGCCTCTTCCGTTTTATTTTGGTCAAACTTTAGCCCCTCATGGTGAAAAAAAAATACATGACCACTGGTTAGCCAATTAGATTAAAAACATGCTCGTGTAATGGGCATTTAAAAATGATAAATACTTTATCATCAAAACACTAATATTTTTTTTTTTTAAAGAAAAGCGTAAAATACGCCGCAATTTACGTTAAGCCAGTACTGCCACCCAAGCATACTTGCAACGCGAGCTGTATCAGAATGCATTCATAATGACTGTACGTAAAGATAAGTAATGTAATTTTTTACTAACTGCCGAATATCAGGTTCGTAAAAAAAACATTGATAAAAGAAAACATTAAAATAAAGTAATTGTCTTCAATTATTTTAATAAGTAAAGACTATTTACATTGCTTTTCTCTTCACCCCGCGGATGTTTACCAAGCAATAAAATACATTTTACAGTTTTTTTTGTAATTAGGTACTTTTTAAACAGTAAACACAGTAAGTAAATGTTGGAATTGCCGGCCGTCCACAGCAATGCACGCTCGGCACCTCTTAAGAAAGTTATTTTTCAATCTTCTTAGGTTTAATTCATTAATTTCTACGACAGCTGTGTTTATTTGTTCTCGGAGATTTTCTTCGGTTGTAATGATTTTTCGGTAAACCTTATCTTTAAGGCAACCCCAGTAAAAGAAATCCAATGGATTGAGATCGGGTGATCTAGCAGGCCATGCGATTGCACCCGATCGCCCTATCCATTTATGGGGATATGTTTCGTCCAAATGAGCCCTTACTAGGCGGCCATAATGAGCAGGGCAGCCGTCGTGTTGGAGCCATAATGTACGCCGCAGCTCCAGTGGTAGGTCTTCTAATAAAATTGGCAATAAAATATTAAAAATCTATCATGTTTTAAATAAATAGATTGACTTGGCAATCGCACTAAACAATCTAATTTAATATAATATGTAATACTTGTGAGAAACAATGTGTTTTCAAGCGATTTCAAGTCAATCTGTTTATTTAAAACATGATAGATTTTTAATATTGATATAGTCACTATAAGATGTTGTTAGGTTAGTAAATTACGTAATAACTTAAGACAGAAGGACCCTTAACCCATTCAGCGCCAATCACAACACGTATGCGTCAGAGCGCTATGAATGTTTTTCGCTACATACGGAGTTTAAGCTGCTATGGACTACGGCATAGCGCTACGAGTATAGCATGGCGGTGAATGGGTTAAGTAGGGACTGAATAAATTAACCGACTTGGTAATACATGGATCTCACAACTTTTTACGGTAGAAGAACTGAGTTGCGAGACTTGGTTTTTTTACAAGTTATGTTTTTGATGGGATTACACTTTACAGGAATAAAGTACCCTAAGCGACATACGAGTAGTACGTTTCCTTATTTACTGTTTAACCTTACCGATTATACGCTAGTATGCTTAATCAACAACGAGGCATATCTAATCATGCTTATTAGATATGCCTCATTGTTGATTAAGAGCCCTAACTTTAACAAGTCGCCGCTTTTTAGGGCTTCGTAATACTAGCTAGGAACGCTTATAGTTTTGCCATGTTCGTCCGTCTGTCCGTGCGTCCGCAGCTTAGCTTAGAGACTCTTATAATTTAAAGGAAAACTTCCACGACTAATTAGATTTGATTGGTTCTTGAGATACAAGCAAATAAAGTGTTTATACCTACTAAAAATCATCTAAGACAGCACCAAATAAATTTTAGTACAAAATCAGTTCATACTTGTTGCTTCATTTGTTTGCAGTGCTTAACAGCCGCGGAACTATACTCTGAGCATGGTTTGACATGTTCTTGCCGGATTTAGATTTAATAAACAACAAACTTAATATTATATTTACTTACTTGTGCCTTTTAGTGAAGTTTCTGAATGACTCATATTGTAAAAACACATGAAGGTTGTAAATAATTGCCCAGTGAATAATAAATATGAATGTAAACATCTCCATGATATCCAATTGAATCTGAAAATATAAATAAAGTTACTTTTAACATTATATCGGATTTACGCTACCAACCAAGATGATATTGAAAGCCACCACGTTACTTGTATGTAGCAATATAAATGATAGTATTGGTACACTAGTACTAGTTGCTATTACTTATTAATAAAACTTAAGTATAGAAAAAAAAGTTTAAGAGCCTGTCGGACACGGATAACGTAGCCATTACTGGAAACAGCTAACATGCAAAATCGCTCTCACGGTTTTTAGGGTTCCGTACCCAAATGGTAAACGGAAACCCGCTACTAAGACTCCGCTATCCGTCCGTCCATCCGTTTGTCACCAGGCTGTACCTCATTAACTGTGATAGACAGTAATTATACATACATACATACATAAATCACGCCTGTTTCCCAGAGGGGTAGCCAGAGACCACTTCTTTCCACCTGCTACGATCCTGACAAAGCTCTTTCGCTTCTTCCACATTCATACATCGAGTCATGTATGCACGTCGGTTTCGGGTACTTAAGATTCGGCCATTCGTACTTAAGACAGTAATTAAATTAAAAAAAACTCGATTTTGCTAGATTTTGAAAACGGCAATAGGTAGACGCTTGAAATATTCACAGTTATATATTCTTTTTTTAAAATAAATAATTAAATCAAAATAAAACAAATATTTAGGGGGGGCTCCCTTACAACTGACATTTATTTGCCGTTTTTGTAGATACGGAAACCTTCGTGCGCGAGTCCGACTTGCACTTGGCCGGTTTTTTCTAAACAGTTTGTGTCAGCTAGTTGAACTGAAAGCTCAAAAGGCCACATGCTGCGATGCCCACAAGAGAATAACAAAGGGTGGCTTTATGTGCTTCCTCGCGAACAAAGTGAGATGGAAATACTTTGCGCGTGCCTTAATGGCAGCGTCAAATTAAAATAATTGCTGCTTACTTTAAAACCACAACATTCATAAAAAAAATGGTTTCCCAGGATTAAGAACTTATAAATACTCAACAATTTAATCAAAAATCATCGTTTAAGATTGCAGGGTTTCAAATACTCAACTAAAACATGCGATAAATGTATAATGTTTAAAAAATTAATACTTCGATGATATTGTTCCTAATCGTGTTTTCGCGTTTAACTCTCTAATAAATAAAATCAAGTTTAATAATATCCAAAGAACAGACACATAGGCGTTATGGTTATTAAGATCAAGATCGTGGAACACTTCTGATTTTGTCATAGGTATGTTCGAAACTTTCCTAAAGCTTAACACTTATACTTCACCTCTAACAAATAACATTTTCTAACATTTTAAAACTACAAATTAAAACGTAAAAGCATATGGACATATAATTACAACACAATGACCTACAGACATTTTTCCTTCTTTCAATTCTTTCCTTCAGACGCATAGTACCAGAAACGCAAGTTACCTTATACCACAGAATAAGTAATAGTACAAGTACAGAAGCGACACTCCGTGACAGCAAACATGCGAATTTAAACATTTTAAACCTAAACAGAACGCGTTAACGATAATAAAACAAGTGCACGGCCGGAAGTGACCTTGGTTACATTTCTGCGATCGATAGTGTGGGCGCCTCTAACGAGGCAAAATGCAGCTTGAATCTGCGCCGCGAGAGTATGTATTATTTCGCCCGCCATGAGCTTTACTGACTCCGCCCACTCCGCAGGGCTGGCAGTTACTTGTACTAATTAATACGTTAATACTTATTCCGTGGCAGTTGTAAGAAAATAAATTGCACTAAACTTGTTATTAATTGTAGTTTTCTTATGTAGTTTTAGTTTTATTCATCCCTAACTGTGCTAATACTGTTGCATTTGGTACACAAACAGGACTATTTTCTTTGTACCTATCTTTTATATTTGTATTTGTTTGTGCAACTGTTAGTGTGTCTAATTGAATAAATAAATGAAATAAATAAATCTAGTTTGTAACTAGAGACGCACTAAGCGAGACAAGCGAGAAAATACAACTTGTGCTACCCGTACTGGAATAGGTAGGTTAATGTTAGTCTAGGAGCTGACGCACGTTTTCGATAAACAATCATTTATTTTAAGGACTATGAAGGTTCATTTTGTAATAGTTGTATTACTAAATATGTGTTGTTAACATACTATAATAGCTTCGATATAGACCTTAACACATTTTGTTTATCTATAACAAGATGAAATAGGTATATAGAATGCAGATAGATAAGAAAGGGGATAGCACAAAAATCGCAAAATACCTGCATGCTTAGTATGGTGGCGTTTATTGCAAGACAAAATATGGATAAAGCTTCCGTCACTCTCGTACTTATACACGTGTCAAAAAGTGAAGGATGTTTTATCCACATGTTGTCACGCGACAAACGCAGCCATATAAGGCCCCCTGTATTGTGTTGATGCACCACAGATGTTAACATTACATCGTTAGTAAATGAAAAAGTCAGATTGGTGAAATTTCAAAAACGTTTAATATATTTTTGATTTTAAAACAATAATTATTAATATCTTATAACAATATTTATGTTTCATCAATAATATTTAATCAACATTTGCAACCCGTGATGGAAAGCCTATTAGTCTTATTGCCTGTTTCACAATCGACAAGTAAAGCTTATGTAAGACATAAATTTACTCTTGCTTACACATAAAAATATAGAAGGAGAGAGCCAATTTTTAATGGCAGATAAATTTGTCCTTGCAATACTTAATAATAAAATTTACATTATAACTATTTGTAACTGTGACTGATTGATTACAATTACAAATGTTTAATTTTTACATATTTTTTTAACTCCTTTTTCATATATTTGATATTTAATATTTATAGCGACCCGCCAGCGGCTTCGCCCGCTGCATTTTTTTTTATGTCACTTTTGGGTATTAAAAATAGATGTTGGCCGATTCTCAGACCTACTCAATACGCTCACAAAATTTCATGAGAATCGGTCAAGCCGTTTCGGAGGAGTATGGGAACGAAAACTGTGACACGAGAATTTTATATATAAGATATAGGTAACTCATTACTAGGGTCATGTTTTAGCGAAAATATCCATCTACATATTGTTATAATAATTACAAGTCTTAAACAAAAAATAAACCGACTTTAATTTCCGTCAACCTCGGGAGTAGGTATACCCTAACAGGGCTAACAAATCAAAAAAATGTTCAAAATCAGAAAGTAAAAGAAAAGAAAGAAAGAAAGAAAAACCTAATTTAAACGTTAGTACTTATATATAAAATTAAAAACTAATCTTACATCAGGCTCTTGGACTATGCAACTCGTATAACACGACAAAATTATAAACTCGAGCATATACGAGCTATTATTACCTATTCCGGAAGAAGTAAGAAGGTAGGTAACCAGTATATGCTGACCTTGCTTTAGTAGGTAGTCACTATTACTGGGAGATCTACTTACGCGGAACGCTCTTTAAGTAAGGTAGGTAATAGATTTTTGATGCGAATAAGTCGAAAACTGCGAATTTGAGGTAGGTAGTTAATAAAATAAATAATATTATTCCGCTCTTTTTGTGTCGAGGATTCAAAACTGTAATCATTGTGTCAGTAATTAAGTACAGCTACTCGTAACTACCTACCTCGATCGAAGTTATAATTTATAAAATAATATTAATAATAATCTTACCTTTCGATATGTTTTGGCAGTGTAAATAATGATAGATCGCCATTCCTGTCATTATTTAAGCACCCGTATGCTATACAGTACCTTTTTGCTTTTCGAGGAGCCATAGGTACATTTATTTAAACAAAAACTCGAATTATTTTCGCAGCGGCGTACGGGCGGCGCGCTTCAAGACGAGCGCTCGCGTGACACTCAACTGATTAGCCTTGTATAAAAGGCCGCACATTGAGTAGGCGATAGCGCGGAGTGTCACCGGCCTGCTTATACGCGGATGACCAGAAATCATACGTAAATTAAATGATACGTGGATGACCAGAATTCCAATACGCTAATTACCAGGATGCAAGAATTACGCATAGTACCAGAAACGCAAATTACCTTATACGCGGATGACCAGAATTTCATACGTAAATTAATCATAATATACGCCATAGTCAGGCTCGTTCAGGCCGTTTCCTAAAATGTCTGCTTCTCAAACTGGATTTCTTCCCACATTGTCAGTTTCTTATGATGTCTACTTCTGAAAGTGTCTGTTTCCTAAAACATCTGCTTCTGAAAATGACCTTCTTTCCACATTGTCGCTTTATATGTATAATGTCTACTTCTAGCAAAAGGAGTTAGAAACAGACTTCCGCTTTTTGTAGCTTTATAAAACAGGGCCCTGTTAGTAATATGGTTGAACTTGCTACAGGAGTTTTGTCTGAGATGCCAATATTTCTCTTAAAACAGTAATAGTTAATTTTCGTGACGTAATGGAAAAGTTACCGTTGTTAATTTTAGGGGTCGGGTCCCGTTGGCCTTACTTGCATTTGGCCTTGGAGAGCAAAACGGCTCAGTAGTACACTGACCTTGTAAGCAAAATGACTTGGTTATATAACGCCATGGTTACAAAATTGTCTTAGTTTCAGGAAGACTTACTTTGCATAACGTCTAGGTCGTGAAATGCACAAGTAGGCAGAATGACTCAATTTTGTAAGATTGTATTGTCTTGATACGTGGAGATTATCCAGGCCATTTACCTATTAAAACATTATGACAATTATGTATCTGGTAATTTGCGAAACTAAATCTGGTAATATGCGTATCAGGTCATCTGCGAAACTAAATCTGGTCATATGCGTATCAGGTCATCTGCGTGTCTGGTAATTTGCGAAATGTACATCTGGTCATCCGCATTAGGGCATGCTCAATTTCTTCGTCAATTTCTAAATATTTTTTTGACTTTTTGCTGCTGCACTTATACATTTTTGTACCAGTCTCTTTAGTTTAAATGTCTAATAAGTGAGCCAACGTTGGTTATTTCTTCCCGACGAACTTATTGATCCGGCTATGCCAGCCTTCTATGTTGTTGGTGGTTCTGATTTGTTCCAGTTCACAACAGCAAATTTTATAAAAATCAGTTTTTGTGAACCACTGTTTTTTAAAATATTTATTGAATTTATTGATATCTTCACCCTTAGGACTCTTATACATGACGTACTGGAATCCTGCTTGTATGAAATGTTTCAGCAGCCGTGCTAGGCCAGTACATCTAGATATGTGCCTTTGTTTTACCCGAGATGAGATATCCAATTTTTTGGCTTTACGAAATAAGCATCTATTTAAATGGAAATAGCATCCCTTGATCTCTATGTTAGGAAAAACTTTTGTCACTGCTTGCATAACTGCGATCTCAAAATCTACTGTAATCTTTGCAGGATTCCAACAAGGAAACGGTGACTTAACCAGATAAAATAAAATTTTATATGATGCCACTACTTTGTAGGGAAGAAAACAAAAAAATTAAAGGTTTTACAGAGTGGCTTTCTTTGTCTACACCATATATGGTGTAAAGTTGCTTAAACCCCACTGGGACGACTTAAATGTTCCATCAGCTAAGATATGTTTAAATCACCTGATCGATTCTCTGGTTTTCTTTTCACAGAATAATATAATTATTTTATTCTCGTCCAGATTTTCATAATCCGCCAATAGAAATTTACGGATATTTTTCGGGATTATTACTTCACTTGCTTCTGTGAATCTAGTTTTTGCTACACCCAAGACTTTATTTCGAGCATTATAAAGTCCTGTTTTTACTCCTTCATATGTAGGAATTTCCACTAAATTTACACCCTCATTTTCAAGCTGAAAAACCATAGAGTCATACTGTTTCCGAATCGAATCGAAATTAGTGCTCGTCCTCGTCTTAAGACTATCCAGTTCTTTCAAGATTTTGTTTTGAGTAAAATTAGGTTTACATTCACTAGTATGCAATTTCTCCTTCATTATTTAGTTTTTGTCGTTTAAGGTAACTCTTCCCTTGCATCCATTTTCGTTATTAGCAGGTAGCACAACCAATAGGTACCGTTACGAAAAAAAATCTTTCTATGATATCGTCGTCCTGCTAATAACATCGAACGCCCTCCTCTTCTTGTAGTAACAAAATCAATAACAGGGTTTATTTCACTCATATTTCTTGCACAGCACGTAGATTATTCGCGGACACATGAACAAACAACTAGCAATAAATCGTCAATTTATGACATTATCTGGAGTAGTTGAAACTCACTTGAAGTGATTTTTAAGTGGCCAGTCATTTGTCACGTTACTGTAAAGTTTTCATCACTATATATTATGAAAAGTCCCATTTCGTGTCTCGCGTCTGTTTGTTATTTCAAAACTACGGAAATAAGAAGAATTAAAGAAGGAAACATGTCTGAAAGTAAGACATTGTCTTGAAATTATGTGTCCATATGCTTTTACGTTTTAATTTCTTGTTTAAAAATGTTATTTGTTAGAGGTGAAGTATATGTCGGCGGTGTTCATTTTGCATTCGCTAAAGTTTTGAATATATTTACAGTTTACTTATAAAAAGTTGTATTTACCATGCCGAAACCTCGAAAACGGTTAAAAATTCCAGTCCAAGTAATTATATTTAACATATACCTGTACTACTTCATAGGCAGAAAATAACAAATTCAAAAATATCAATAACTCAGAGTATTTTGGCAAAGTTCAACAGCGAATTTCAGATGCAACGGGCATATATCCACCTACAATAAGAAAATTTTTGAACCAGGAAGAAGAATATGGAAAAAATAAAAATACTAACACAAACAATAATAAGCTGGGTAGACCACGCAAGTAATTATATCTAGATCTTGATGATTTTGAATACGTAGTGATACGGTGAATGGTTTATAACCTTCATCTGATTTATAAACAAGTTCCTACAATAAGAGCACTAAAGTCAAAATTAATAGAAAAGATGAATTTCAAAGGCTGTGATTTCACACTAAGAAACATACTACTCCAAATAGGTTTTCTATTCAAGAAAATACTAACAATACTTATAGAAAAATGCTGCTGTAAAAAGATGACATCAGACTTAAAAGAGTAAAGTACGTAGACTTAATAAAGAAGTACAGATCTGAAGGCAGAGATATTGTGTTTACGGACAAAACTTATGTTCATACATCCCATTTAACAGGGAAGTGCTGGACTGATTCTACAGACAAATGAGTGAAACAGTTAATCTCGAGAGGTCAACGTCTTATTGTATATGCAAGTAGTGCCAAAAAGATTAGTGATTATCACGATGCCATGAATAATGTCAATTATGTTTTTTTTTTACAAAATCAACTTATTCCCAACTAGTCTCCAAATTCTGTATTACTCGTAGTAGTAGACGATGCTGCTTATCACAATAAATATGCGAAACGCCCGCCCAACTCCAATACTTAGGCCACACTGAAAGATTTGCACTCCTGGCCAACTCATAAACATTTGAATTTAGAATTAAGTCATTTACAAAATTATAGCTCATTGTTTATACAACGTGTAACAAAATACCCCGTAAAAAATATAATAAATTATCAAAGCCAAAAATATTGTCAAGCCTAGTAAGCTGTCATGTCAGGGAACCGGAGTTAGCAACGATTATTTTAACGGAGAGGCCTACTTATCTATTTTGATAATTGTCAACTTTAATGGTTTTTCATCCACAAAGGTTTGCTATCTCAATACTAGGATGTATGATGATTTTACTTAAGTACTGGCTTCAAAAATCATCACGTCGGAAAAAATATTGTTATCTATTTCAAATTTTCTTATCGATATTCTACATTATTTCGTGTTTTTTTTTTTCCAAAATATTATTTTTTTCATATATTATGATATGCTGTTATGCATAGGCCATGAAGATAGCAATTTGAATCGTGCTCGCGAACTGTATTCAACACTGGCAATGATTTATCGATGGAAGACCCCCCACTGAACAGCGACGGCGAACTTCATACCAGTGTTTTATCAACATGTCAAGACACCTACATTCCATCTTTCATCGGTCTACTGGACGCGGACGTTCAAGCACAGTCGATGTCATGCAGGCTGAATTAGTGTTAGAGCATTCTGAGGAAGAGCCAACCATGAGTGCGAGACGACCCGGAGCAAGATTCGGTATGAACCATGTCGCAGTTTGGCGAATTCTTCGTGACGACAATCGTCACCTTTATCACTATCGCCGTACATAAGTGCTGATACCCTCCGATCTTGCACCCAGGAGGAACTTCTGCGAGTGGTACCTCAGATAGTTAGGGGAGAGCCCTAATGTTCTAAACTTAAACTATGTTCTTTGGACGGATGATGCAACATTCACGAGGTCAGGACTTTCAAATTATGTTACGTTAGGTCTTTTAAAATCTTCCAAAACTCGACTTGTAATATCTATCTAAACAATTTAATTCTGAACAATTTGTTATTATGTCTCTTTATCGTTCCACGAATTAGGCAAAAATGTACATAATCATTCTGCGTAGTTTACTATTTAGTTTTACTGAAATAGGGTTTTCACATGAATGAAAAAAATGGTTTTTGTTTTTTTTGAAGGTGAGTCATACAGTGATACTACGGTTCTCAAAATATTGTAAATGGACTCGTTATAAGGCACCATTTAACCCTCTTTCGGCTTTACGGGTACTTTTGTAACACCCTGTATAGTGGTTTTTGATTATTATTGAATGAGAAGTAGTAGGAGAAAGTAAGGGCTACATAACAGGGAAAACGGTTATCGGTTCTGAAATTTGATTTAAGACCAGCAGCACCCTTGTCAATTAGAAGGCTCTGAAGCAAAATCCCTGCCGCAAAATCGTATTTTTTTTTGTTTAAGCTTATTTTTAATATTTTTAGTAGATTAGATTATTTGAGCTCCATTAGTAAAAAACTAATGTTACAGTTATTATTTGAAGGCCTCAATAATCCTGATAAAGGCCGAAAATCATATACTTTATTTTGGTGACAGAGCTGGAGATAAAAAAACTACTACAAAGTTAACTTATTTATCCTTAATCATAAAGATAAACCAAGATTTAATTTTCAGTAGCAACATTTTTTAATAATTCCTCAGGACAGGATGTGACACCGCTCCAAATACGAGTGATTACAAAACTCACTCTTATTTTGCCGACTTGTAATAATGTTAATTCGTATATTTTTTGTTTATCTATCAATCACAAAAAAACAAATCAATAATGTATACATATTTTTTCTCTAATTTAAGGTTGATTAGTGCCATGGTTCAATAACTATAGTTCTCATTAAAAGAATATCATTATGGGAATGGTTCATACCGATTATCAAAGCTTATGGATCACCCCTCGTACACTTCTTTTATTGACCATTTGATTTTAAGAAATTGAGTGTTTAAAATAATATACAATAAGTTTATCGACATAATTATTACTTGACGAGAAGTTTGTTGAAAAGAAATAAAATATTTAGTTTTTAACAAACTCATCATGAAGTATTTATTATTCTTTATGTTATTGACTTACTACAAAATTAATTCGCGAGAGAAATTAAAATAGTAACGATACTCACCGTACGCCTCTTTCATCGTTTCGAAGCAACCCGGCCACAGGAATTAACCCAAACGCCTGTCCGATTAAAAATGTTGCCCTCAACGACTCTTGAAAAGTTGCGGGCATATTAGTCGGCTTTGTTTTCGCGTCATGAACTTTATTTTCTAAAACCATAAACATATAAGTTATCTAAAGTAAAGCTGTCATTTTAACTGTTTAGTGTTAAACATTCGTACTTTTTGAAATCCATGATAGTGAATAGTGTTTCTTTATAACATAACCTTTCGGCATTACTTCAGGTTGAACCATTTGTTTACCAGTGACATTCTTTTTATTAACTGAAATCATTCGTTTTTGGTCACGAAATTGGTTTAATGGATCACGGCACTTTACTACACCCTTCATTTCGTTTGGTCGTTTTAGAGATCCTTGGGTGTAGATATTTATTTTACCAGGAACAAAATAAAACCAAAAACAATGTTTAAAATTAACTGTATTCCTATGATTTGCCTGAGTAGATTGAATGGTAAAAAAACCTGAAAAAAATATTTGTTTTTATTGTTAGGTATAAGAAAGTGTATACTCGTAAAGTACTCCTCTCCCAGCTTCGTAATAGTGTTACGAGTAAGAATGGTTAGGTAGGTAGGTAGATTAGAATCGACGTGACGACTCAAGAACATGCCTATTGTTAACGGGTACAATCGAGTTCAAGGCCAAGGCCGTCGCTATTTTAATACAAGGCCGCAATGAGTAGAACCTTCCATTATCGCATGTCTCCGGCGGGTCAAGGTCCATCGGTCATTCGAGAAGGCAATCTGGAACGTTCGGCTATTGGGTGTATAAAAAGGTAAGGCGCGCGTGCGGCGATTCATTACTTACTTGGAGAGCGAACAGTGCGTTTCTACGAGTGAACCGAGCGATTATTTAAGTTTATTGTGCGATAATTGTTTGTAACGATTAAGTGACTGTGTTAATTAAAGTCTGCTCTTTTTTATTATATTTGTGTTTAATGGCTACTGTCCATAAGGACAATTCTGCCAGCGTCAAGGTTGGAAGCTACAAGAAATCGGTTGTAAAAAATCGTCCAAGCAGTGTAGGTAAATGACCAGTTGATAGATCTGAGAAAAAATAGAATACACAATATATTAGACTAAATACAACAATACAATGGTTAACTTTATTTGACCGACTGATACAAGAGAACAAGACAAGACAGACATCAGTTTTTTTTTTTTTTTTTTTTTTTTTTTTAAGTTTGATGTTAAAATCAGTAATAAATTTAGACAGAACATAAACAAAGGGAGTGTTTACAAGAGTTAAGAGAGAATTAAGGTTAGTAGGTAAGGGGATATAGTTAGGGAGAAAATCATACAGGGAAGCAGGGACATTGGGACATTTAAAAAATATATGTTCTGGCGTACCCTCATCAAGTCCACATTCACATAAAGAATGGTCACGAATTCTTATTTTGGCTAAGAAAGATGGAGAGCAAGTGTGGCCTAGACGCAGTCGTATAATAGTGGAGCATGCAGTCTTCTTGACTTTTTTAAATTTAATAAACCATGGTCTAACAGGAAGGTTAGCTTGGATGTTAGCATAATGTTTGCCCTTAGAGAGCCGCGTAATGCTCCATTCCTCAGACCAATAATCAGTCAATTGTGTTTTAGCAGAAGAGCGCAGATCCTGACTACAGCATCTGGAGTGTGAGGAGATACCAATGTCAATTGCTTGTTTAGCGCAGGCATCAGCCTGCTCATTACCGTCAATATCAGAATGACTCGGGATCCAGGCCAACATATTTGCAATCCAAGAGAGTGGCACCGATGGAGCACAGAAGTAACGACTCTTAAGATTTATAAAAAGATTATCCCTAGAACGAAGAGGAAATTTAGCTATATCCTAGAGGCAACTGAGAGAGTCTGAGAATACAATAGTTTTATCAATCCTGTGGGACTCGATATAGGATAATGCCTCAAATAGGGCAATAGCTTCTCCCGTAAAGACAGATGTTTCAGGAGGATTTTTGAAACTTAATACTATTTTATACCGAGGTATCCACACAGCTGATCCAACACACCCCTCCACTGACAATTTGGAGGCATCTGTAAAAATGGGGAGCCAACCGTGCCACTTCTCAGCCAAGATTTTATTGAACATATTATTAGCACCGTGAGATTTTTTCTGCAAGCCAAAGGAAAAAAATATATTTGGTTGAAAAATAAGAGCATCATATTCAACGGTGAACAGGGGGTTGCCAGGAGAAGAAAAAAGGGGAGGAAAGTCTGAGAGTTTCTGCCAACTCTTTATAAGGCATGGGAGGTCCTTGTGGGTCCAATATTTGGAGCTAGGAATTAAATTAGCCAAACAATTGATTCGCTGCAATAGGGGGTGGACAGAGGACTGAGCTGCTCTAAAAAGAAACCGATCACAAAGATATTGTCTTCTTAGTCTAAGGGGGGGATCCAAGCACTCTACCTGAAGCGCATTGATGGGAGATGACTTCATCGCTCCACAGATGATACGTAAGCATATTGACTGAATTCTATCAAGGAAGGACAGAGCAAGCTTGCTGCAAGGCTCTAGCAGAAACGACTCATAATCAAAGTGACTACGGATGATCGCATTGTATAAAAGTTTTTGGGAATAGGGGTGAGCACCCCACCAGGCACCTGATAAAACCCTCAGAACATTAACACTTCTTTCACATTTATTTCTTATATAATTTAGGTGAGTGATTCCAGATAAGTGACAATCAAGGTAGAGACCCAAAAACTTCACAGAAGTTGACACAGGAATTGGTATGTCTTCCAAGACAAGGTCGATGTCTGGAATATGTCTTTTACGGGTAAATACAACCACTGAGCTTTTTGAGGCAGATAAAGAAAGTCCATGGTCTGTAAGCCAAATGTTGAGATACCTTAACCCAGAGTTCAAGGCAACCGAACACTCATCGATGGAATCTGAGGCATGATAAAGCGCAATATCGTCCGCATATTGAAGGATGCTGCAGAAGCTGTCCACCGATTTTTCAAGGTCAGCAGTGTAAAGACTGTACAATATTGGGCTTAACACAGATCCCTGAGGAAGACCCTTCCAAATAGTCCTAAGAGGGAGCAAGGAATCCTGGAATCGCACGCAAATGGAACGAGCCAAAAATAGGTTGCATATAACATTTACCATCTTCACCGGCAGACTCAGATGGAGCATTTTCTGCCTGAGAATTGGGAGTTGTACATTGTCATATGCTGAATTTATGTCTAGAAATGCGCCCACAACGTGTTGACCCCGCGAAAACGCCAGCCGAATGTCCGATGTGAGGATACTTAAACTATCAATAGTTCCCATTCCTCTGCGAAATCCAAATTGCGAACCAGAAACAATTCCTCGGCTTTCCAGGATCCACTCTAGTCTGTTCTTAATAAGACGTTCTAAGATCTTAGATAACACAGACGAGAGCGCAATAGGCCTGTAGGACGAAGGATCCAAAGGGTCCTTACCAGGTTTTAATATAGGGATAATAATCTGCTTCTTCCAAGAATCTGGAATAGAGCCTGAATCATAAATTTTATTAATTAGAGAAAGAAAGAATGATTTGGATGAATCTGAACATTTTCCGATAAAAGAATAGGGGATACCGTCTATACCTGGGCTGGAGTCATGAAGATGGTCTAATACAGAAGATAATTCAGAAAAAGAAAAAGGATTGTTCATTCTATCAGACGAAAATCGAGACACTGGGGCTAAAGATGGAAGGCAATCCTCAGACGGGACATAAGCTGGGGCCAACTTATCCAAAAACCCATCCAACCACCCAGAGGAGTCGCTGGATGAAGGATTACACTCATTCATGGACCCACGAAAACGTTTCAGATTTTTCCACACTAAGGAAGAAGGGGAGCAGGGAGATAAGCTTTCACAAAACCGGGACCATCCAAGACGTTTCTTCTCCAATAGAAGTCGTTTGGAACGCGCGTTTGTAGCTTGATAAGCTAGGAAATTATCGAGATTAGACAAATCTCTAGAAAAAGCGTCTTCTGCCTCATTACGGTTTTTGATTGCAGCTGTACACTCCGCATCCCACCATGGAGGTGAGGACAATTTTCCCAGGGAAGCGTTTTTAAGAGGAATAGCCGAATTTGCTGCCATAGAGAGAATTGAGACAAACTGGAAATATAGGTCTAAAAAGTTGTTATCTGATACCGGAGGAAGCAAGTTAACTCCATCAGAGACCAGTGAAGAAAACTCAGACCAGTCTGCCTTGTCTAGCCTATACTTTAAGAGAGGATGAGATGGACTTGAAGAAACTGAAACATCCATAGGAAGGGTAATCAAAATAGGAAAATGATCACTTCCGTGGGAGCGAGAAAGTACCCGCCAGTCGATACGAGAAGCTAAATAAGGGGAAGCTAAAGTTAAATCAACAGAGCTAGGGTTTTGAGATGGAGATGTTCTCCTGGTAGGGGATCCATCATTCATTAGGCACAGGTTGTTGTTATCAAAAATATCCAAAAGACGTGAAGAGTTAGAGTCACAAGAAGAAGAGCCCCACATGGTATGATGGCAATTAAAGTCGCCTAAAACTATTAGAGAGCCAGGCAGAGAGGTGAGAATAGAGTCCAATTCTGAGAAAATAGTGAAATTAGGGTGAGGAATATACAAAGAGACGAAAATTATATTTAATACTTTACAAGCAACTATATTAATGCCAGATGAATGAGAAGGAATGGGGATCGAGGAGAACGAGAGGGAACGTTTGATAAGGAGGGCACATCCATCCCATCCATCATCATTATCATCTCGAAGACACGAAAACCCAGGTATCCTGAAAGGAACCCCAGGTCTCAGCCAAGTCTCTGAGATAGCTAAGATTAAAGTATTATATTTATTAATAAGAAAACAAATTTCTGATTTTTTATGACGAATACTTCTGCTATTCCATTGAATGGCTGTGGGAGCCATTATCAGTATTAATAACAGCAGTCAATTGGTTCAGCATTTCAAGGACGTTGTTCGGTATGGCATCTGAGAATTTTGAAAGGAGGTTCAACAGAGTGCTGATTAGCAATTTAATAAGGTTATCATTTGGTGAAGGTTCAAAGTTATAGTTTAAAGCACAGCCATTAGCCTGAGAAGACTGAGGAGTACATGTGATATCATCATGGGCAGCTCTGTCATAACCCTGCTCAAGTACAGGGGCTTGGCGACGGGGAATGAAAACAGTTTTCTTGTAAGATACAGTCTGAGGAACGGAGGGTTGGGAAGGGGCAGGAGAGAAACTCCGATTAATAGGAACGGAGGGAGGATTTACTGGCGAGCGAGCTGTATCAGCAAAAGAGCGCCGAACAGGACGGAAACGACGCGACGCTTCAGAGTATGAGATACTTTCTTCAGACATCACAAGCTTTATTGATTTTTGTCTGGAATGCTCAGGGCATGAGAAGTTGGTTGCGAAGTGAGGACCAGAACAAAACAGGCAAGAAGTAAGGTCCTCAGAAACTTGACAAGACTCACCTTCATGGGGTTGAGAACATTTGTAGCATCGTGGATTAGAGCGACAGCTTGCTTTTATATGTCCAAAACGACAACACTTATTACATTGAATAGTGGGAAGTCGGTATAGGTCAACCGGCAGGGAAGTGTAAAAGCAAAATACTTTTTCAGGGAGTTTTTGACCGAGGAATGACAGAGCCACAGTCTGAGTAGGTATCCATGAAGTTACACCATCAATCACCGTTTTTCTATTAAGGCGGCGAGCCTTAATTACCCTACATCCACTGTCAGGACACTCAATTGAATTGACTAGGTCCTCCAAGGCCCAATCAACTGGGATGTTCCTCACCAAGCCCCTACGAGTCAGACTGAACATTGGAATAGACGCTGAGAATTGAGCATTTTCATTAAAAAGTGGGTGTGCTAAATAAGCATTGGCAGCATCAGGACTGTCAAAGTGAACCGTAACTCGACTGCGACCACTAGCTTGAATTCCTCCTTTAGTAATACCTCTGATGGAATGCTTATGCATCAATTGGGCAAACTTAAGTATTCTGAATGGTGAACCTGGGGAGGGATTTTCAGCTTTAACTACGTTAACGATATACGGGCCTTTATCATTTGAACCGTAATTAAGTTTGGTACCTGGGGCAAACTCTGGCACTGTATATTTATGTTGCACAGAAGCGGACGCAGGCATCCTTGTATCTTTTTTGGGGGTCAAGCTAAAATAATTATCATCAGACTTACGCTTTTCACCCAGTTGATGAGAAACATGCTCGATTGAAGGAGATACCCCTGAGGGGGGTAACGAAAAATCACCGCCCCCGTCAGGGGGCTCCTTATCGCCCATCACCAGCACTAAAACACACACAAAACTAAATACCTGCTAAACCACTACCAAACACAAATGATGGCAACCACTAATCCTCGAAATATCAACCAAATCTATATGAAACAAGTATTTTTTTCAGCGGAGATAAAATTTTGCACGTGTAGCAACCAACACGCCACCTTTTAAAAACCAGTCTGCTCTTAATTATCGGTGTGTTCGTGCATTTCTATCAGTTACCTACCCCCACGTATATCAAAACTATATTTTGCGAATGCTAATGAATTATTTAAGTATGAAATCTACATTTAGTTTTAATATGTTGATTTTGAAGTAATTATAAAGAATTTACTTTCTTACTAAAGTTCTGTTGTTTATTAGTTAACAATAAAGCTTCCTGTAAATATGAAATTAATTCTTGACATTTTGATTTACTATTTACTTTGTTTCAAGTCTATTTATAACAACCTTCCTTAATTACTTTCATATAATATTTTGATCTTTAAGAATTAACTGGACAGAGATCAGCTGACCCGTTACATTACTTGGAGAGCGAACAGTGCATACCTACGAGTGAACCGAGCGATTATCTAAGTTTATTGTGCGATAATTGTTTGTAACGATTAAGTGAGTGTGTTAATTAAAGTCTACTCTCAATTATCGGTGTATTTGTGCATTTCTATCAGTTCCTACCCCCACGTACGTAACAATAGCTTTCGGCTAGCGGTCGCTGTCTCACTTGCACTCGCACCTGACATTATATTTGTCACTCATGTTTCATAGAAAAACGAAGCTTGCCAAGAGACATTAAGAAAATACACTGTAATTTTCGGTGAAATATACGTATCATAATTAGCTGTTGCACGGGACTCCCTCCGCGTAGAAATCATATTCCTTCAAACCATTTTTTGGACAGTCCCTAACAAAATAGACTAAATGTTGAACGTAAACGTATTTCTTAGTTTTCATGTAAAAAAAGTACAAGACATGTAGTATTTATAAATACATATTTTTTTCACTTTACCTTTTATACATTGTCGATGATACACGCATGTGTGGTCTCGATTCTCGATAATTTCAGCTACAATAGCGCAAATGCTTAGTAAAACGGCGCCGGGGACAAACGTGTTAGTTACAGAATTTTTTGATTTATGTTTTGTAATTTGATATTTGCGATGTCAAAATCTAAGTCAAAGTCTAAAATATTTATTGCATGGTCATGAGTTATACAGGTATTACAGCATTTGTGTTACAGTTCGTCATGTCCTGCTGGAGAGCCGTACAATATATACATACATACTCGTACATAACATCACGCCTTCATTACCAGAGTGGGGTAGGCAGAGCTAAAGAAATACCAACAACTCTATAAAGACTAGTTTATAATTCTGTAACCACGTGTAAATATAAAATATAGTATTAGCTTAATTCAAACTTTAATTATATGAAATATCAATTGGATATTTCATAATAGGTAATATTAATGTTAATTTAGATGTCGTCGTATATCAGCAAAGAAAACACATTACATTACCGGAAGCAACAATATTAATACACTACGAGTATATGGATAAGAATTCAGATACGCTATAATAGTTATTTGTGCAACAAGAGAGCAAAGTGGTTTTTTGCTGCGAGTGTAACACTTTTGAATCCCGAGCAAGCGAAGCGTTCTAGAATTGAATCACGAGCGTAGCGAGTGATTCTAGGTTAGAATCCTGAGTGCAGCGAGGGATTCAAAGACACGAGACGCAAATAACTTTGGTCTTGTGTTGCACATACAATTTTTCACCTTAGCAGCGAGAAAATATAAGCTTTATCTACACACATATTATTATCATAAACCCTCTATGATGCGTTCAAAAACCGGAAATTACAGTAGCATAATGAAAAACTGTTTTGTTAGGACACATTTCTTATTTGTGAAAATGTAATTATTGCTTAATAATAAATGACATCAAATTCGATATCAATATTACATTCAAATTTCGTACATCTTTGAAAAACAAAACAATTTTAATTGATCTCGATTCTAATATCACTCGAGATGACATTAAATTCGAAATGAAATGTCAATTGCATACAGTTTTGACAAATCTCGCTTGTTACTTGATATCGAACGATATGATAGTAGAGCCGACTCTAGTTTGTGTCTGAATTTAAAGAAAAACTACGGGTGCCGCCATTTATGACGTTCTATTTTGTCTTGTCGCAAATAATAAATTTAGATTGTAACTGTACATAATTAGGCATTAAAACACTCATGTGATGTTATTATGTAACAGTCACATAAACTACCATAAGGTAAAAAAAACAACAACATGGTATAAATAAAACAACATCCCCCAGCCGCCCGTGCTCCGCACCACGGCCACAGAACAAACATTAAAAAGTTACTTTGTCTCACGCTCGCAGCAAAATCGAATTTTGCTCACTGTTTCTAAACAGCAAAACCACCCGTTTTGAGGTGCTGAGGTGAAAATACACTTACCTACCAGCCAACCAATTTGTATGCGATGTGCACCCTAATACTAAAATTGGCCTTTATTTCTTATCAAAAAGAACATAAACAAACACTCACATTTATTTTATAGTTATAATTAAACACGATTTTAAAGGACTAACTATGGTTACGTGGAAAATTTAGTGACTCAAACATTAGACCTCTTATAAACGTGCAATAACTGTGGGCCAGCTTACGCCATGCTTTGTCCTTATCTAAAATTGCGACACTAGCACCTGACAGAAAGTGACAAACCATGGCATAAGCTACCTCACATTTATAAGTTAGGGGGTAAGAATTTTAAGTTCAAATAGTGTAATTTCGAATACCGATTGATATAAAGGAATACCTAGGTTATTTGAGTGACTGTTTTTTGATGAGGAATACGTATCTCTAAAACGTTTTTTAAAAATTTGCTGTGATGCCTGCAAAAAAACGAAATAGCAGCTGTGAAGATACTGCACTAGAGAAATAAAAAAACGACGGGTTGCACTCCGGGAGTGCCGGCAGAAGTCAAAACTTGAATATTAACGTTATGCATTTTTGATATTTTGAAAATGCGCGCAAGCGCCCTGCGCCGCCTAAACGAAACAGCAGGCGCAGGCATACATTTTCGCCGCGCCGTAGAAACAGAGGGGATACTTCCTCTCCTACGCCGCGCCGGCAGTCTACTCTCCATCCGTCTTACGAATTTTCGGTCAGATTACGTGTCCTGACGCGAGTTTAACATTTTTTACCCATTACAAAAAAGTGTACAACGCCGCTAAAGAAGTTTTTGTTTGAAAGATTATTAAATGAAATTAGAGGGCTCAAAGCGAAACATTCACCTGGGACGATTCATACTATAAAAGGATGTGGTTTTAAGTAAAAAGTTAATAAATGTAAATTGTTAAGAAACAATTTGGACATTTTTGGGTTCCGAATTGGGAAAGGGCGGATTGTTATCATAAAAGACAATATCAAGCCACTGTTGGACATCCAACTCTAAATAATTTAACCTCATTAGAATAGTTTTTATTTATTTAATCTTTATTGCACAAAAACAAGTACAAATGGCGGACCTAATGCCTAATGGCATTTTTGGGTAAAGTAAATTATTATTCCCGATTTTTGAAAACATGGCAGAAACCCTTTTTCTTTTGTATGAATGCACGCAAAGGTGAAAATTTTATTGGACACCGGATTGTCAAAAAGCATTTGAAATAATTAAAGAGGAATAAGCATCAGCAGATAACTTGTGTAATTATAATCCCAATCTGCCACTGGTGCTTACCTGTGATGCGTATTCATGTGGCCTAGCAGCAGTAATAAAACAAATACCCTAATGGCATATTAAGGCCCATTACTTATGCCAGTAAAAAAATTAACGAGAGAGCAATAATATTGTAGACTAGATTCTTGAGGCCATGGCAATTATTTTTGAGGTTGCAAAATTCTATAACTATACATAATGGTCGCCGGTTTGTGTTGGAAACGGATAATGCAGCTCTAGTAAGAATCCTCGGGCCATACAAATCTATTCCTAAGATGGCATCTAAAAGGCTCCAGCATTATGCCATATATCTAGCAGGATTTAACTATAGCATAAATTACATTCAAACTAGCAAAAATCCAGCAGCTTTCCTATCACGAGCTCCTTGTAGTTTTCCCTTTTAAGGCAAAACCGATAATCTGATTAAATTTCAGGAATCGACAAAAACAAATTTGTGGTATAAGAACAAGGATAACAAAGGATACAAACCTTGGATCTTAGGTATTATATTATAATACTTAAGATCCAAGGTTTGTATCCTTTACGGTAATCTCTCACCATAACCTTTTGGCCAACTCCAAATTCAGTTGTTCTTGTACCACAAATTTGTTTTTGGAATTATTAAGTAAATCTTATCCAGGCCTAACATATTACTTTGATGTTGGAGGATTAAAGTGGAAACGGCATAAGAACCAAATGCAGACTTGAAGCCAAGCGTTGGAATTGCAAGTAGATTAAGAATGTAACTAGTATTAGGCGATACACTAATTATTTGTAAAAAAAAAAACATAAATGTGGAGAGAGTGTTAGAGCTGGTGTTATTGTTGGGAGGCTTAGGTCTGGCAATATTGCTCTCTTCTCGCTTCGACTGTCGTGGTGTGAACATGCATTGTAAGGTACCAAAATAATTGAATAAAACCAGTGTTAAATTTGTTGTGTTTGCATGTAATAAATATCAACTTACAACAGGTACGAAGGTCAAACTGAAAGTTCTTAGAAAATCAAAAACTGAGTAAACTAGCAAGTTGTTATTTAAATTATCTTTTCAAAATAGTGGCCATCCTTGTCAATACATCGCTGCATCCGATGGAACCTGGAACCACTCGTCCTTAGGGGTCTCTTCGACGGCTTTTTGAAACGCAGCTACAGCTTCCTCGGCGTCCAAAAAGCGTTTTCCTCGAAGTTTTTCTTTTATTTTCGGGAATAAACAAAAATCGCAAGGTGCGAGGTCGGGGCTATACGGTGCGTGACCCAGTATACACGTCTGACGTCGCCAAATAGTCGATCGTTCGCCTGGCGGTGTGCGACGAGGCGTTGTCGTGGTGACAGAGGATTCTACTGCGAGGTCGTTTCTCCCGAACTTTTTCCAAGACAAGTGGCAAACAATTGTTAGTGTACCACTCTGCAGTAACTGTTTTTCGATCCTCTAATACAATTGTCGCGTAATGACCTGTCCTTCCTAAGAAGGAGGCCACCATCTTTTTTCCTACGCTTCGACCTCTCTCCACTTTAGTTGGCAACTCCTCGGAAGGAAACACCCACTGAGCAGAATGTCTTTTGGTTTCGGGATCATAACAGTAAATCCAGCTTTCGTCACCCCTAAGTATGTCGAACACAGCATTTGAGTCACCTGCGTTTAATCTTTCAATCATTTCACGGCACCAATCGATACGATGGAGTTTTTGGGCCTCGGTCAAATTATGAGTTATCCACCGGGCACAAAGCTTCCTGACCGCTAAATGTTCATGTAGGATTTTGTGCACTTGACTCATACCGATGCTTAAGCTTGTCCGAATCTGCTGATAGGTCACACTTTTATGAATGTTATCTTTTATGAATGTTATCTTTTATTAATGTTATCTTCAGTCGTCGCCGTAGAAGGCCGTTCCTTACGCAGATCATCGTTGAGATAAGTGCGACCACGTTTAAACTCATTAAACCAGTTGTAAACAGTGGCACAAGATGGGGCTGTATTGGGAAAGGCCAATAGTAGTCTACGAGTATCATAACTTTCTTGTTGACTTAAATTATATCGAAAGTTATAAAAAATCATTGCCCGTAAATTTTCTTACGTTAAATTCATGCTTAGGTGACACAGACAATTTTCAATTTGCCGCCAAATCGTAAAACAAATTTAAACTTTCTTATTAATTATTTTGTTAACAAGTGGCCAGTTCTAAAAAAAATCAGTGTCACCCTCGTATTACAGTCACAGGACAGTTCTGTGGAACATTGTCTTGAAAGTCCCCCAAATGCGATACTGGTTATCTCTTGATTTTCTTTTTAGTTTGGTATATTATCAGTATTATCACATTTATAGCAATGCTCGTTATTGCTCTTTAAATTCCCGTTCAGGCATGGCAGGCGTGTTATTTTTGTTCTTAAACATTTAAAAGTGTGAAATGTTAACTTTTTCTCGCTCTTTTTCGCCTTTTTACCACAAATTGCTAATAAACGGAAAAGCCGAGTGCGACACTTCGTTGTACCCTTTGACTCAGTCCTAACATGTCGGTCACATGAGCGATACCGTAAAGAGGGGTGAATAGGAACTAAGGGGGAATAGGGTGTCAACCTCAAATGAAGCATATGTTACTATTTATTGTTACTATTTATTTTACTTTACTGTACAAAAGAAAGACCAAAACAATGCAATGAATAATGATAAAAAAATGTACAAAGGCGATCTCTTTAAGGGATCTTTTCCAGCTAACCCTTGAGAGATTGAGAAATGTGAAAGGTTGTACATGCAGTAAGCAGGGCACTCTACTGCATTATAACGATATCGCATTTGACGTGTTTTAGAATTGTTTATGTCACAGTCGCCATTATAATAAAAGACATAAGAGTTATCAAAACGTTGACAATACGGAAACCCGTCAAAGACGATATCATTATTACCGTGTAGAATCCCAGCCCTAGACCCTTACCGTGAGTTGCAATTACCGTACTCGCTAGCGAGTCGAATGCTCTGTCTCTCACAGTATTGTAGTAGATTGAAAGAGACAGAGCATTAGAATCTCTCCTGAGTGTCGTAACTGTAACTCATGGTAAGGGTACTGATGTACAAATTTATTTAGAATACCAATAAAATAAAAACTAACCAAAAAGACCTAGGTATATAAAAAACTAATACATTCAAATACTTACCTACATAAATAGATTCAATGATATATAACTATACATCAATAATTGTATTTAATAATATAAATATACGTACGTGTTTAAACAAGTCTTTTTAATAAACAACTGCATGGATAGTTAATTGAAGGTGTTTGAAAAAAAATCAGTTAAAAAGTTATGAGTATATCAGATCAATTTTTAAATCTACTTTGTAAGTTTATCGTAAAAAAGATAGTCTCCAAATTTTAAAACTTAAACTGTAATTACTTAAACTGTTTTTTCTTGTTAGTAAAATAACTGCATACTTTCTGTAGTACCCAACTGTACGCATCCATTTGATATGTTAAGAACTAGCTACATCTTTTTCCCCTCCACCTTCTTCCATTTTTGACTGCATCAGTACTCCGTACAAAAAATATAGTTAAACAAGTGATTAAATAATTTCGCGTGTTTTTGTTGGTATTGGAGTGTAGAAACCCAGGAGGGTAATTAAGGATAAACCGAACCTTAAGTGTTTTCGGATATATTACACTTTTATTTTGAGTTTACAAAGATTTACATTAAAATATATTTAAAATTTTTGCAATGTTCTCACTTCTGTGGTATAGGCGAAAAATACTGTGTTTAGGAATTAATTCCTCCTTCTTTAAATTATGTGAAACAAAACACTCGACCTAGTTCCCCGAAATGTCTGTAGATATTTAGTTAACTGGATTTTTAG
This sequence comes from Acleris holmiana, assembly GCA_949316455.1. Taxonomy (NCBI): domain Eukaryota; kingdom Metazoa; phylum Arthropoda; class Insecta; order Lepidoptera; family Tortricidae; genus Acleris; species Acleris holmiana. Next base: position 39,536,774 of record OX438762.1, on the reverse strand, counting down.
TTAGGAGTGAGTTGCACTGGAATGCACACACGCCAATAGGCCCTTCCACACCTGCCCTTCCCACCTGCACCAGTGTCTACTGGGCTAAATAAACTCATAACACCTGCGGTTGTGCCGAACATCCAGCTCTGACGAATCTGTCTGTCTGTCATTTTTGGTTTTAAGCGTCCACTATACAGAACACGTAAAAAAAAAAATCATTTTCTGAACATTCGACGAAGTTATATTTGAATATTAAGATATTCCTACAAGGGTCTCTATTACACTAGGTACGCAACCACCCAATAGCCATTCACTAATGGTATCTGTACCCTTACCATGAGTTACATTGCAGTGACCGTACTCTCTAACAAGTCGAATGCTCTATCCCTCACAGTATTGTAATAGAGTGAGAGGGACTGACCATTTGACTCTCTAGCAAGAACGGTTACTGTAACTCATGGTACGGGTACCGCATACCTTCTAACTTAGTAAACAAACAGTAATATTTACTTGATCGTTGATTACTATCTCTTGTTTGTTTGGTTGTTTACACGTACATATAAAGTTAACACGAGCGGCATTTTAATGACTTTTATCGACTGATTTAAATTAGTAAGTTTTTTGAGTAAACACACTAGTAACCTTAGCATCAGGGCTTGTTTATTTGCATTATTAAGTATAAAGAAAAATTGTTGTAGTAATATTTTAATTTGATACAAAAACAGATAAAGCGATTTACCTGGTGGTGATATGAGTACGTCGTAACTACTCGTATAAGTGATTATTAATATGGGATAATAACATATAACCTATATTTTAGTCATGTGTACCAAATATGATGTATGAATGAGCCAAATACCTTTCCTGAAATTCACATTACGCTTTGTCAGGTGTATACCACAGATAATAATAAACCCGTTGTAGTATACGCCGGGGCATATCCAAACCTAAACGCTCTTCCCTAAATATCTGACGTTGAGACGTTGTTTACACATACATGCCGGGTTAGAATAGTGCCACTCCATGTCTTCCCGTGGATGTCGTAAGAGGCGACTAAGGGCATAAGGGCTTGTAGTATTGTTTGGCGATGGGCTTGCAACTTATCACTAATACACTAGTAAACTTCTTGGCCTGATTGTGCAAAATGTGGTTACAGAATTATCAACAAGTCTTTTTAGAGTTGTTGGTATTTCTGTAGCTCTGCCTACCCCACTCTGGGAATGAAGGCATGATGTTATGTATGTATGTATATTAAATTCTAGTTATTTATGCTCTATCTCAGCAATCTTTATATTTGTGAAAGGGACACAAGGGGCTTAGACAAAGACGTACGAGAAGTGTCACACGGTTTAGTCCTAATCGTGCTCCGCACTTTTAGAGTTCTATACATCATGTTCTGTATGCAGAGGTCTAATATCAACCTTACATGGGTTTGTAAAAGATTTACAGTTTTCGATCAAATTGCAAATTATCCATATTTGCATACTTCGCATCTCATTTCAGTTTCTTTTAAACCCTCTTCCATAACTTGGGGATTTAGCTAGGTCAATTTGTTTGCTGACTAGTTGCGCCATTAAGATATGTATCACTATTTTTAGCAAATCTTAGCATTTTTTTTTGTTAATAACGTTAAGGTTGCAATTTTGGACTTGAAAAAAAACTTTATCAAACTTTTAAGCACTGGGGTCACTTTTTTTCTTGAAGCTACTAGCTTCCTCTTTTCCACGTTTTCTAACCTAGGCTATCCTAGTAGGGATAACTGGGTGGAAAAAAAAACATACATCTCTACTAGGCTCACTACCCTGGTAGTGATAGGTGGATTTATTTTTCATCATTGCCTGCTAGAAGGGATAAGTCGATTTCTAACTCCATCTATCTTGAATACTTGTAGTAGCGCTCTACCAAAAGCAACCAGCGATAATATCACTATTCTAACTAGTCCTATCGCCACATCTCCCTGGGAGGAAAATGTGTTTTAGTCTTCCTTTATTTTCTACCGGTAGGGATATATGGAAGACAGGAAACTTGGAGACGTACGAGTATGTGGACGATAATCATCCACATTACGTTTCCTAGTCTCCACAAAAGCGTTCCATTAGTTTCTGGCTGGAGAAGTATAACGGTTAAAAATAAATATAAAATGTGACATTGTGATTGTCATTTATTCTGCTTGTTCGTGTATAGTTTCGAGGTTTCTATCTAGAATAATGGGAAGCCTGGAAGTTTCCGACAAAGGAAGGGGTCAGCCCGACCGATATAAACAAAGGTTCGATGCTGTATACGGGGATACCATCAAAGCATGTAAGCAGTTTTGGTTTAGGGCGGGATTCCATTGTCGACGAACCTCGCTGCGGCTGGCCTGTGGAAGCACTCACCGTGGACTGCGTCAAATTAATGGAAGAGGAAGTTTTGAGTGATCGAAGACTGAAGATTAAAGAAACAGCGGCAAGCAAAAACCATCTTGCCTTTGACGAGTTACCATACAGTTAAAGTTTCAATAGCTCTTATTTACTTGAAAGTTATGACGTCCGAGATAAAAGCAATATCATAACAGGGCAAAGGCATTATGGTTTTATCTTATTCAGTAGAGGTACTGATATAGTTGACCAAGCCAGAGTTTATTTATTAGCTAGATTTTGCGCGCGACTTTGTCCACGTAGAAATTGTTTATTCGTAAGTATATCATATCATATTTCACAACTTCTACATTCAATGCAAAGTTAAGTACAGAAAAGTTAAATGTAAATCATTAATAAATAAAAATGTTCCCCGTGTGGTTGTCGGGTTGGAATAGTGCCACTCCAAGTCTTCCCGTGGATGTCTTAAGGCGAGGTTCTTGAAGCGTGCCACGCTTAATTTTACCCCGCACCCTGCCCGCGGAAAAACCAAGATCGCCGCGCGCGCCGTGAACTCGACGACGGATGTCAAGCGTGGCAGCCACAGTGTAATATAATTTACAGTAGTGTAAGTTGCCACGTCATAATTGGAATGTTTAGATGCAATTAGTTACTTAGATTACTTTTGTGTGATTAATGTAAAATATGAAACGTTTTTGAAGTGGATACTTCTTTAGCCGTAGCAGTTCAGTTAGATACAAAACTAAGCTATACCTCTATGGCGCTACTATAAATACTTAAGTAAAACAAGGTATACCATTAACTGTTTTTTATATTTGCATTTTTTATTACAGAACATCAAGCTTTAAGAGGGTCAAACTTAAAGTTCTTAGAAAATGAAAAACTGAGTAAACTGGCAAGTTATTCGTTTGATTATATCTTTTCAAAATAGTGTTCATTCATGTCAATACATCGTTGCATCCAATGAAACCACTGAGAAAAGCACTTTGTCCACTCGTCCTTAGGGGTCTCTTCGACGGTCTTTTGAAACGCAGCCACACTTTCCTCAGCGTCCACAAAACGTTTTCCACGAAGTTTTTCTTTTAATTTCGGGAAAAAATAAAAATCGCAACGTGCGACGTCGGTCCTGTCCTTCCGAAGAACGAGGCCACCATCTTTTTTCCCACGATTCGACCTCTCTTCACTTTAGTTGGCAACTCCTCGGAAGGAAACACCCACTGAGCCGATTGTCTTTTGGTTTCGGGCAACGTCTATTTCCAATGTAACTTCATTGTTTATCAAATCCGTTGCAGCCCTGAAAAAGATGATAAGACGAGCATTTACTGTCAAAATAGTGATAGAAATAAATGTTTAATTTTGTTTCTGGGTGGCGTGTTCCAGTTTTTGGGTCAGGCAGGTCTCTTCAGTGATGGGTTTATTTTAGAAAAAATAAGGTTTTATTCTTCTACTTTTTTACAATTTATGATTAAATATTCGTAACTTAAATAAATGTAGTAAATGAAAATTAAAAGTGCCAGTGCGCGTGCACCGCGCTCGTCGTTGGTAAAGTGGGAGTGTTCTCGTACGTCCGCGCCCCCACACGGGTCTCGTAGCAGACTTGGACTTGGCTTCTGCGTGGTCCAGTAGAGGGCGTTGAGCGCGAACATGCCCCCGGCCTTAAAAGCACCCGCTTTCAAAGTGGTGTCGTTGACTGTTCCACGTCACCTTCAGGCTGCAGTGGTAGTGGGCAGAGCTTTGTGAATGCCCTGCGAACTAGGCCTGTTGCCGTCTGTATGTCGGCTACGCGAGAGTTCCCTTCGCTGCCTGTAAACACAGCTAGATAGATTGGAATGTGGTAGATTAGAATCCTTGATCAGCACCAAGGAGTTTAGGATTATATCTTGGTTGTGTGACTGCCATTTTGTTCTGGTCTGTAATTCTGAAATGTATTCCTTCGACCAGCGTTGCCAGAAGTGCTGCCTAATTTGCTCCAGCCGTTCGTAGCGTGGGAGCCGCCGTGTGTCCGCTGCACAGAGGTCGTCGCAGGGTGGCGCAGTCATAGGCCGGCCAATGAGGAAATGAGCTGGAGTTAAGGCGACAAAGTCGTTAGGATCTGTGGACATAGGATGCATGGGTCGGGAGTTCAGGACGGATTCTATTTGTGCTAATACCGTGCTGAACTCCTCGTAAGTCAAATGTGCGTTGCCAATTACGCGTCGCAAATGATGTTTACATGATTCTACTCCTGCCTCCCAGAGACCACCAAAATGAGGTGTATATGGCGGAATGAATTTTAACTTGATTTTATCATTCGCCAAAGAACTAATTAATTCATTTGAATTGTTTTGTAGGAAAGCAGCTAAATCGTTCATTGCACCTACGAACGTTTTACCGTTATCAGAGAATATTTCAACTGGTTTCCCACGACGTGAAATAAATCGTTTAAGACACAGAAGGTAAGCTTCTGTAGTCAAGCTAGTGACAAGGTCGAGATAAACAGCTCGAGTGGAGAAGCAAACTATCACACAGATATAGTTTTTCTCCAGTTTCGCGCCCCTACCCTTACGGCTTAATACGAGCACCAGACCCGCGTAGTCTACTCCGCAGCGCATGAAAGGGAACCCTGGTTCTAAGCGCTGAGAAGGTAAGTTGCCCATTAACGGTGTTAGAGTTTCCCCTTTCATGCGTGTGCAGATTATACATTTGCGAACAACTTGCTTAGCTAGGTTCGTACCGCCGAGCTTCCCTTGATGGTCGAAAGTAGCAGCTGCGGTGGAGCATGCAGTAATTGTCTATGCTCCCTCTGGAATAACAGCAAGGTGAAACGGTGTTTAGAACACAGCAGGAATGGGTGCTTCTTGTCATAAGAGAACTCAGGTGAGTTGCTAATTCTCCCTCCTACTCTTATGACTTTATTTTGTGTGTCAAAAAATATGTTAAGTTTGGCGAGGCTACGTGTGTGTTTAAAAGGTAAGTTTTTAGCCAACTTATTATATTCGTAAGGAAATTAATCTATTTGAGACAAGCGTGTCAAGTGTATTACTGACGCATTTAACTCGTTAACGGTTAGCGGACCATTGTCGCGATTCTCTTTATTTTTAATGCGTGAGTTGTTTACAAATCGCAATACGTAGGCAGTCGCGCGCCGTAAACGATTAAACGAGGAAAAGCTGTCGAAGTTAAATGCGTCCGTATTAACCTGGCCTGCACTACTAATCGAGTTTGTTTTTATTTCAGGTAAATCGTAAGGTATGGTGTTGGATGTGTGTAAAGTGTGTTGTAGCCAGGTCAATTGCGGTTTGTGTAAGAAAGCCGGGCCCTGCCACCACATAGTGGAGTTGTTAAGCGCATCAAGTTCAAGGCCGCGTGAGACTAAATCAGCTGGATTATTTTTGCTACTTACATGCAGCCATTGTGCGCTCCCGGTTAGCTCATTAATTTCCGCAACTCTGTTTTGCACAAATGTTTTAAGTGAGTGAGGCGACATTCGCAACCAGCCCAAAACAATTGTGGAATCGGTCCAGAACGTCACTGAATTAAACTTCACTTTAAATGCATTTGTTATTTTTGAGTATAACCTCGCTCCTAAGTTCGCACCGCACAATTCGAGCCTCGGTATGCTAACTGGTTTGAGCGGCGCGACTTTGCTTTTTGCGCATAACAACTTCACGCTGATTGATTGTTTACTAGTGTCATCCTCGTTACCTGTGTGCGTGCGCACATAGGCGCATGCGCCGAAAGCGGTTTGACTAGAATCTACAAATATATGAAGCTGGATGCATTGCGCCTGCGCACCCATCACGTGACGAGGAATACGAACACTGTGTATGTGTTGCTTGTGTGTGCGTAAATACTGACACCAAGACAATGCGACGTCACTAGGTACTTCGTCGTCCCAGCCTATTTTATTTAACCACAATCGTTGCAATAATATTTTTACTATAATTATGGCGGGCGATAGTAAGCCTAGTGGGTCGTATATCTGGGAAATAACCGACAGTATTATGCGTTTGGTTACATTTGTCGTGTTGGGTTGTATATCAGTCGTGAAATGAAATTCATCCGTGCTGTTTATCCGTCCTAAGCCGAGTGTTTTACTTTGACAGTTGTCACCTAATGATAGTTCTCGTGAAGTAATTTTAGACGACTTAAAGGGTGACACATCAAAATTAAACACCCACTTTCGCAAAGGAAAACAGCCGGACTTCAGTACGTCAGTGACTTGTTGACAGATATCGATCAATGTGTGTTTGTCATCATGTCCTGTCAACAAATCATCGACATAACAATCCTTTAGTATTGTGCGGGAGACCACCTCGTTAGTACACTCTGCAGCCAGCTGTTGCAAACAGCGAATACTGAGATACGGCGCAGAAGCCGTGCCATACGTCACAGTATTCAGCTGGTACATGCTGAGGGGATCCGAGGTGTTCTCTCGCCATAGGATAAGTTGAAGATTCCTTTGATCCGGCTGTATGAGAACCTGCCTATACATTTTCTCCACATCTGCGCACGCGACATATTTATTTTCACGGAAACGTAACAATACCGAAAATACATCGTTCTGGAGTTGCGGACCGACAAACTGCAAGTCGTTTAGTGACTTGCCCGAACTCGAAGCCGCACTCGCGTTAAAAACAACTCGCAGTTTGGTGGTCACGCTGTGTTCCCTAAAGACGCCGTGATGTGGGAGAAAATAGTAAGGCTTTGTGTATGTTTGTATGGGAGACATATGCCCTAGATGTATGTACTCTTTTATAAAATCAGAATACATTTTTTTATACTCAGGAAGGCGCTCGAGTTTTCGCTCAAGGGACAGGAACCGGTTTTTTGCTATAGAGTACGTGTCGCCGAGCGCATCAGCTGATTCTTTCAAGGGCACACGCACTGAGAAGCCGACGTTATCAACGCGCAGCGTAGTGTCCTTAAACAGCTGTTCACATGCACGCTCGTCGTCAGTCAGCCCGTCACCTACCCTAGGTACTTCCTCGAGCTCCCAAAACTTTTTAAGTTGTTCATCTAATGTATGCGTGAAATGACAATTCGTTTTATATGAATTTACACGTTTAGCACATAAGGGACCGGAAATTATCCATCCTAATTTTGTGTTTTGTAAACACGGCCCTTCCGCTAGACGAATGCGACCGTCATTCAATAAATCCCAGAAAATATCCGCACCTAGCAACAAATCAATTTATGCGTGCATGGTAGTCACTTGTAGTAGACTGTAGGTCAAGGTTACACGAGTGTGTGCTTTGCGAGGTTGATTGACCCACGCCTGTGATTTTATGAGTGGACTGTATCAAAGGTACGTTTAATTTTGCGATTAATGTTTACGTTACGTAACTATGCTGGCTCCCGTTATCTAAGATCAAACGGGCCCTGTGGTACGTATTGTTGCTATCGGAAATATCTATTAACGCGGTGGAGAGTAAAACCGGTTGCAACAATATGGAATGTGTGCGTGAATTATGGATTAAGCTTGTAAGCGTGTGATTAGAAGAGGTGGCGGGGGCACTGCATGTCGGCGGCGTATGATTTACGCTGACAGCCGGCAGTGCTGCGCTGTCACCGTCACTACTCTGAGCATGAATTAAGCTATTGTGCTTCTTTTGACAAATCCTACAGGGACCAAAAAAACAATTGTCGATAGTATGACCATCGCGTAAGCAATTTTTACACAGCTTTTTGTCATCAAGCAACTTAAGCCTATCTTGGACTGCGAGATTAAGAAAGCTGCTGCATGAATAAAGCGGATGTTTGCCATTACACATATTGCAAGTGCGTGGAGAACGACGTTTGGAGCTCGGCTTACTGGAATGCGCGACAGTGGAACTCGAAACGTAACTCTGGACTGAGTGTTGAGCGTGTGAATGATTTAAGGATTTCTTAACTTCGTGTGATTGTGTGTGTGTGTGTTCCTAGAATGATTTTCTATGAATGATACTCATATTGGTGTGCGTGAGAGACAGGAGTACTTACAATTTAATCCAGTCACTTGGTTGCTGACACGTAATGGCGGCCGCGATGCACCGCGCGACACGTGCACTGAAAGATTGTTACGAACCCGGTATTAGCACAATGTGATTAGGCGGGGAAGTAGAGCAAGGATGGCTGGCCTGACCGTAGCTTGCTGATCCTGGTGCTGGCTGTATCCGGAGAAGAAGGTCCAAATTTTCTGGGTGGCGTGTTCCAGTTTTTGGGTCAGGCAAGTCTCTTCAATGATGGGTTTATTTTAGAAAAAATAAGGTTTTATTCTTCTACTTTTTTTACAATTTATGATTAAATATTCGTAACTTAAATAAATGTGGTAAATGAAAATTAAAGTGTCAGTGCGCGTGCACCGCGCTCGTCGTTGGTAAAGTGGGAGTGTTCTCGTACGTCCGCGCCCCCGCGCGGGTCTCGTAGCAGACTTGGACTAGGCTTCTGCGTGGTCCAGTAGAGGGCGCTGAGCGCGAACAAATTTATAAAATAAAATGCGATAAAAATCTATCCATGATCTATTCAACTCATTCTCTGCTTTCCTAAGTACTTAATTGGGTCTACACTATTCAGTGTTCAAAATCAAAAATCAAAATGTTTAATCAGTAAATAGGCCCCCTAAAAAGAATAAATAATAAGTCAACTCTGATTTTGTCAGATTTCAAATGTGATCGAAAAACAAATTGGTCTTATTTAGCAGGGAGTGACATATGCCAGAAAACAAAGATCTATCCATTTTGCCTGGAATAAATATATAACATATATTAACAGTCACAGTTGTTTATTATTATTACCATCGAATTCAATGTCATGGCGACTTATCGAGTCGACGTCCACTTGAGACATAGGATTGTTTCAATGCACGAAGAAAATCAACCCGTCAACGTTATAATGGATGCGTTAGGAGTTTCTGTAAGTTATTTCCTTCTTCTAGTGATTACTTTATACTTTCCTACTTTACTTTAATTAGTATATAATTTCTAATGTTATATTGTTTTTAGAGAAATACCGTAAAATTATGGATTAAACGCTAGGAAGAAGAAGGCAATGTCGACCATCATAAAAGTTTAGGCCGTCCCCGTAAAACTACGGCAATTCAAGATCAAAATATTGTTCGCTTATATCAAGAAAATCCTGTAATTTCTACGCTCGAAGTTGCAAATGAGAATGGGATATCCCGCGACAGTATTCGTCGAAGACTGGAAGCGGCTGGCTTAAGAAATCGAGTTCCTGCTCGAAAACCAGTGCTACAAAGAAGACATAGGGAGCTCCGTCTAGATTTTGCGAATCAATATTTAAATTTTGATTTTAGGAACGTTGCGTTCTTAGATGAAAAAGTGTTTCAGTCGCTACAACGAAATAAATGTGGTTGAAAATAGAAGATCTGGTCGCATTTCATGTGGCGTGTGGGGGTGGATGTCGTCGGCAGGCCCGGGAGAACTGTGCCAAGTGACTGGTCGACTAAACAGCAGAGACTACATTGAAATCCTCAATGATGTGCTTCTACCATCTCTGCATATTACTTATCCAGACGTTAATCCCGTGTACGTAGTTCAGGATAATTGTTCGTTTCACAACAGCCGTATTGTTCGCCACTGGATCAACGAACAAGAAAAAATTGCGTTATTAGACGACTTCCCACCCAAGAGCCCAGATCTAAACCCGATCGAGAACTTGTGGGGCATAATGACGCAGCACTGGGACAGCACACAAGCTAGAACCAAGGCAACATTGACTCAGCACTGCTTTGATATTTGGGAATCTATGCGGGATTTGGGTCATTGTTACAACATGGTGATGTCCATGCGAGACAGGCTGAATGATGTGAGAAATGCCGATGGTGGCTATACTAAATATTGAGTTTATGTATTTTATTAAGACAAAAAATAAGAATTTAAGTTGTAGAGAATTTATTTTAAGTTTTTCATAAGTAAAAATATAAATAATAAAACTATTGTATAGGTATGTGACGTGTTTTATTGCATGCAGTTGTAGGGTAGCAGAGCTGTCCTAATGGCGGCAAGAAAGCTGACTAAGTAGTAATGTAAGCCCAGACCGGAGTTTCTCAAAATTAAACAGATAAGAGGTGTAATAGTTTTGATTTAACGCTGTTACATTTTTGCCTGAACTAGTATTTTGAAAAAAACTACTAACATTAATTAGCGTTGTTACAGTTAGTTAATTTTTTCCTGATAGCGTTTTAAAATATTATTTTAATAATTTTTTGTTCTAAAATCACTTAATATTTAGCTTGAAGTACATTAAAAAAAAACGATTTTTTATATTTTAATTTCCGTAGGGGAATTTGTTTAATTTAATTCTACTAAAATGTATTGGTTCTACCAATTCTTTCTCTCTTTATATATAATAACTATAATTGTCCTGTTAACTACTTATATTGCCTTGAATTTTATTCACAAAAACGCGTATCACATTCTAGCTCTCGAGAGATTTCTATTCTACTCGTGAGCCTGTAGCGGGAATAAGAGAAATTATGCTCATCCGCAAAAACCAATCATTTATCGCTATTCACTTCTCTATCATTGTCTTTAGTCGGATAGTTGCCTAATTTTAAGTAAAGAAGCTTTAAATATTGCATTGCAAATTTAACATTTTTATTGCGTCAAAAATCTTGATTGAACACTTAAAACGTGAGAAAGACATATGTAATGACAAGTCTGCACTGTTTTCGTGAATTGTCAAATCACTTTACACAATTTTCGGCTCTATGGCAACCAGGTAAGGATCGTTTTTGCAGTTCGATTACATATTTTTGATCTTGCATCATGTCACATATAAAGGCGGTCCCACCTGTCATTCGATGCCTATGCTTTCACGGTGGATAGATATTTATCCCGGTGAGAGTGGTCACATAATTTTGATTTTGTAGGTAATCAAATATTTTTGAGCGACCCGATCCGATATTTATGCTGATACAGTATAACGATATTTATGCTGATACAGTATAACGATGTTTATGCCGTCCAAAAAGCATCACATATTTTTACCGAGGTAATGTCGTCACATACTTATGAGCCCCATGGGGCATCATTTATTTATGAACGACCAGATCCGATATTTATGCTGATACAGTGTAACGATGTTTATGCTGTCCAAAAAGCATCACATATTTTTACCAAGGTAATCTCGTCACATTCTTATGAGCCCAATGGAGCATCATTTATTTTTGCACGGCTGTTGATAGTAATATATTTATGCTGGTGACTGTACCTACTTTTACACAGTCATGGAAGAGCCTTATGTTCGATGGGTAGTTTCTACCAGCAAGCCAAATTTTCGAAATAATAAAATAAGAACCGAAAGGTAACAGGTTTAGAACATGCGAAGGCTATATAATTCGTATGGGAAAACCAGCCAAGTCAGCCCTTAGACTACATATTTGGATTTTGCATAGAACTTGGCACTCAATCTCAGATCTCCATTCTTTTTGCGGCGAAGCTCACAGCGGAGAATAATTTTTGTATTGAACTTGGCTCTCCTTTTTTACATTTATGTTTTTGGTGGGATATCATTACTTTTTGTAGGTAAGTACATATCCTCGTAACGCCGTGGGTCCTTTTAAAAGGACAAATTCAAAACTAGTCTACTTGCCTATACTATAATACTATACGTACGTACCTACTTATTAAAGAAATTGTAATAATAATATTACTACAAATTATAAGTTTTCCTTAAGAAAACTTAGCAATTTCGCAGCATAAATCGCAACCTTATAGGTCAGATATCGAGAGTCAACCGGACAGCAAGACGGCGCTCGCCTCGCGCTTATGAGCGCGGCTGCCGCTCGCTCGGCCACGTTCGCGTCAACGGTTCGATTCGGTTGTCACAGCGCCCCACCCACCCCGCCCGCGCCGCTCCGGCGTCACTCGGCGCGCGCGCGTCTTGTATATACCGAAAATCTAAATGCCTATTATTTTATCATTATTTATGAGTAGGTAATGATTTTACACTATTGATGTGCGCTAAATATAAAAATAATAATTAATCCCAGTTAATAACGTAGGTACCCTAAGTAATATTAGGTATTTATGTTAAGCGTTCATAATAGAATCTAATTATTTAAAAATTGCCAGTTTTTTATTTATTCCTTTGTATTCATCTAATTACCTATCTGCATACCAAATTTTAACTCTCTAGGTCATCTGGAACTGGGTTAGAGTTTTGGTCTATAGGTCAGTCAGTGATAAAAATGAGGAATTTTGGACATTAATATCTAAATAACCGTTTGAGATAAGCTTATGAAATTTAGAACACATATGTATCTCGCAAGTCTCAATATATGAGCCAAGTTTGATACGTTTATGTAAAATAGTTTTTGATTTATGAGGGGGTCAAAAGTGGCTCCAAATGGTTCGTGTAATATTACACACGGTGCGGCTCGCCAGTTCTGTTTCTTGAACTTGGCTTGACACGCTCCCGCGTGTCTAGATAATGATTAAAGCTTGAACAAATAAAATCAATACAAATGTAAGGCTAATAACATTAAACTAAAAATAATAAGTCTAGGAAAACAACACGACGAGGTCTCTACGTCAAAAGCCATATCTAGAATAATAAACTCTTCAGTTCAACCAGTCCTTGCAAACGTGAACAGACCGGACTCCACAAACAGCACCCGTTCACGAGTATGACGCGTATCTCAGCCATCGCCTCTCTCAACCATGTGTTCGGGAAAGTGGCGACCCGATCAACGACGCCGCCGTAAGTAAAGACCTTTAAGCGAGCATGACTTGCTCAAGCTGCCGGACAACATAGAAGTAATTTTGCGTGAAACAGCTGTCCGGCGAGAAACATCACAGTGTATTCTCATAAAAGCGTCACGTACGTACAAGAACTAATAAAGACAAATACATGATAGTAAACATAAAAAGTAGTGTATGAACACACAGCTTGCTTAAGGGTATGTTTAAAATACAAATATTATAAATATGCTTAGCTTACGAAATGATCTTACTTTAATAATAGCCTAGATACTACTTAAATACATCTCGGTCACCAATGAAGTCGTTTACAGTATAATATGCCCTACCCAACAAGCAGCGCTTGATATTACAATTGGGCCTCATAGTTGTTCTAAATGCCTATAAGAAAGAAAACTAGTATAATTTAAAATCGTATATATAATTTGAAAAAAAAAGAGTAGGTAATAAGGACGTAGAACCGATGGCCGTTGGGGCGTAAAGGTTCTCGAGTGGCGACCACGTACCGGAAGGATTATGTAATCGACAAGAGCTTACGATAAATGCCACGAAGATATACAGATAGATAGACAGTACAGTGCGACTATGGCACCTAAACGCTAAGTTACATATCCCTATATTGACGCCTATGATAAATATTTTTTATTTTGTTAGCTTACTCGTCTTCGGAATCATCCAAAGCCGCGACCGGCAAAGTAGTCTTAGTCGCCACCTTCATACTGAAAAAATAAAAATTATCATATGGGCAATCGAAGCGGTAATAGAACATCGCACCAATCAAACAGGTCGACGGTCAGTAATGCACCCACAGTTGCAAGAAATCGCACTGTAACTAGAGTCTCATGTGCTCATTTATATTACAGGTAAGTTCCTACCTATAAAAATTGTTTTGATAGACCCGTACTGTTTTATAATGTACACTGTGTACTGGGTAGTTGCGTGGTTGTGTGTTGCTTTTTGTGTTTGGCGGTTGTTATATAAAATAAAAGATAAATGATGTTACTACTACAAACGATAAAAAAAAATAGCAATGTTACTACCCAAGTCAAGGATATTTCATTATATATAGTTCACTTTCGAATGCAAATTTGTGCTTTTTAGTAAACATTGCATAATGATTTGGAAACTTTCCTTTGATATCGAATGCATGCCCATATAAAGCAATTCCTATTATTGTTGCGCAATAACAGGTACGGATGAAAAAAGAAAGCCTTGTGGAATGTCTGGATTTCCACAAGGTAGGAAGGTAATAAAAGGGGATGTTAGTCGTAAATGGGCCATTCCTACAAAAGTCGTACCCCTATTTAAAATTATGGTAAAAAATAATTGTTGAGATAAACGAGAAATGATGATTGATATAAGTAGTAAATAATATATATTTTTAGAAAATAACATAATTCCACGTTATACTTCATCAGAATATATAATAATATTAATTTTATTAATTTTGGGGAAGGTGAGCGTTCCATTACGTTACCAAATTCTTATGCCAATAATAAATAATACAAACGAGCTATCATTTTATAATTGGTTATTAGAATTCTTATTATGTAAAGAAATGAATAATTTTACAAAATCACACATTAATCATACCAAACGTCACACGTCTTATTTTTATTTCCCTTACGTTACTACTAGCCAAAAACAAGTCATCATTTCCACTATTTAGTGTGTTAAATAAGGCACAAACTTGAGATCAATTGTTATCAAAATTAGTAATCTATAAACCTTAATATATTTTTATCACAATCATAGTTACAAAATTAATAAGCAGTTTAAATATAATTAAAAACGAGATTTTTGGCACGGGATAATACGGAATGGAAGAGTCCTCTCCGTGACTAGTAACTGAATATAATTATTAAGAAACCTTCACAATGCACCATAAAATACATTTAAATAATAAATCTCGAACTAATTTTCCGGTTCAGTATTTTTTTTTACTCCTTATACAATTCACTTGACTTTAATTTTATATTTAAATGTAAATTACGAAAAGTTTGGATTTATTATTTAAATGTAAAGAAACACTTACACTAGTACTTATCAAAGAAAAAACCAGCCATGTGCAAAAATGAATAGGAACTAAAATGTTAATAGTAATTATTCCTCACCCAAACATGCTTGACAGATATAATCAATAATGTCGATTTGACCGTCAGTACAAACAACGCAAAACCGATTAGAACAAACCATACATTTTGTCATATTCTTTGAAGTAAATGGTAAGTTCTGTTTACACAAAAAGCACTGCAAAGTACGCGAAATTGCCGTTCTAATAGATGGGTTCTTATTTCTCGAATTATTTTCCTTTTTAACAGCTGCATATCGCTTTTTTTCTTCTGGTTTTTGGGGAGTGGTTGAAGCACGACGTTTAAGAGAAACATTTTCTATGGAAATGATTTGAAATCCGGATTTCTGTCTTGGATATTTTTCACGTAGTATGTTTTGCATGGATGTAGGAGCAGATGAAATATTTGACATAGGTAAATTTGCATTAAGTTCTGTGAATTTCTCTAAGACTGTTAACTCACTACTCTTACTATTTAAAGTACACATACATAACATAACATCACGCCGTCAATCCCATAGTGGGGTAGGCAGAGCTACAGAAATACCAACAACTCTAAAAGGACTTGTTGGTAATCCTATAACCACATTTTGCACAAATAACTACTACTATTTAAAGTAGTATCACTAATATCATTTTGATCCAAGTAGCGATTGAACTCAGAAGGATTCAGATTGTCAATAAGATCAATCAGAGTTAGGGGCACAGTAGGGGAGTAGGTATTAATACCTGTAGTTATTTCATCAATTTAAATTGGGAAAAAATATGGATATGTAGATCTGGACTGCATTACATTCGTTAGTATTTTCAGTGTCCAGGTTAATTATAAGTTTGTCCGATAAATCCAATAATTCACATTCAAACAGTGTTTCATTTGTAGGCACATTGGGTGGTACATCGTATTACTAACATTTTTTTAACATTTGAATCTACTATTGTTACGGGCGGAATGACTTTTACTTTACGTTTGTGTGTAGCTGTAGCTTTAGAACTTTTATCATTAAAAGTATGTGTACTCAATGGAAAGCAATCACATTCGCATTGTGTCGCTGTAAGACAAAAGCAGCTTAATACCCTATGTTGAATGAATCCTGACTTCGCTTTGGTTATTATTTGATGTATTTGCATGGTTCCTGGTATCGCTTTCAAGTCTTTACGGAGGTAATTTACTTCAATATTGTCTATTTCGGTAACGTCGATGAAAAAGTATTTTATT
This sequence comes from Acleris holmiana, assembly GCA_949316455.1. NCBI lineage: Eukaryota > Metazoa > Arthropoda > Insecta > Lepidoptera > Tortricidae > Acleris > Acleris holmiana. The sequence continues at coordinate 39,520,466 of OX438762.1, read as the reverse complement.
GATTTGGTGATAAAATTTAGCAGCCTAAATGCATCCTCAGCATTCGATATATCATGTCCATAAGCAACTTGCTTATCAAGTGATCTTTTCACAGCACCACCTATACCATCAGCAACACCTTTCCCGTGCCCGCTTTTAGAAAAGTTCCACGTACAGTAATCAAAATCAAATTCCGTTTTAAATACGTATGTGATATAAAAAAAAATCTTTTGCCTGTATTGGGAACTGGGTCCATAAGAGAAAATATGAATTATCTTGACTGTAGGAGTTTCGTTCTTGATTAATTCAATAACGGGTGTTAGATGAGCCCAAATAGCTGAAGGTTCAAGACATTTGCTATTTGATATTGTGCAAAACGATTGAGATCCATTAGCCCAGTAAATCATTCCACAGTGCAATTTTATTTGTTGGTTTGAAGCACCAAAGTGAAGAGCTTGAACTTCATCTATGAATTTACATTCGTAATTTTTGCTAAATTCACACAGAATTGCTGTTTCACTCGAGCCTACCTTGCAAAGGTCGGCATTCCCACCATGAAGTGGCCAGCCGTCAGCCCGGACCTGAATCCCATTGAACATCTCTGGGTGTTACACATAAAATAAAATATGCTGCAGCAATATACCGACTCACGAAACCCTTTATTTTACAATGACAAATTCCATCAATTATTTTCTACTCTGACATTCGTCAAATTCAAATTACATTTTTTTTATATGTGTCCGTCCAGTGTAGACTATCTGCAACATCCTCCAAACCACAAAGAAAATAATATACAGGAAAAACATAACAACCCCTCCCCACTCGACAAAAAAAAACACTTAACAAATAATTAATAAAAAAAAAGTACTAAAAACTCAGCGTAAAGTAAAAGTACTAAAATCCTGTTTGAGACTGTAGGTCTCCTTCATGTTTGGCCTCTTCAACTTTTTGCTCGCACCTTGTCCGTATCGAGATCCATCTCTTTTTATATGCCACCGCCTCGTCTTCTATCTTCTCGAATTCTCTTTCGTTGAATATTTCCTCCGAGTCCAAAGCAAGGTTGTAAATGTCTCGGTCTACTTACTGCGAGCATTCTTTCAGCCACGTCTCTCAAGTACTCGTAGTCGCTTTTACATCGGCCTTTGCGTCCTCACTTATTTTACTTTGCCGATCGCGTAAAAACTCGCCGCAGCTCTTTCCGTTCGCGAAGAAATCGGTCCATTTTATTTAGTCACGGTCGCCACTAATATTACACATAAAATAAAATGTGCTGCAGCAATATACTGACTCACGAAACCATTTATTTTACAATGACAAAATCCATCAATTATTTTCTACTCTGACATTCGTCAAATTCAAATTACATTTTTTTTATATGTGTCCAGTGTAGACTATCTGCAACACTGGGACTACCAGAAAAGGCAAATTTGGAAGAGGGATCCAGCTCCTTCAAATGTTACGGAGCTGAAGACGGCTCTGCAGGAGGTGTGGGATGCCATCCACCAGGAGCTTGTCAAAAAGTTGATAAGATCCATGAAAAACCGCCTGAATGCTGTGATAAGGGCCAGGGGTGGTAATACGAAGTATTAATTTAAAAATAACACTTTATTTTCCTTAAACTGTCTTTTGTTTTACAAATTCTCTTTTCCTTTTTTTTTTTTTTCATGCATCTTTGCAAAATCTTGCTCCTGTCACTTGTGGAAAATGGCATGACTGAATTTAATGATTTTTTAAATCGTTACATTATCAGCTTTCATTTGATACTATTTCTTTTAAGATATATTGAATAGGTCAAGAGATACTGGGCGGAGAACCCAAACGTGCAGCTTGAGTCGATTTTTTTGCTCGGGAGTGTAGACTAGGCCCCCTGATTGATACGTTAGAACACTTGAAGTCAAATAAGTTAAATAAGCTGTAACATTTCTATTACACATACTTAACATCACGCTTTCATTCCTAGAGTGGTAGTAGGTAGCTCTGCACAACTAGTAGAAAGAGAAATATAGCGTAAATGTTACAAAGGGACAGCGCGCATGCGCCAGCAAGGGACAGCGCTCCCATATCCATAAATATAGCGGCGGTTGGTCGCCCGACACACTCTCTCATTGCAAGCGAATCGAGCAACACACGTATGAAGTCAAGTGTCCAACTCTCTCTACGCCTGAAGAACCGTACATAAGAAAAACCAGTCTTTATTATTGAACACAACCCCATAGGTGCGAGGTCGCACACGAAGCGTAAGCTGAAAAAGAAAGATAGTAAAGGTATACTATATTATTACCGCTGATGAAAAACTTCCAAAGCTCATTGAGTTATTAAGTTAACAGTAGAATAGCTTGTGTCTTTTACTGCCTGCACAATAGTTCGTTCTGCAATGTTGGCAGCGCGCGAGTATAAGAACTTGTTGAATGTAACTAAATGCAAAAATAAATAGATCAATTCAAAGTGATGCCGTACGTAATACCTACCTTTCACTTTACAACCTTAAATTTTTGATTCTTTAAATGCTTAAATATTGAAAAATACATTTCCTTTAAATACCAGATCACATCTACGACTAAATTTACTATAACTTAAATCGAAACGTCTGGAAATGTCCTTATGAGTATATCGAAATACCTAAATGTTATTTACAAGTATGTTCGACTTGGATAACCTGTTTGCGAACACTGTCACCATCCATATTGCAATTTTTTTACAAAGTGAAGCAATGAAAGTTTGTAAAGGTAAATCATAGATGATACAAATAGTATAAATTAAATACAGTTTTGGAGTTACTTGAATGTTAGTTTTTTTTTTCTTATTTTCTGCGAAAGTTGTTCTTTGGTGTTGTGTCATCCACTGAGACATCTACCTTAATATTTTTCCTCTGGTCTTAGCTAAATTCATATGAAAAGAAAATAAAACATGCTGCCTGTAATTGTATAACAATTCTTTTGTAGCTTTTTTTAAATTGGGTTGTAAAAGTAACACAACAACACTATAAATTTTAAACTGCAAATTCATTCAAACAATATAATGGAACGATCACCATATCGATCGATAATGTTAACTTTTTTTTACATTATACATTTTTCGCGAGTTTGGGCTCTTGACGATGATCATAATGCGGGTTTTCTGAAAAGAAGAGAAGTTATACCACTAAGTGAAATAGGAAAGCAAATATTTGGAGAAGATGACTATAACTACAATTACAGAAGGACGAGGGATATACAAGAAGAAGTAAAATATAAGAAACAAGAGGTGAATAATGTTGGCACAAGTCGGAATAACTGCATGATTTACTACCACGTTATTATTAGCTTGCTTTCTTTTCTTTTTGGTCGATGCAATTTTCTAACGTCCCGTTTAAGTTTTATTCTTTAGAATCTTTAACATATCTTAAAATTGTATGACAATAGAGAGAAAGAGAGAGAGTGCGTCAAAGGTCATATAAAATTGCAAATTAGATTATTAGAACTCCAAAAATGTTTTTCATACTATTTCATATCATAATGATCACATTGATCACTCTTCATAAAAGTATTTCTCATACCATTTAACATCATAAAGATCAAAACTCATAATAAATATTAATACTACACCTGTTTATTTTCAGAATTTTAAAAATATCCAACTGGTAAATAAGGTTAGGTTAGTTTAGATTTCTTACAAAACGTCCTTAAATCTGAATGGTTTCAGTATGGCAAACGAGTACACAGGCCACGAGATGGAAAATTTAAAATATCAAGACTTTGTTTTGCACGTAATCCTAAGAAGGCAAATGCGTTACCAACCGAGAGGGCTTAGATGATATGCCACTAAGCTAGTAATTTCACTGGTTGTTTTATCCTTACACCGAAATACAATAATGCGACATACTGCTGCTACCAAATAAAATTCAGTTTATCTGATTTTAAACGGTAACAATCCTTTTTATGCTATATAAATTGTTTCTAAGCAATAAATACATATCATAAATCATAAGTGTCATCGCAGACGACTGACTAGTGACTAAAGTATGGTACGGGTCAACCGTTACTTTGTGTTGCGAGCAATATGTTAAACTTACTACCATACATTTAAAAAATGTGTGCGAATGATATTCTTGTTTTATTTCTGTTATATTTAAAAGTGATGACTTGGGCTTGTAAGTTTTATTACGGTATTGTTACGAGTAGGTATGGAGAGGAGGCACCGGAATGGAAGAAGGAGATGGCTAAGGTTCAGGGGAAGCTTGCTGACATGGACATTAAGTTCGAGAACCGTCTCCACGGAGTTGATGAAAAAGTTAAGGACCACGAAAATCACATTTAGACTATAAAAAACGAAATGAAGAAGCTGGAAATCAAAGTGGCAGGAAGAAGGAAGAAGTCAACGGTGCCTGTGAATCTGAGACATCTATCCCGGTAGCTGGAAGGTTTAAGGTACCTCCATGTGATGGTACTTCGTCATGGATGGCCTATAAACTGCAATTTGAGTCGGTTTCTCAGGCAAATGGCTGGAATAAGGACCAGGCGAAGACGGCTCTAACCTTGGCACTTCGAGATAAAGCCCTCACTGTGCTGGATGCTCTAGGAAAAGATAGGATATATGACCGCCTTCTTGAAGCTTTGGAGGCAAGTTACGGCGACAGTCATCTAGAGCACGTATTCAGAGCTCAGCTGAAGGATCGAACCCAGGGTTGTTATGAGTCATTACAACAGTGGGCCCTGGAAATAGAAAAATTGCTTCATTTGTGGATAATATGCTATTACAGGCCTTCATCGACGGGATCCGTGATTTGGAAGTCAGAGCTGCTGTGCGACTAGGAAAGATGCAATTGACCATGCCTTGGAAGTGGGAGCTGTGCGCCAGGACTCGAGGCCTTATAGGGTGCGAGAAATTTCGACCAGAGAGCTGACTGCTCCTCGCCGTGAATTTGGACCAAAGTGTTATTGGTGTGGAGAACGCGGACACTTTCAATCCAGTTGCCCGAAGAGAAATAGACTGCACCGAGATCCTGGCCCAACGTAGCGGCTAACAAGCTCTATTGCGTCAGAACAGCACCAGGGAAACGAGTAGGGGCCAGGACTAAGGGACGAGTGCTGATGATTGCATTATTGGATTAGATTTTATGAGAAAACATGGCTGCAAAATCGACTTGAAAGGTGGAGTCCTGAAATTCGAGGTTGATGAAGTCCCCCATGGAAGGTGGAGTGTTTGGACAAGTCTATTGTGCTAGAAGGACCATTCTCCAACCGAGATCACAAGCCCTTGTTCTTGTGAAATTACCGCACTATACGGGACGGGGATCTCATCGCTGCGTACTAGTGGACAAAAATGAGGTTAGTCAATCGTGGATAACAGCTCGCACGGTTGTGACAACCTCATCTGCAGCATTTGTAAGGATCCTAAACTTAGGCGACACTAAATACGCCCTTAATAAAGGAACCCTAATCAGGTCTTGCGAAGAAATTTCTTGGATAAGAAGTTGCCAGGGATCGAATGGAAGCGAAAAATCCCCAAGTACAGGAGTAGACATCACAGGATTATTGGATGGTTGCAAAAATGATCTCGACAAGGAAGAAATACTGAAGGCGCGCAATTTACTGCTGCGTTAAAGCAATGATTTCTCTGCGCACGACTGTGAAATTGGGAGAACTGGAATTGTACAACATGAGATCAACACTGGTGGAATCATGCCTGTCCGACAACGTCCTCGGCGAGTCCCAGTAGCTCGCGAACAGGAAGTGAAAGACATGACTGAAGATATGAAGAAGAACAGAGTTATTGAGCCATCAACAAGTCCTTAGTGTTCACCGGTAGTTCTAGTTAAGAAGAAGGACGGGCCCATGAGATTTTGCTTAGACTACCGCCGACTTAACGATGTGACCAAGAAGGATTCTTATCCACTACCTCGAATCGACGACACGTTGGACACTTTGAACGGGATGAAATGGTTTTACCACGTTGGATTTGAAGAGTGGGTACTGGCAAGTGGAAATCAAGGACTAAGATAAAGAGAAAACGGCCTTGTCGACCGGAAAAGGACTTTGGCAGTTCAATGTTATGCCATTTGGACTGAGTAATGCACCAGCAACTTTTGAGAGATTGATGGAAAAAATAATTGCTGGTTTACTAGGAGATACATGCCTGGTATATCTGGATGACATTATAATTGTTGGTAGAGACTTTGACGATCACCTTGGAAATTTGGAGCAAGATTTGACCGAAAACATGCTCGCAAAAAGCGAGCATGTTAGCGTAAGGTGAATTATTTGGGGCATGTAGTTTCTACAGATGGTATCCAAACAGACCACTAGTCCCAGTAGTTCGCTTGATTAGTCCGGGGCCGAACTATTGCCACACTTTTCTTCCCATTAGTTCGGTTATGACGTCAAACCGAACTACTGAGAATTAAAACGACTCAAAAGTACGGTGGAAGATGCAGCTTAATAAAAAATCAAACAGGCATTTATTTCATTACATTTTTTAATAAAAAATAACAAAAGTAACTTCTTTGTATTAGATCGCTCACGCTTTAAAAGTTGAAACATGAACCATGAATGAATCATGTGGAGCTATCGACTTTTAAAACGCGATTGAACCGTAAAAATATGTTATGTTTAACTTCTTCGTCTTAAAAATATTGTTACGTAACTGATAGAAATGCACGAATACACCGATAATCAAAAGTGGACTTTGATAACGATACACTTAAACCGTTACAAACAATTAACTCATAATAAACTTCGAATACTCAGATGATCGCTCGGGTCGCTCTTAATCGCACTGTTCGCTTTCCAAATAAAGACTGTGTCTACTTGCAACCGGTACGCTCTTTTATAGTCGCCGTGTCCGATCATTCCAGAACGCCTTCCAGAATGATCGATGTACTTCGACCCGCCAAGGACGATCGAAACTATTCGTTGCTGGAATATTCTACGCCTTGTGACCTTGTTATATTTATAGTCACGATGTCCTTGACCCACGGGCCTGGAATGTTCCGCGTATTGCCGTCCCATTTCCAATCGTGTTAACTATCTCTTTTAGACACTTCTCGAAGGATCTCAGTATCGCTGTCTATTTCGAATCATGCTATCTCTTTTATTCTTAGGGGAAAATTGCCATATACTGAAATGTACTTCAAAGGCCCATAAGGGGTCCTGAAAATGCCTGAAAATGGGTTTTCAGGTTATCGCGTAATCTGATAGAGGGTGGCCTGAAACGGACTGAAAACATGTTTCAGCCGCGTGAAAACAACGGCAAGTTGGTCGAAATTTTGATAATCTGGTATGTGATAGAGCTACCTCTGAAACGGACTGAGACGATATTACAGCCTGCTCAAAACGCTTCTAAAGCACCAAAATCTACGAATGAAAATTAGACGCCTTATCTCATCTGCGTAACAATATTCAGTGTTGTCTTAATGGCTAGGCAATTTTATTTATTTACTGCAGTCATAATTTTTTGCCAAAATTCTAAATATGCATGTTGCGGAGTATTTAATAGAAGTTTGCGGAGGTTTGTTTCTGCTACACTTTTGCAAACAAGGCATTCTCCAATATTATCTGTAAATAATGAGTACACAGGTTAATACTTTTTTACGGCTGTGCCTGATTGATAAAAATCTGCAGTCACTCAATTCACCTATAATAATAATCATGTATTTTTCTAGTTATTAGTGTTGTTACCCTAATTCAGAAATAATTGATTTTGCCACGTTCCTATCATAATAATTTGGTAATGAAGTACGGACTTACCCTTAATTTAAACCGTTGATATAATATTTGAACCAAATACAAACTGTCTCGTCCCAACATTCATCTATTTTAGAGGCATCTTTTTTTTAAGCATGTAACGTAATGCAAGTTCATGGACATTTATTTCGCATAAACATAACTTATATTTCTTGTCTTCTGTAAACAAAGTGTAAAATATTATGGTCAAAGAAAAATCATGTAAATTGAAGAGGATGTATGAGTTATACTGGTTGCCTGTCCTGTATAATCGTCATTTTTATTGAACTATTTATGGGTTTTACGAATGGATAGGTACCAAAACAGAGGTCTTTGAATACCTATTGTAGTTTTAAGAATTGATGGAATACAAAATACTACACACTTATACAGGAAGCTCGTTAGTAGAAAAATATGCTAAGCAAACAAATCCCTCCTACATGTTACCTTTAAGTTCATTCTTAGCTTTTAATATAATTGAAAAGAAACTAAACTCGTTATTTGTTAATATGTATGTCATTTTTGTTTATTTGAACTTAATTCTTTAGTTCTGAATATTAATGAAAATTAAACTTTGTCCTTGTCCAGAAAACGTTATGATGAAATCCTGGTTTGACATTATATTGTCAAAATAGTTTTGATAAAAAACTCTTTTCAGGCAAATTTTAGGTTTATCTCAAAAAAGTTCATGTACTAATTGTGTTTTTATGGCTTTATAGGTAAAATAGATAACATGCAATATTTTAATTTTTGCCTTGATTTACATTTGAATCGCAAAATGTCATAATTATTACATTTGCATCCTCATTTATTTATTTTAGGTACAGATTAATAAATGAATATGGAGTATTGTTTAAAAAATACAGATAACGATATAAAATGTTAATGATATAAAATTAGAATAAAACATTTAGTACCATTGTAGAAATACTCACCTGCGTTAAAAATAAAATAAATTCTACAGGAAAACACATTTTTAGAACTTAGGAAGCAGTATACAAAGCAGAACAGTAAAGAAAAGAAAAGTATATACGAAGCAGTATATAAATACATTTCTACTGAAAGGACTATGGGCAAATTTGTATGGGCACTGTCCCCCCCCACCAACAGTAACGGGATGCATGTCTATATGTTTATAAGGACCCAAAAAAAGACAAAATACTTATTTTAGTAGCAAAATCAATGGGATTTTTTTAATGAAAACAAGGGCCAAATAAGGCAAATCATCCATATATGTGTTCATTTTCAAACAAATTCCATACGATACGATTATGGTTTTCCAAGAAAACCCCATACATCTGGTGATCGTCTCCATAGTAAAAATACATAATGTTGCTGAGATCTATTAAATGAGACATTTCTGCCCATGGTCCTTTGTCTGCTTACAAGTTGCAATTTACAATGCGTTATAAACGTATCCCGCTCTACATCTATATTATTCCTCTTTTTCAACGCGTTTCCTCCAAATTTTTTGAATTGCTGCACACTGAAATATGCTAAATTATCATCGTCACTCAGTACGTATAGTATGCAGCATTGTTGGGTGTTTATTAATAAGGGTGTTTATTTTAAAATTCCACCCCTCAACTAGATTATTTGTACGATACTGGTCTGAAAATACATTCCATATTTTAATAAAATTTGATCTCATCCAGAATTTTTGAAAATAGTCTTTAAATTTATTTAGGTTTGCATCTGAACCAACTCATAACATTTCTTTAGATATGTATTGCCAGCCAGGAGTAACATCTAAAGGCAGCAACGCTAATATTGCACAAGTTTTTATTGCAATAAATGATTATTTTTATTTCAACATCATAAAAATCAGCCAAAATATTCTCATGAAATTTTGACGGTATTTGAACCTCGGAAAACACACTCGTACGTAATTTATCAACTTGAGCTTGGGCGTGAATTTTGCGATAAATGGTTGTTTTTTTTTGGGTGAAATTTGGGATCGGTTTAGAGCTTGCTATATGTAATCCTTTATGATTCAATTCGAGTAAGCACTGTCGGTAAACCCTTGGAGCAGGCTCCCTTCCTTGAGTAGCTTTTTCCACATAATTGTTGATTACAACATCAACCTCATTTTGAGTTTCATTTGCAGTACAATTGCTGCTATGATTGCCAACGCTTACAAAGACTTCTTCATTCTGTAATATAAAGATCATACTAAACATTTGTCTCAAAACTCACCACTACATTATACATATACATACCACTTTCGCGAAAACTTTAATAGTTTAAATCGTTCTTCAGATAATATTGTAAATCCGTTACATTTTATGCTTTTATAATTTTTACATCGCCAGTAAGTTTTTTTGTTTACATATATGTCATTACGGTAATATTGATGACCCGCGTGAAATTGAACTCTACCTCGCCCACGCTTAATAAATTTAAAATTCATTTGGTTCATTGCAGATGCGGAGCTGTCGCAGTCATTGTTTCGCGACATATTTCTAGCAAATGCAATCCAAATAATGATTAATATTGGAATGTGTCACCAATGTCATCACGGATATGACTACTTGACAATTATCTATTTATAAGTGGCCAATACAACTTTACTCAGAAAATGTATTACTTTCTACAAAAATTAAAGGATATTTTTCTAAATTTTTAGTACCATACTATGTGCAAGGTTTTGATTTAGGTTAAGGATTAGTTAAATCCTTCAATAATGCTACATTACTACGTTACTACAAAATACTTACCTACGACGGTGCAAGACATACATTTAAATTAAAGTTTCGATACATTCTTCTACAGAAACCCTGTCCCCTAGACAAGATACAATATTTACATGTTTGTATGACTTTGTTTTTTTTAAGCTATCTAGGTATCCGGTTTAGGTCAAGCATTTTGGCTGAAGATAGTCCTCGACCCTATAAGCTTTGGACATCAACGACTGAAAATGGTAAGTAATAAAATAAACATTCTGACGTACCGTGACGTAAAAATAGATTTATTTAATATTATTTCATTTCGTCTGTCTGTCTGTCTATATGATTTTTCCGTCTGTCAAGACACTTTTTCTCAGGAACATGAGGAGTTATCAAGCTGAAATTAATAGTGAATACTCTAGTTGTCCCTTGAAGCATTAAAAAAATCCAACTTCTAAGTCACCGCAGTACAAAGATACGGCTATTTATACTCCGTTTAAGTCACATATTTTGACAGTCGCAAGGGAATCGCAACCTTTATGTAAAGTACTTCCCCTTGACCTAGAATCATGAAATCTGACAAGAAACAATATCTTATAGCACAAGGAAAGAAAAAAATCCGATAATGGTAATTTTGTAGTTACATCACAATACAAATAGTTTAGTTTGTAATTACAATCTAACATACATACATAACGTCACGCCTTTATTCCCAGAGTGGGGTAGGCAGAGCAACAGAATACCAACAACTCTAAACTTGTTGATAATTCTGTAACCACATTTTGCATAGTCAGGCTAAGATGTTTACCAGTGTATTAGTGACAGGTTGCAAGTCCATCGCCTAACAGTACTACAATACAAGCCTTTATTCCCTTAGTCGCCTCTTACGACATCCACGGGAAGACATGGAGTGGCACTATTCTAACCCGGCAACCACACGGAAAATCTAAATTGCGGTTAATAAACTAAACACGACCTATGTCGATGTATATTGCCTACAATATACATCGATCGATGGTCGTGGTCCCTATACCTATATAGGGACAATATTTTTTCAATGGCGAAGTTAAGTTTGTCCCTCAATTCAAAATACTGATTTTATGGCGTATCCGATTCGCACTTGGCCGGTTTTTTAAATAATAAAAGCTGTTTGCACATCATTAACCAAACTACACCACTTCCCCATATTTCGGTTTGACGTCATAACCGAACTAATGGGAAGAAAAGTGTGGCAGTAGTTCGGCCCCGGACTAATCAACTGAACTACTGGGACTAGAGGCAAACAGATCCTGAGAAGATAAGTGACGTTAAGGATTGACCGATACCGAAGGACAAGACGGCAGTTCGTGCCTGTTTGCCAGCTTTTTCCGATCTCAAACAAAGGCTTTGTGAAACTCCTATATTAGAATATCCAGATCCTGAGACTGATTTTAATGTTGACACAGAAGCGAGTAATATTGGTATCAGAAGAGTCTTGTCACAAAAGAAAGGAGACCAGGAAGTTATAATCGCCTACGTTAGTAAGTCGCTATTGAAGCCATAAAAAAATTACTGCGTTACTCGAAAGGAATTGCTGGCAGTTGTCAAGACATTGCAGTATTTCAGTAAATATCTGCTTAGGTGCAAATTTCGTATCAGGACAGATCTCGCTGCTTTAAAATGGTTGTTGGAGTTTAAAAATTCTGTAAGTCAAGTAGCGCGCTGGATTGAACAACTACAGGAATATGAATTCATCATTGAACCTCGCAGTGGAAAATCACACGGTAATGCGGATGCCCTTCCCCGAAGACCTTGTTCGGATAACTGTACAAATTGTTTGAGGCAAGAGGGCAAAGATTGTGTGAAGATTTTGAGAACTGACACTGTTAGCGACGAGTGCAGTAATGAAGTCATCCAACAAGCGCATCATTCTAAGATCAGGACATCAAACTCATTTATGATTGGATTAAAGCAGGGGTACCAAAACCAAAATGGCGTGAAGTGGCTCCAATGAGTACACAAACAAAAAGCTACTGGGCCCTATGGGAAAATTTCGCTATGCATACAAGGGTCAAACTAAAAGTTCTTAGAAAATCAAACACTGAGTAAACTAGCAAATTATTAGTTTTATGAGAAACGCATTTTGGCCACTCGTCCTTAGGGATCACTTCGATGGCCTTTTGAAATGCAGCCACAGCTTCCTCGGCGTCCACAAAACGTTTTCCTCGAAGTTTTTCTTTTATTTTCGGGTTTAAATAAAAATTGCAAGGTGCGAGGTCGGGGCTATACGGCGGGTGACTCAGTAATTCCACGTCTGACGTCGCCAAATAGTCGATCGTTCGCCTAGCGGTGTGCGACGAGGTGTTGTCGTGGTGAAGCAGGATCCTACTGCAAGGTCGTGTCTCCCGAACTTTTTCCAAGACAAGTGGCAAACACTTGTTAGTGTACCACTCTGCAGTAAGTGTTTTTTGATCCTCTAAATCAATTGTCGCGTAATGACATGTCCTTCCGAAGGACGTGGCCACCGTCTTTTTTCAACGCTTTGACCTCTCTTCATATTAGTTGGCAACTCCTCGGAAGGAAACATCCACTGAGCAGATTGTCTTTTGGTTTTGGGATCATAATAGTAAATCCAGCTTTCGTTACCCATAAGTATGTCGAACACAGCATTTGAGTCACCTGCCTTAAATCTTTCAATCATTTCACGGCACCAATCAACACGATGGAGTTTTTGCTCCTCGGTCAAATTTTGAGTTATCCACCGGGCACAAAGCTTCCTGGCCGCTAAATGTACATGTAGGATTTTGTGCACTTGACTCATACCGATGCCCCTAAGCTTGTCCAAATCTGCTGATAGGTTACTATTTTATCAGTCTCTATCACACGCCGCACAACACTGATATTATCTTCAGACGTCTTCGTAGAAGGCCGTCCCTCACGCAGATCATCGGTGAGATTAGTGCGACCACGTTTAAACTCATTAAACCAGTTGTAAACAGTGGCACGAGATGGGGCTTCATCGGCAAAGGCCAATCGTAGTCTATCATAACAGTCTTGTTGACTTAAAAGATATCAAAAGTCATAAAAAATCATTGCACGAAAACTTTATCGCGTTAAATTCATGCTTACGTGACACAGACAATTTTCAATATGCCGCTAAATCGTAAAACAAATGGCAAATGAATTGATTGATTGACTTTACAATCAAGCAAATGCATGTCAAACATGTGAAATGATAGTTTATATCGGCAAAAATGCAGCATGGCCAAAATCATGCAGTAGCGATTACGCGACATAACTTTAGTGAAAATCGGTGAGAAGAGCAAAGTATTATAAGACCAGTGCTCCTCTATGGTTAAACAATGTATTTCTTCAGCAATGAAACAATACATTTCTTTAACGGTTACATCTTGCCACCTTTGAAACCTTGAATGTGTTCTTAGGTCAACGTTTAACACATAATATCTGTAGTGTCGGTTGGTTACGTCACAGATTTCTTGGACTAGCTGTTCTAAATGAACCAAAAAATCTAGCTCTGATGTTTCTACGGTCAATTTTAGGTCCGGCGATACACCGCAAGTGAAATCATCGAATACGCTCAAGCTTATTTAGTTCTGAAGCCGTCTGAGAGAATGCAAACATCTTCCTGCTAGTCTCACTAACTTGAGGTGCCCATGACAAAGTGCGATCCATGATGACACCCAGATTCTTAACTTGGAGAGAGTAAGGTATCAGAACACCGTCGAAAATAACTGGGGGAAGATTCACAAAGTTGACTCTAGAAATAAGTTGGGAGCTGCCAATGACTATCACTTGAGTTTTAGAAGGGTTTACTTTTGGCCCAAACGCATTGCTCCAACTCAACATTCGTTTCAGATCTTCATTGGCAGCGTCAACCACAGAAGAAAGATCGTCAAGCGTACCCTGAGTATAAATTTGAAGGTCGTCAGCATAAAGGTGATAAGAAGAGAGAAGGTTTTGAGTAATGGAATTAAAAAAAATAGAAAAAAGAAGCGGAGACAGCACGCCATACGCCGGCTAGCGTGCTGCACCATGAAGATCGAGAATCACCTTTCTTTATTCGCTGCCGACGACCCATTATCTATACGATATCTACAAACGTGGAAACGCCACATCTCCGTGGTAGTTGCTGTTCAAGTCACCGCGGGGTAAAGAAGAAGAAGAAGATATTTACAAGAAAATGTCTAATGCTGATGAATTAATTCGTTTTTTGGAAAGCGAAGACGGCGAACGTACGAGTTTGAACAAAGCGACGAATTTAATGTTTTTGGCGATATCGGGGGTATCCAGGCGAGTTTTTTTTTTCGCAAACGAGGCCGTACCGCCGTATTGATATAGTAAATCATTGTCTTTTGTCTCTATTTAAAAGACTTCAATACTACGCTACGAGCCTTTGTAATCTTAAGACCTAAAACAGTTTTTTAGCCAAAACTATAAGATAAGAATTTATAAAGCGAAATCGACATATATATAATAATAATAATGTATTCATGATAGTACATCACAATCATATTCAAATAATCACTGAAATATATAATGTGTCATATTTTTAATGTAATCGATAGTTTTCTGATTTTCTGACGAACCCGCCATACATTTACTGATAGAGTGTATCTCGCTTACAATTGTGTAAATAAACAGGGCCTCTATTCAACTGCGTTATAACGATATCGTTTTTGACCTGTTACCGTATTGTCAACGTTTTGGTAACTCTAATGTCATTTATAGACCCCGGATTGTTGTCGCAATGACGTCACAATAGGGTAGTTTGGGGAGTAAATGGAACGGTGTTAATTAATAAGGTAACCTAGTCTATTGGTGTTCTACGGAATTAAATATTTATAATCAGGCATTCACAATGTTTTATACCTTAGGTCAAAACTTAATTATGTTGTAAGGTTAAAACTGATTAATTGATAAATATAATTCTAATATGTTTGATTATATTCCACTGTTCCATTTACTGGATGGATCGGTTATTTGATACGAAAAACTGCCGGATTTAACCGAATTAATTGTAATAACTAAATAGGTATTCACGATAAAAATTACCTATTTAATTGATCAACGTTATCTTTCGATTATTGCAATCCATGCATTTGTACGTACATTAAACTGGCTTTTTTTCGGTCGTCCACTTTTTGTCTGTCAAAAGCCAGTTTAACGTACAAATGTTTGGTTTGAAGTTATATAGGTACCAAAAGATAATTTAGATCAATTGACTAGATAATTTATGTCGTCAATGCCTATTTATTTAAATTTACTACGTTGAAAACCGTATTTCTTTTTTATTAATTAACACCGTTCCATTTACAACCCAAACTACCCTATTGCGACGTCATTGCGACAAGAATCCGGGGTCTAGTCATTTACAATAATGGCGACTGTGACATAAACGATTCTTAAACGTGTCAAACACGATATCGTTTTAACGCACCTGAATAGAGGCCCAGGGAGTGGATATTGGCTGTTACAGCATCTTAAGAAGTCTGTCAACCCAATATCATTTTGAATTCCAAGAAAAAACAACATCTCATTGCATGGCTTAAAAAACTGGTGTAGGCCCAATTACGAGTATGAAAATATTAAAAGGAGATTTGCTTAGATTAATGAATATTTCTAACAAAAGAACGATAAGTCATTGGTGAACTAGCACTACAATATGGTCACCGCGTACTTCGCCTACTGCTTTACCATTGCGAGTTAATACTCGCCATCGAATAGATTTGGGCACAGATCAAAAGATATGCGGAACGCCATAACACTGAACCTCCATTATCCACTACAAAAAATATGAAATTATTAGAAGAAGCGTGCCATCCAGCGTGAAAATGGTAATAATTATAAGACCAAAGCCAAGATATGGGACGATAGCAACAGAGAGAGATTAAATGTGACAATATTTTATATAATTACTTTTGGATTATTATTAATACAAACTATTTCAGTAGTAATGATAGTGCTTAACTATGTAATTTTTTTTTGAAAACGTCTCGTATCCCTATCGTTCAGTATTTATACTAACTTTAGATTTGTGTAATTACAATGATAATATAAACTATACCTATACTTCGTAATCCATCGCGCAATGTAAAAAAATACAACCTCCTTGACGCCGTGCTGACGCGTCGCTGCGGCGACGCGCACGCTACGCCCCACTGTGACGCTAAGCATGGCGGCCATATTTAATACAACTTCGAATATACGCGCGCGCGACGCTGCTGCTTCGCGCGCGCCGCGCGCCGCGCTGCCCGAGTTGTGCGCGGCGACAGCGACGCGTAGCAGTTTGAAGGCGTGCACGCGTTACTTTTCTGATGTGACGGGTCAAATTTGATTTGTTGTCTTACAACTTGCGCGTGCACGCTTTCGCCGCACGTTGCTTCTGACACGCGTTTGATGTGCCGGGGCCTTTACTGTCAAACAAATAAAAGCTATCAGAATGTCGACAATGCGGTACATGCATAACATCCCGATGCCTTCAATCCCAACTCTAAAAAGGCTTGTTTATAATTGAATTGTTGTGTTGTGTTGAATTGAATGTTGTTGACAATGCTGTAACATGTTAAAAGCAATATGGTTTTACCGTAAAGAATAGAGACCCTGGGCCTATGTTCAACTCGGTAAAATCACAATACCTTTGACTTGTAATCATATTGTTTTAAACTCGGCCGCCATTAATGTTAAATAATAAGAGCTATCATAACGCTGACAATACGAGACCATATCAAAGGTAATATGGCTTTACTGAGTTGACTAGAGGCCCTAGACATTTTGCCGTCTACTTATAGTCATTCTAATACTAACTCGCAATTGTTAGAGATGAGCATGCGCAATGCCATAGCTGAAGCTAGTAGGTTAATTGTAGTTTGCAAGATTTAAAGGGCCGCATTCCGACCGTGAACGGTTTGTAGGTCAGTGTTAGTTTCTATAAGTAGGTAAGTATGTATTCTCCCGTCGCTTTAAAAACGGATTTTATGCCTTTACCATCCTTCTTTTCAGGGTTTCGTACCCGAAGTGTAAAAACGGGACCCCATTAGTAAGACTCCGCTGTCCGTCTTTCTGTCTCTCTGTCACCAGGCTGCATCTCATGAATCGTGATAGCTAAAAATATGAAATTTGCACAGGTGATGTACTTTAGTTACCGCTATAACAAAAAAAACGGACATGTCGGAGCATGCTTAGTGTAGGGTTCCGAAGCCGTTAAGTACTACAAACATAAAAAAGAAGCCTTTAAGTTCTACAAACTTCAAAAACCAATCGCTTGCCGAATGCAATAAGGGCACAAGTCAAAAAAGCAGCCTTTGGAGAAATTAGGTGTCAAAGTTTTCAGGAATGGGTGTATGTTCTCTAAATTTGCGGTTATACATATTTTAATTGGTATTATCTGTTCTGTAGAATATATCCCGTTTTTTTTTCTATCGTATCATATTTTTTTTAATAAAATTTAATTAATTTTGATATTTTATGCATTTAAATATGGGTACTTAGAGTTGAGCCCTTATAGCACAAAGAATTTGTGCTTTTTTTGTTAACTGTGAGAAAAATGTGTGAAAAAATAAAATGTTAACTCAATATCTTCAAATGTTTAAGTTAATTATTGGGGAATTTTAATTAAATAAAAACCGGTAATTATTACACAATAAAAATAATTATCATCCATGGCACAATGTATATTAACAAAACTAATATACACTCACCGGCAAAAATAGCGGATCGAGAAATAGATAATTCCCAAAAACGAACGAACAAAATTAATGTTTAAGGGGGGCTCCGATACAACAAACGTGTTTTTTCTGCCGTTAGTTGCTTGAAATATTCACAGAATATTTAGTTGTATATTCACTTTAAAAAGAAATAATTGATTTAAAATAAAATAAATTAAGAGGGGCTCTCTTTCCACCAACGTGTTTTTTCTAAATCTTAATACTGACACCGTTGATAATTGTACGGACCCTTCGTTCACGAGTCCGACTCGCACTTGGCCAGTTTTTTAAACGACACTAGTAAGGGCTCCTACTGTAAAATTTAATTTATAGAAAAAAAACGATGTAAAAATCGTTTCCTCTCTTTTCAAATGCGTTCTACATAATAATACACAAAATATAATGAACGAGCCCTAATAGATGTTGTTTTCTGTTCAAGGACAAAGAGTCGCAATGGCGTGAAGCAAACGAAGCGGAGAAAAAATATCAGCTAGATAAAATAAATCAAGAAATCAGTTGGTTGGCAATTCAGAACGAGGATGGTATACGCATTGGGTTATATGACACAGATTCAGTAGATTCGTAATGTAATACAACAGAAACTTTTTATTTATTTATTATGTTTATATATTTTCACTAAACATTGAACTCGATTACCTTATACTCGTAATTACTTACTTTGTACCGTGCCGGGTAAGATGCGTTGCAACACAATGCCTCTTCTTCTTTACGAGTTCAGAATAATCACTAACAATCCAATGTAATCTGATGAATTGGCACAAAAAACTTACAAGATAAAGTATTAAAGAAACAAACAAATTTATTGTTTTTGTATCATACACGGTGATTTTTAATTGGTAATCAGGAGTTGTGTCGTTTTAATAACTAGATAAAAAGGATTATGCATTGCAAGTATGAAAGTGATTAATCCTTAAATGCAATTACCTAAACAATACTCTATTAAGTTTCTGCATGGACATCCAAGATACGAGGGCTGCCTTTTTAGTTTTGTCGTTTTTAAATCTCCCGTAATTATTTTAAAAAAAAACTAGTATCATCTAAAAATATATGAATTTAGAATTCGAAACCAAAACAATGTCTTGAGATCGGCCGAACCGTTTTAGTACAGCGTCGTTTCAAAGTTGAAAATGCAGTTAGAAAATAAAAAAGTTAAAGGAAAATTTACGAGCGATATTTTTATACAACTTTAAAAGGGGTTGACCAGCAGGCTTATTGCCTCACGTACTCTTGATCGCGATCAACTTGAAAGTCGAAAGCGATTACGATTACGAGCGCTTCGAAACATTCATATTGTGTACCAGAATGATCCTGATTACGACCGTAATCGCCTTCATAAAGGAAACCAAGTGAATGTAATGAGACGTTTTGTTTTTGTTTGCAAATATTATTTAATTAACTAATGAGTTAGATTCTCTCAATAGTCCCTAATTGTCCCGTTTTTATTCACTGAATAACCGTGTTCGTAATATTTTTTGGTTAAGTGCAAGAAAAATATAAATTTTATAAATATTTTCATTAATAACATGAAACGAGAAAAGAAATAAATTTAACGAAACGTGAAACTCAGCGAAGCTTCATAAAAGCTATCTTTGTGAACAAACAGTGTGTAAGCAGTCACTACCTACTGTCAACTACTGTCAGTCAACGTTGTCAACAAAGTAAATTATTTAGTTCTTAACTTTTATATTTTATAATTTCACTATGTGTATTGAACCTTACATATTACGAAGAAGTGAAATTAAAAAATAATATATTAATAGATTAGAATTTATCGCGTCGGACAACAACAATAGATAGCTAAGCCAAAGCAAAATGATAGTAATTTCACCGGTTGTATTATCCCCACACCGGAACACAACAATGCGAACACTGTTGCTTGGCGGATGGTTAATGGATAAGATGGTGGTAGCGATCCGGACGGACCCTGAATAGGGTCCTACCACCACTTTACGTTGTGCCTATATTTTTAAGTCTGATTTTATTGTATTCTTACAATTATCAGAATAATTTTGTGTCAGCCCGTACGATTAAGAGTAAGTTACATAATTTTCAAACAATATGGCAGTGAGTAATTTTGGTCCGATTGAGAATCAAATTAAGCAAATTATTTTTAACTGTTATAAATATTTTGAACTTGAACTGAAGAAATTAATTCCCCTTATACGGCTGCCCAGTTAGTTGAAAAAGCAACAGGTGTTTGTCTCTACTGTTTATAACATTATGTCAGAGAGCAATAGTGAGAAATTCGCATCAACAAAGAAATTCACCTCCCGAGAAATAAAAAGTTACGTACTAGTCAGTCATCAGCAGTAGACGATTTTGATCAAGAAGTCATCCGGAGAACTATATACAATTTTCATCTGTCCCATAAGCAATTTCCAACCTTAAAGGCACTCCACTCTGTGTTAAAATACGATATAGATTACAAATTTGGAATTTCCACCTTACGAAAACAAATACAAAATCTAGGATTTAAATGGAAAAAGACCGAGGACAACCGAAAAATATTAATGGAAAGACACAACATACGACTGTTAAGAATAAATTACCTTACCAAAATTGCGGAATACTGGTCTAAAGATAGACCACTAGTTTATACTGATGAAACTAACATACACACTTCACATGTGTCCGGAGAGGCTTGGACCGATGAAACTGATTTTGGTGTAAAAAACAAATCAGTACAGGCCAGCGGTTAATAATAGTGCACGCAGGAGGAAAAGATGGTTTTATTCCTAACACTTTGTTAATGATTAAGGCAAACCAAAAAACAGGAGATTACCTTGACCACATGAGCTTCGTCAACTACGAAATTTGGTTAAAAAGAAAATTTAATACCGAACCTTAAACCGAATAGCGTACTTATCGTAGATAATGCGTCCTATCACAACAAACTTTTGAATCGTGCTCCAACGTCAAATTCTCATAAACAAGAAATGATGGATTGGTTGACAGAACACAACATTTCATATAGCCCGTTGATGTACAAA
Source organism: Acleris holmiana (assembly GCA_949316455.1). Lineage (NCBI taxonomy): Eukaryota > Metazoa > Arthropoda > Insecta > Lepidoptera > Tortricidae > Acleris > Acleris holmiana. Next base: position 39,499,407 of record OX438762.1, on the reverse strand, counting down.
ACCAGTGTGTATGATTTAATTAAACAAAATAAAGAGCGGTTTCGTGAGTACCACATAGATGCAATTTTAAAAGAACATGGCCACTCCGTTTTACGATTGCCATCGTATCTGCCGACATTCAATCCGATCGAAAATATTTGGTCCATGGTAAAAGGATATGTAGCGAAAAGAAACGTTTCTTTAAACATGCAAGGCATTATGAGTTTAGCAACTGAACGAATGAATACTATTACTGCTGAGGACTGGGAAAATATTTGTCGTCATGTCGAAAGTGATGAAAATAAATATCGATGTCAGGAAGGGGAAATGGATCGAATTTCAAACAATCTTAGTATCAATACTTATGACAGCTCAGATGAAGAACATGATAGCGACTAAAACAAAAAAACATAGGACTACTACTTATTCCATTTCTTAAGGGTATGTAATTTTATTTAATTAAGAGAAAGTTATTCTCCTTTTGTTGCAAACGGTACAACCACTACAAATGCAATTCCATGTTCTCGATAATTCATCTATACATATAAATTTAGGCGTAAAAAATCAAGGAGGAAGTGAAGTCAAATTAAATCCTAAATAGACAAATAGTCTCTAGGGCGCGCGGGACATTCTTGAATTCAGGGAAAAGGAGAACGGACGAGTTGAACAAAATTAAAAATACATACATACATAACATCAGGCCTTAATTCCCAGAGTGGGGTAGGCAGAGCTACAGAAATACTAACAGCTGTAAAAATACTTTTTTATAATTCTTAAACCACATTTTGCACGATCAGGTCAAGAAGTTTACTAGTGTATTAGTGACTGGTTGCAAGCCCATCGCCTAACAGTACTACAAGGCCTTATTTTCTTAGTCACCTCTTACGACCTCCACGGGAAGACATGGAGTGGCACTATTAGCAGTATTACTTGTTAGTGCACTAATTGCCAAAATCTACTACTTAAAAGCATTAAGACGGTACCTTAAGCCTGAGGAACGTTTATACAAGGTGGATAAAAAATATACGGAATAAAAAAAATACGGATAGGATAACTCGGCCTTGAGAAGGTTGGTGTCGGCGACGTTTGAACTTGAGTGTTGATGCAGCTCGTTACAGGAAAGCGGCTTCGCTTGGGGTCGTACGTCGACTGCGTGTGCAGCAGTGGTCGCACCAATCGCGATGGGATTGCGGCGGCTTGGTGAACGGTTTGTCACCTCACGTTGAAAGTGGCAGTGTACTAATTGGCGAACAACGTTATAGAGAGTTCCGGTTGCTTGTACTTAAAAAAGCGGCCAAGTGCGGGTCGGACTCGCCCTTGAACGGTACCGTAGCGGCAAGATGATTAATGACGTATTAAAAAAAACTACTTACTAGATCTCGTTTAAACTAATTTTCGGTGGTAGTTTCCATGGTAAAGTACGTGATATGTTTTTTTTAGCTTTATCATTCTCTTATTTTAGAAGTTACAGGGGGAGGGGGCGGCACAAATTTTAAAACTTTGGAAGTGTCTCTTGCGCAAACTAATCAGTTTAGAAAAAAAAAAAAATTGGTTACCTCAATATCATTTTTGAAGACCTATCCATAGATACCCCACACGTATGGCTTTGATGAATGTTTTTTTTATGAGTTTTAGTTCTAAGTATGGGGAACCCCCTAAATATATTGTTTTATATTTCTATTTTTGTGTGAAAGTCTTAATGCGGTTCACAGAATACATCTACTTACCAAGTTTCAACAGTATAGTACTTATAGTTTGGGTAAGTGGCTGTGACATACGGACGGACAGACAGACAGACCTGACGAATCCATAAGGGTTCCGTTTTTCGCCATTTGGATACGGAACTCTAAAAAGGAAAAACTTTTTTTTGGTTCGGGTTCACTAGAAATAAAAAAGGACGATATGTTGCTATCCGATGGGGGAACTTTAAGGACAATGGAGTGTGAGGAGAGACTAAACTGGCAAAAACTTCACTGGTTTTAAACGATAAATTGCGTCTCGCTAGCGTGACTTGCAGCGGTTTTACTTCATCGTCACGGTTTCAAATTTCGATGCGTAATGCCCCATGGAGACTGCGCTAAGAGTCTTGACATTTTAAAAACCTCAACTTGAACGAGAAAAGTTATAATCGACCAGTACAAGCGCCATGGAATTAAAATACTTAAAACGATCGGACAACCAAAGAAGTAAAAAGGTAAGAGCGAGAAGGGTGCGATTTCCTCGCAGCGATAATGCTGGTAAGGTTACTTCAATTTACGCGTAATTATCCATCGATTACAGAGTAAAAAACATGGTTCCTGATCACCAATTACAATTCAACATGTATCAATTTATTTCGTAGTTACATTATATGGGCCGTGTTTGTGAGTAACCGAACAATTTATTTACTCTATTGGTAGCTAATAGTTACACACATTTTCTATATTTTACTTTTTTATCCAATAGACCCAAAAAAAACGGTCGGTAACCCTACCTGATCAAGTACAGTCGGCCTCGTAAGCAGCGGCCTAATTTTGTTTCTTATCGCGTTTTCGACTTTGACAGATTAGTGCAGCCGCTACATGCAACAACATGACGTTAAAGTAAGAAAGCACTTAAGTGTACTTATGAGGCTGACCATACTAGCAGAATACGGTTACCTACAGGGGGGTGCATAAAAAGTTGCTTCTCAAGTTGAGGTCCGGCTAATCTTGTTTTTCCAAGCATTCTTATCGATTTGAATCGTATGAATAAAGTTTAATGCTGGTACCAGATAAAATATTTTGTCATAAAAATGGCCAGTTTTTTGATGATTGCCAGGTTTTGCCCAAGCAGTTTTAAATTTTAACCTTTCTTTGATACTCTCTGCTGGTAGTTACTTATTCATTTAGGGTTACGGACGATTTCCTCTGGATCTAAGTATTTTCTTAAGAAATTAATCTCGTTTTTCATGCTAAATCAATAGAAAGCGAGTAAAAAATAACTTCGTGTTTAATTATTCAAATACTTCTAAATACAATTTTGCAGTTTTCTCTCAAGACGATAACATGGTTCAACTTGCCTGACATCAATCCCTGCTGACCCTCTAGGAATGTAACTCATGAGATGTAAACTCACTTAGATTTAAAAGGATAAATCGAAAGTACTAGAAGCACTTATATAGTCCAAAACCTTAGACGTACATATATTACATTTGAGCAAAGCCAATTAACTCGATAACATGAATGGAGGTACACTATACCGACCCTGGAGCCTTCATAACAATTAGGTAACTTAAGAACCAAATTTCTATGCGTCCAACTTCAAAACTCTCCATTCGTGTACAATAAAAACAAAACACAGAATGGATTCGGTTTTATTTACAAATAGTAGACTGCAATGTTTTTCTCATTTCCTATTTTGAAAATGCTTCAAGAAAGATAGGTAGGGGATGTCTATGGTTCCGCAAGTAAGGCGACTGTGTACGCCAAACCCTTCCAAGGCGTTAAAGCATAGACACGGGTCTATATGTTTTTTTAATGTCAATGGCTTTGGAAAGGTTAAAGCGTGACACTGTGGGCCAGGAGTATGGCTTGACATAGATAGTTTAGCTAGGAAAACGGCATCAATTTCCTATGTTGCCATTCTTTATGTGGGTCACGGGACTACCATTGATACCAACCTCAGCCCAATAGGTACTTATAATGTACTGCAGCATTACCGCTGCAAAGTTAAACCTTTTTTGCATAGTCGTATTGTTACCTCCTTGTTCCGGTACGTGATGTTATTCTTTGGTCGCTTGTCATATATGTTTTTAAATTTTTAAGTTCAAAAACTTTCGAATTTTTCCTGACGTTCTCCGCTCGCTTGTTCTCGGTCATTATGAATTCGGAGCTGACATGTTGATAGTCACATAAAGATTATTTTTTTGAAGAAAAGTTTTGATCAGTGAAGGCTCTCTAGTGTATCGCCTGCAAGACGCCTCAGTCTTCAACCTTTTTTTGGCCAACTTTGAGCCTAGTATTGCCTCACGAAGGCACCGCAGTACCGGTTTATTCCCCGGGTAAGTTACGCTTCGTCTGTGTTCGTTTTCCCAAGATTCCGTTCCCCTCGTTTGGTTCTCGTAGATTTATTAGTCCATTCTTTCCAGTTCCTACCGCCTACCCCATTTGGCACCAGTGCTATTACGCACCAACCAGGCTCCAGTCCTTCCACCTACCCTAACCGGCACCACGGCGTGGAGAGGTTGACTCCGCACCACCACCGCTCAGCCCGCACCAGACTACACCCGGCGCGCGTATCGAGTTTACGCTCCAGCTACGGACTAACACCGCGGTCGGATGGAGACCGACTAGTGCGCGCGTGCATTTTTCCTTTTTAATTTTTTTTTCCGGTATAAGTTGTTTTAACCGGTAGTCTCTGTACACAAACGTCACCCCAGAAACCGTGAGTATACCATTGTCACATTTCGTAGTGTTGCTTTAGCGACGTCTCTAGAGTAGCATTCCAGTATTTGTTGACTGGTATTTTAGTCACCATCTCACACCCTTCATTCAACCCAGTAAGCCCTATCACCTTTTTTACCCCCTAAATTCAAAAAAGGCCCGCGCGCCTGATCGAACAGCATTTATTATGTTCTTTTTCGGTTTTTAATTTGGTCTATGATAATTTTATTTGTGAACTCATAACCGGCACGCTTTCCTCCTTTACCGTGTCAAGGACCTATCTGTTTAGGTACCTTTTGAATTGTGTACATCAACGTTATATTTAGATTATGTTAAAATAAATTTGTACGGCTTGCTATTTTAATGTGTGCATTTCTCATTTGTGTACGTTGACTTAGGGTTTGGTTAAAATAAATCTTTGTCTTTAAAACGTTGTTCGGCATTTTTAATTCCACAAATTCTACGTGTTGAGCACCGGTATACTCCGTGTGATCGGTAGTACGATCATTTTAAAGCTTTTATTTAAATAGTCGTGCTACAAATGGCGCCCGAAGTAAGTGTATTTCATTTATTTCGAAATTTAAATGTATTTTTTTTTTTCTTGATATTTTTTTTTTTTTTTTTGTGTCAAATAGGGGTGGATTGGTCTTTGACGACCAATAAACCTCCTATACTTTAATTCTGTGCTATTGATAATTTTAATATGTTCTAGCATCAATATTGTGCCATTAAGTACAGTGGTCGAAAACCTGTTGGTGACAGTCCTTTTTTTTTTTCCTTGGACGTCACCGACTACGTGAACGATATCCACCTTCGTGCTGTTACCTCGTGGTCAAGCTGGGGACTCGCGGCGAACGTTTTTAATGTCAAATGCTATGTATTGTTTCTTTTGCGATTAGTAATAAACACTGTTAAATCATCTTAACTATACCTTTTTTTTCTTTCCCACCAAAAAAGAACCCCGTGTTTTATTCACCTGTGTTTAGTAGTTAGAACTGTACAAGGTAAGTGTTTTTTTTCTTTCTCTGTGTGTATATTTCTGTGTTTGTTTTCTGTGTTTGTCCCTAGACAGGTTTCTAGGTTCCGTCTGTCTTCGTTCGTTATTTTTTTCCTTTTAGCGATGGAGCGCGGCGATGAACCCTGTACGGACATGGGGACTCCACAGCGGAATACACCACCTAGTCCACCCGTCAGGCTTCCGGAACAGTTTTTCGACACCGAGCTTGAACAGTCGTCGACACCTCTTCCCGCGTTACCACAGCGTCCGTGTTTCAAGCAGGAGTCTTTGTCCAAGTGGAACGTGGTCTTTTCGGGCGAAGGTTGCGTTAGGGAGTTTTTCCTGCGCATAGACGAGGAGGTCGAAGCACGCGCGGTAACCTACGAGTACGTCGTTCGGCGTTTCCATGAACTTCTATCGGGTAACGCGTTGAAGTATTTTAGGTCCGTGAAGTATCCAGGTCTTACTTTTGACCTTTTAAAAGGCGCTTTTTTGCGGACCTTCGACGTGATTGATTACGACTTTAAGGTCGAACGCGAATTGCGTACCCTCCAACAGTCCCCCACTCAGTCCGCGAGGGATTTCATTATTGCTGCACGTGATCTCAACGCAAAGCTTCGCAGACCAATTTCAGAGACCGATTTGTTTACCATCGTGAAGTATGGCATGCACTCCAGGTATCACCCTTGTTTGGCAACAAACCTGATCGTGGACCTGGATGCATTGTTGCATATAACCGCGAACTTCGAGGCATTCTTGCCACAGACTTGCGTTTGTGCCGCATCTACCTCTGCACAGGAAACGATTCCGCCGCTGTGTCTTAAGTGTGACTCATCCGGGCACCAATACCGTGGTTGTCCGAATTTCCCGGGGCTTGTTTGTTTCAATTGCAAGCGTCCTGGTGTTGTCACCCGCGACTGTACGACATGTAACCCATCTCTTGGAAAAAAAAAACTAGTGGAAGGTGATACGGTAAGATCTAACGTATCACCGGTTGTCATTTCAAATACGCTCGACAATCGTCTTTTTGTCGAGATCGTTATCAATTCGTGTAGGGTAAAGGCGTTATTAGATAGCGGCGCTCAGGTGTCCTTGGTTGACTTCTCGGTTCTTGAGAATCTCAAGTTGTCTTATAGTCCTGATCATAGACCTGTCGTAAATTCAGTTAACAGTTCTCCGTTTGAGATTCTTGGTAGTGTTGACCTGCCTATATTTTTTAGAGGTAATTGGGTCCAACATCCAGCTTTGGTTAGCAGAAATCTACCCACTCAGTTAATTTTAGGTATTCAATTTTGGGAGTCATTCGGTCTCACAGCTGTTTTAGCGAAAGCATTTGAAGGAGAACATTCCGGTACCTTTTTTATGCCGCCGAGTGAATCTCGAGGTCATGCCAATGTCCACATCAGTGAGGTTCGTTATGTACATCCTCGTTCGGTTTTAACCCCAGTACAAGAAGCTAAACTACAGGTTGTAATCAACGAATTCGATGAAATTTCATCTGATAAAATCGGCCTTGGATGTACGTCTTGGTTGTCCCATAAGATCGTTACTGAGGGACCTCCGATCCGTCAGAGATATTATCCTCTTTCACCTGTCAAACTTAAGATTTTAAACGAGGAGCTTGATAAGATGTTAGAGGTCGGTGTTATTCGTCCGTCTAGGTCACCCTGGGCGAGTCCAGTGGTCATGGTTACCAAAAAGGATGGCTCTGTTAGATTCTGCGTTGATAGTCGTAAACTCAATAATGTCACCGTTCGTGATTCATATCCGTTGCCTCGTATTCAAGATATTTTAGACAACTTACGTGGCGCTAAATATTTGACCTCGCTTGATTTTCGTAGTGCTTTTTGGCAGATACCTTTGGCCGATAAAGCGAGTTGTGAGAAAACTGCTTTCATAGTTCCACAACGAGGGTTATTCGAGTTTACACGTATGCCGTTCGGGTTAACTAACACCGCGTCGGAGATGCAAAGATTAACGGATTTAATCGTTAATTTCGAATTCACCTCAGATTCTGATAACTTTGTTTTCGGGTATGTCGATGATCTTATATTGGTTTCGAAGGATTTTGAGAGTCATTTACGTCTCATTCGTGATAGGCTCAAGGAAGCTGGTTTAACCGTCAGTTTAAAAAAGTGTGAGTTTTGTAAACCAGAGCTCAAGTACCTTGGATATATAGTAAACGAGAGAGGTTTACAAACTGACCCGAAGAAACTTGACGCTATAAACGAATTTCCTTTACCTACTAACGCGAAGGCTTTGAGAGGATTTATCGGCATGGCGTCTTATTATCGTCGTTTCATTAAGAACTTTTCGTCGATAATAGCTCCTTTGACGGCTCTTATCGGCAAGAGAAAAGGAAAAGACCCTATTGACTGGAACAGCGAAGCGGATTCAGCTTTTAACTCGCTGAAGAAGGCGCTCATGGAATCCCCAGTTATGTCTTGTCCTGATTTCAGCCTCCCGTTCGTTCTTCAGACAGACGCTTCCAGCTCTGGACTTGGATCTGTTTTATTCCAGGAAATTGAGGGTGTAGAGCATCCAATCGCCTATTATTCGCGTCTTTTCTCCAAAGCCGAGAGGAATTATAGTACAACCGAGAGAGAACTCCTCGCGGTTCTCGATTCAATTAAACATTTCCGAGGATACCTCGATGGTGTTAATTTCACGATTATTACGGACCATATCGCTTTAAAGTGGCTTCTTACGCTCGATAATCCATCTGGTCGTTTAGCTCGTTGGGCTACGGTTATTTCACAATTTAATTTTAAAATCGTCCACAGAAAAGGTGTTTTAAACGTTGTTCCGGACGCTCTTTCGCGTGCCCAGGTCGGTTTGATATCATTTAATCGTGGCAGTAGTCCTACTACGGATCCATAGTATGAACGGATTTATAATGGTGTCCAACATTCTCTTCAGATGTTTCCCGCCTATTGTATTCGTGACGGTGTTTTACTTCGGAAAATGTCCATTGATAATCCATTAAGAAGTAATCCTTGGCGCATCGTTTTACCATCTGTTAAGATTAGAGAAGCTGTTCTTGAGTTGCATGATGGATTTCCTAATGTTCATCCAGGTGTCATGAAGACCTATTCAAAAGCAAGGGAATTATATTATTGGCCTTCGATGTATCGTACCATCACTTCCATTTTAGCTGAATGTCAGACTTGCAAGGCTTATAAGATAGCAAACTGTACTCCGCATGGTCTTAGGCTTTACCCTAGGTCAGTAAACGCTCCGTTAGATTTGCTTTCGATCGATTTGATAGGTCCTTTGCCACCCGCTTATTATGGTTTCCGTTACATTTTGACGATGGTCGACGTGTTCACTAAATACGTTTGGCTTGTCCCGCTTAAGGTCGTTAACGCTGGTAATATCGCCAGAGCTCTTGAGTCCGAAGTTTTTTTGCGCTACGGTACTCCTTTGAATGTTTTGTGCGATAATGCAACAGTTTTTCGTAGCTCCGAGTTTTCTACGTTTCTTTCTGGTTACCATATCCCCGGTCCAATATTTACTCCGTATTATTCTCCTCAGGCTAACGTCGTTGAAAGATATAATCAGAGTGTGATTACCACTCTAAGTATTCTCGTGGAAAATGATAACCGCAGTTGGGCAAAGGTGCTTTCAAAAGTTGCCTTGTACCCTTAACTCATGTGTCAACCTTGCTACGTCATATACTCCGAACTTCTTAATGTATGGACGCGAGGTCGTTTCAGTACGCGAGCGTAACAATATCCAGACTGTGGACCCAGGCTTGGTGCACAGTCGGGATGAACGCGCAACGTGTCTCGAGACGCTCCAAGAAGTCTATGCCAAAGTTTCGGATGCACTTGTTTTAGGGTTCCAGCGGAATGCTAGGAATTTTAATCGGACTAGAATTCAACCTCTGTATAGATCCGGCGACATCGTTTGGCGGAGAAATTTCGCTCGGTCAGGTCAGGACGAGTTTCGTGGAGGGAAATTCGCTCCACGGTTTGTCAAGTGTAGGGTTGTTAGCGTCGTATCTCCTCAAGTGTTAGAGTTGGCCGACGTTGATTCTCGGCATGTCGGTGTATACCATGTCAAGGACGTGTTAAAGTAGGAAGTAGTTAAAAAGTTTTTTTAATAGGTCGTGGATGGTTCCATGCTCTGCATGTTCATATCCATTTCGTTTTTATGTTCCCTTATATTTTTTTTTCCTTTTCTCTCTAAATTTTAAAAGGTCTTTGTTACCACGATGCACCTAACATTGGTCATTTTTGGTCATTTATTTTGGTCTTTTTGTTTTGGTCACCTTTTTTGGTTCTCTCTAAATTTTAAAAGGTCTTTGTCACCACGATGCACCTAACATTGGTCATTTTTGGTCATATATTTTAGTCTTTTTGTTTTGGTCACCTTTTTTTTGGTTTTTTCTAAATTTTAAAAGGTCTTTGTCACCACGATGAACTTTGGTCATTTTTGGTCATTTCTTTTGGTCATTATCGTTTTGGTCTTTTCCAGAAATATTAATGTACTCGTTTTTTCTTTGAGTGTACTAATTTTTTTGGTCTGATCCAAAATATGTTTGGTCACCCTTTTTTTTGGTCTGGTCCAAAATATTGGTGGATTCCTTTTTTCTTCGGTCACCCTTTTTTTGATTGGGTCCAAAATATTGGTGTACTCGTTTTTTCTTTGGTCACCCTTTTTTTTGGTCTGGTCCAAAATATTGGTGTACTCGTTTTTTTCTTATCGTTTTGGTCTTTTCCAAGAATATTTGTGTACTCGTTTTTTCTTTGAGTATACTAATTTTTTTGGTCTGATCCAAAATATGTTTGGTCACCCTTTTTTTGGTCTGGTCCAAAATATTGGTGTACTCGTTTTCCTTGGATGACTGTACCTAGTTTTTCCAGTACGAGTGTAAGTACCTCATTTTTTCCTAGTACGGAGTAACTTCCGTACTATGTTCGCGGCGTTTTGCGTTCCAATTTTGAATTTGGTCGGCCGTATGTGCTTCATTTGTTTGTTTTGCATACTACGCATTTCGCGCGGTTTTGCTTGCGGAATTATTTATCGTCAGACGTTCTGTCCGTTTCGACTTATATTGGTCTTATCTGACGGTTCGATTCGGTTTTTAACCGGAACCTTGTTCCTTGGGGTTCCGTACTTTCACGGTATGTTCGAGGTTTGTGGTTTGTCGTCGTTTTTTTTTGTCGATGGTGAGCTGCTTCCTCTCACTCTGTTCTCCGAACACCTTTTTTTTTGCGAGCTGGCGAGGTCAGGGTTTTCTTGGTAGTGGTGCCGTTGTCGCCTTCTGCTAGCTCATTAGGCGATTTACGCTTGCGGACTTACGTTTCGTTGGCTGTGTAGTCTGTAGCATTTTGCGTATTTATTTATTTTTGATTTAAAATCTGTATATAGAGGTAATTATCTGCGCTTTATGTTACGGTTTAGTTACGTTGGTGGTCTTGAGTCCGGTTGTCCGTACGTTTCCTCCCTGTTCGGACAATTGGTGATCCCTCAGCCGTTCCTGTTGGGTTGTGGTCTTGACACCAGTCGGCACTTCGCCTTTTTCTGCGTTTGCCTGTACGTTTTGGTTTGATCCCGCGGTTTTTTGGTATTTGTATGTTGTAGTCACGGTGTTCGAGGTCATTGACCTTGAATGTTTGATAACGTTTACCGCTATCTTGGTTCCCGGATTTGTTTTTTTTTGTCAGATTGACAAAAACTGTAGTTTAAGCTACAGGTGTACCTTTCGGTGACTGACTCCTTTTTACTTCCTACCTTGTTAGGGTTGTCACTTCTTAGATTGTGTAGGGTTATCACTTCTTAGATCATTTAGGGTTGTCACTTCTTAGATTGCTAGGGTTGTCGCACACCATTTAATTTACTGTATGGTTGTAATTTTTATTTATTTTTTCTTCTCCTTTGTCTAGAAGGGGGATGATTGCAGCATTACTGCTGCAAAGTTAAACCTTTTTTGCATAGTCGTATTGTTACCTCCTTGTTCCGGTACGTGATGTTATTCTTTGGTCGCTTGTCATATATGTTTTTAAATTTTTAAGTTCAAAAACTTTCGAATTTTTCCTGACGTTCTCCGCTCGCTTGTTCTAAAACTAAAAATTTTAAAACTATTTGATCGGTTCTTACTGAGGTTTTAAGCTCCGATGCAATGTTTTTCACAGATATACCACGATACTGAACATATTTGTACAAAATTTTTTCATGAAACTTTTCCTTAACTGAAGACATCTTTGAAAATACAAGTACTAACATCTGTTTTTTTTTTAATCTTAATTCAAATAATAGACAATATGCTAACTAGGATAATAATTTTCAAACTGATTTGATTGAAGTCTGACAAACAACCTTGGTTAGTAAAAGCGACACTTTTTTCTGGGACAAGCTTTATGTAAGAGTAAATCCGTGCATGGCGTGAATAAGTTGATAAGTCGAGATGAAAAGTTAGTGAAATTTGTATTTAGAACAAATTGCATATAGTTTTAATTACTTCATTCTTTTTCAACGAGATATCAACGTATTCATGCCAGCCACAGAAATATATAGTTCAATCATAAAGCCACTTTAGTATGTTGATATATTCGTTTTATTGCAATTTATCAAATCTATTCAAAGATCTCATTTTTATATTTCAAAGTTATTTCATTTCAAACTAGATTTATTAGGTATAGATTTTTATCTAGAATGATACTTTAATTTTGTTAGACATGAAACTATTTATGGCTTCAAATTTCAAATATGAGTTGATAGTTATTTATCAAATAAATGCTGAATCTTTTATTGTCCCTAATTAAATTTGTTTACTGAAAAGTATTTTATTTGTTACTGAAAAATATTCAATTCATATGGTTTGATCTAAGTCAATATGAAGAGAGAATTTAAAAGTGTAGCTTTATCTCTATCATAAAATATTTACCTATTATGTATCGTTCCTACTTATCCCGAAGTCCAAGACGGTGAGAGTATGACGCCCTATTGTGTGGTTTACAAATGTGGGATGACAGAACGATGAATACCTAAAATGGAACGTATGAAAGGGACGGTATGAGTGTGCGAGCGAGATGCCAGAAGTTCTCTTCCTTGATCTGCAATTGTCTGCAATGGCCGCTACGAGTGCGTGTTCAACGTGTTATTTTGAAATAAATTAGCATTTCAAGATTTATCCGTCTTATTTCAAGCCCACAATCCCACACAAATATATAGAGTTTTAAGGAACCAATCCTCAAACTTCGCAGAGCTTTCACGGGTGCAATTGCATGCCCAACCTGTGGACCTCGATCCCACTCCAGACTGGCGAATGAGAGAATGGTGGGCACTTCTATAGATGACTATGTTGGTAAAAAGGATCTCAGACACATTCGTCACTCTCACAAAAACGCAATTTTACATTATTAGGTCACTTTTGGCACTTGTGACGAATGTGTACTTAGATTTATGTTTTGTTCGTTTTGGTCAGTAGTGACCAAAACAAACTGAATATAAACTGGTGTGTACTTTTGTCAGCAATATTAAGACTGTCTCATGTTTAGAATTTCATTACAAAATGCTATAAAAGAAGGTTGTTGCTGATGATATTGGCATGCTTTGGTGCCCGGTGAAACATATAATTTATGTTTTAACAGAATTCTGCCTTTAAGTACGTTAGGAACAGCCTACAAAAATGCACGTGTGATGTCCTGGCGTTCTTTTTAAAACCATCATGTCACAGCAGAATTACCGTTCTTAGTTAATTACAGTACTTTCACAATGCAATAGACTTGTTCCGCCAACGGTGAGACACTGACAATAGGCTAAGTAAAGTTTTTGGAAGAGATGTACATAATTTTTTTTCGATATTCGTCATCTTAAAGGTCAAGGAACTGCGGCTCTTTTATTTTTGTTGCCTCTAATATTTTAGCAATATGTTTTTTAGTTATGGAGTTGACATTTGTAAACTTTAATGGCCGACAAGCTTGTTGCCTTTGTACTTAATGAAAAAAAAAAACTGTCATTGTCAAGTCAAATCAAAGTAAACAAACGATTCAATTCAACGGCTCTTTTCTGTTTGCTTTCGTTTCATGTGATGAGTGTTTTTAGAAATATGTTTAACGACTTCAGAACTTTTCCTTATGTTTTATCCCAGGGGAAAGGCAAAGGACATAGTTTCAAATTTATGATCCAATTTAAAGTAAGGCCGAAATGGAATGAAAAATGTCTTTGTACATTTTTCTTTTACCAATTTAGAGTAAGGCCGGAGCCAAGTCTTTGTAGATAACATTATCCTTAACCCTTGAGTTCTAAGGCCGTAGCCATGTCTTAATGAGTATATTAAGTAAAATCCTGGATTGTGAGGCCGAAGCCAAGTCTTCAAAAGTAATAGTCAAGTTTGTAAAAACTTGTCTTGAATAATCCGATGAAAAGCGTAAAATCCGGTAAAAGTGTAAAACACGTAGTTCGCAAAAGGTCAAATGTCATTAATTGTATTACAAATAAAGTCGAAAATGGAAGAATGTACTTCAAAATTCTTTAAAATGTCTTGGATACAGCGCGGGATGTTTTCAGGTCTACCATAAACTGTTAATAAGTCAGCGGATAGTGATAGTCGCTGAATGTTGAATGCTGCACATTCAAAAAAAATGTGATCCAGAATTTGAACGCAGTTATTATTACAGTATGAACATATACATGATGAAATAATACGCATTCGATTCAAATGGGCATTGAAACGACAGTGTCCAAATCTTAGACGACATAATATGCTGTAAAATTTCCTGCTTCTGTACTGATGTGATTTAGAAAACCAAGGGGTTTTACCGAATTCTTGATTAATATCTCTATACCAAGAGCCTTTTTCTGGTTAATGTTTCAAGCCAATTCTCAAGCCAGTCCTTTTTAATTTTATATTTAATTAGAGGTAGCAAAGCGGAGTGTGGTAAGGCAAATCGTTAAGAGCGCTGCCGCTGTCACTGTCAACAATGAAACGTGCCAAAAAGTCAACATGCTCGTTACCGGTAACGCCAATATGCGAGGGTGTCCATGGAAATTTTATACTAACATTTCTAGTTGAAAGATGTTGAACCATGTGTCTAATTTCTATTATAGTATAATTTGTGTTGGAGCTTAATTGATAATTCTGTAATGCTTTTAAAACGCTCATACTGTCTGTGATAACTAACCAGCACAATTCAGGTCTATTTTGGATGAATTTTAGAGCTGTAAGGATGGCATGCGCCTCAGCGGTGAAAATACTTGATTAATTGTTAATCTGGTTCTGTAACCAAATTTCAAATGAGGTATATAAAATACCAATGAAACTTTATCATCTTTTTTCGAGCCATCAGTATAGATATGTTTATGATTAGGTACTTGAGAAATAAGATTGTAGACTTCTTGTCGTTCTTTCTGCTCGCAATCAACGTTTATATCCAGTTCATGAAAAGTGATATCAAACTCTTTTTCGTAACACAGCCAGTTGCCAGAATTATGATTATTATGCTGGTTATATAAATTAAGAATGTAAGATAACTCATAAAGAATGAAAGGGATGTTAGAAGGTGTAGCCGGCGTCCATATAGCTGAGAAACATTGATTGATTGATTGATTGACGTTGATTAAAGGAAACCAGGAAGTTGTCCTGAGAAGGACATGATTGACGTTGACATGGAAACAAAGATGGTTGCCCTGAGAAGAGCAGTTGGTTCGCATGCGTTCTGAATGCAGCAGCGGCAGCGATGTTCACTGGTCGGCGTCCGGCGGCGAAAGGAACGCGCGCGGCCGGAGCCCGTTTATATAACGTTGTGCAGGCGCGGGCCGAGCGCCTATGCGGTGCGCAGTGGGGTAGTCGGGAAAGTCAACGTTTCTATCTACCCACCTGCGTATTAGTATTTAAGAATATTATTTTATTATTGATTTATACCTGGCTGCTTTAGTAACTAAGTGTGCAACTCTGTTTATATTAAATATGAACCCTTAATGTAATTAAATATTCCAATCCGATCATCAAGCGCATTATTTGCCAAACACACCGAATATCCCAAAGTGGTGACCCCAACGTGATCATGTCTAACGAAGATGAAACCACCGCCCCAACTACAAAACAAGAATTAACAAGTTCTCCAACGCGAGAGCTTCTTGGGATATCTCTATCGCTACGCGTACCACCTTTTTGGCGTGATCAACCACGCCTATGGTTTATCACCTTTGAAGCTGCCACCGCTGATCTGAAAAAAAAACAATCTCAGCTTGCTCAAATGGTAATCGCACGGCTTGAAAAACAGGACATACAACAAATCACAGATTTTCTATACCAGCCACCGAAAAACAATTATTATAAAGCAATCAAGGAGCGACTCATCTCTCTTTACGAGGAATCTGATAGTGAGAGACTGCGTAAGCTGCTATCTGAAATGGACATTGGTGATCAGAAATCAAGTCAACTACTGCGCCGAATGCGGGAACTTGCCCGTGACAAATTTCCTGAAGACACAATAAGACTTATGTGGATAAAACATCTACCACCGCATATAAGATCAGTCCTCGCTGTCAGCGAAACATTCAAAGAAAAAACTACGCTCGATGAATTAGCTCGACTCGCCGACAAAATGATGGAGGAGTCCCACCAGATCGCCGCAGTTTCCGAACCCATGCAAGTCATCCAGCAACAGCCATCATACCAGTAACCGCAACCTAATGCCGACACACAGTATCTGATAAGTGAGATAAGAAAACTCTCACTAGAGGTCGCAGAGTTGAGGTCAAGGCCCCAAACTGGTCATACCAGCCGTAGTTATCAGCGCGGACGCTTTCAAGATCGCGCACGCAGCGCGTCGCGTGGAAGAAGTCGCACCAACTCACCGATGCCATACTGTTTCTATCACTTCGAATTTGGCATGGACGCAAGAAAGTGCACACCTCCGTGCAGTTTCAAACCAATAAAACCCTCGAAAAACTAGAAACAACGCTGGCTGCGGCGGAATCCAGCGTATCAGAAAAATCACACCGCCTATTTGTCACAGATAAGCGAACAGGATTGTCATTTTTGATAGACACAGGGGCAAACATTTCTGTCCTACCAAAAAGAAAAGGTGAATCGACGCAGCCGCTGCCATTTCAACTTTACGCAGCTAACAACATGATCATACCAACGTACGGCGAAAAAACATTGGAGCTCGACCTTAACCTTCGCCGCCCATTTAAATGGCACTTTATCATAGCCGCTGTGTCAAGACCAATCATAGGAGCAGATTTCCTCAAATATCACCACCTTATAATCGATATTAAGAATCGAAGACTGATCGACGGAAAAACTGACCTAACAACAGTCGCCCAGCTCTGCAGGCACTGTCATCCAGCAGTATAACAACAATAAGTGGGAACCCCTTGCCTATTTCTCAAAGAAATTTACTGAAGCACAAAGAAAATACAGCACCTATGATCGCGAACTTGCAGCTATCTACATGGCAACGAAGCATTTCACCAAACTATTCGAGGGAAAACCGCTTACCATATACACGGATCACAAACCTACGCATTTACAAAGAAAAACACCGACAACGAATCGCCGCGAAGAACCCGCCAACTTTTATACATCAGCGAATTTACAACGAATATACGTTATGTAAGTGGGACAGAGAATGGAGTAGCTGACGCACTCTCACGGATCGAATCAATCAACTGCCCTACTCCAATTGACTACAGCAAGTTAGCCCAAGCGCAAGCAAATGACAAGGCCATACAAAAACTACAACAACAAAGCAACCTCACACTGAAAAAAATCACAATACCAGGGCAAAACATCGACATCTACTGTGAAACTCCAACTTCCAAACAACGACCGTACTTACCAGAAGAGTTTCGCCAAACAGCATTTGAATCAATCCACAATATAAGTCACCCTGGAATACGAACTACTCGCAAAATGACCTCGGAAAAATTCTTTTGGCCCTCTATGAATGTAGACACTGGAAAATGGGCAAAATCATGCATACCATGCCAACGAGCGAAGATACAGCGGCATACAATTAGCCCACTATCTGCGTTCCAAGGAACCGAGCGTTTCGCCCACAAACATATAGATATCATCGACCCACTACCAACTACGCCCGATGGCCATCGCTATTGTGTCACGATAATTGACCGTGCCACTAGATGGTCGAAAGCGTGTCCACTCCACGAAATAACAGCTGAAAAAGTCGGAAGAGCAGTCTACGAAAACTGGATCGCGCGTTTTGGGTGTCCAGTTACAATGACAACGGACCAAGGCCGCCAGTTCGAAAGCCGAGTATTTTCATCACTATCACATCTACTCGGCATTAAAAAAACACGCTCATCACCATATCATCCCCAATCAAGCGGCATGATAGAAAGATGGCACCGCACGCTAAAGACAGCACTGAAAACAAGACTCCAAATAAACCATACCTGGCTAGACGAGTTACCTACCGTGCTACTAAGGAGTGCGCGCTGCCATTCGCAGCGACACGGGCGTCAGCGCTGCCCAGCTCACATACGGCTGCAACTTAAAATTGCCCGGTGAATTCCTAACATCAACAACAGATGACGTCACCATGGACACTGCCTACGTCGACCACTTACGCGATACGATACGGAAACTGAGACCAACGACAGATAAACCACACAGCAGCCATCGACCTACTTTCGTACACCGTGACTTACTTAACTGCAACCAAGTATTCGTTCGCGCCGACGCCGTAAAAAAACCACTGCAAACTCCATACGAAGGACCGTATCGCGTGCTGAAACGAACAAACAAGGTTTATACAATACTATACCGGAAAGACAAGCAAACATCTCAATCGATCGTCTGAAACCAGCCTATGTACTCAACGAAGAACCTGAAACGGCTACAACAGAAAACAACAACAGAAAACAACAGAAGACACCTGAAAACAAAAATCAAACAATTACACTCGCAAGTACTAACTTACCAAAGAAAACCCGAAGTGGCCGAATCATAAAACCACCAGTACGCTTCGCTTGAAGGGGAGCACTGTAGCCGGCGTCCATATAGCTGTGAAACATTGATTGATTGATTGATTGACGTTGATTAAAGGAAACCAGGAAGTTGTCCTGAGAAGGAAATGATTGACGTTGACATGGAAACAAGGATGGTTGCCCTGAGAAGAGCAGTTGGTTCGCATGCGTTCTGAATGCAGCAGCGGCGGTCGGCGTCCGGCGGCGAAAGGAACGCGCGCGGCCGGAGCCCGTTTATATAACGTTGTGCAGGCGCGGGCTGAGCGCCTATGCAGTGCGCAGTGGGGTAGTCGAGAAAGTCAACGTTTCTATCTACCCACCTGCGTATTAGTATTTAAGAATATTATTTTATTATTGATTTATACCTGGCTGCTTTAGTAACTAAGTGTGCAACTCTGTTTATATTAAATATGAACCCTTAAAGTAATTAAATATTCCAATCCGATCATCAAGCGCATTATTTGCCACACACACCGAATATCCCAAAAAGGCAACGGAGAATTAAGAGGAGGTCTATCACGCAATGAAGTTAGCTTCTTGATTAAAGGATGTTTTTTTTATAGAGAAAAGTTGAATAATAAAACGGAGTTTCAAATATTTAAATCTATATCTAATATCTAAATAATAAAGGTGGGGTGTTGCACTCGACTTGTTAGGAGTTAATGGGTGTTGTTCTCATAGCTCCTGTAATTAGTCTGAGATTATTGTTTTGGACTACATCCTTGTACTGAACATAAAAAAAAAAAAAATTCAACTGTTTATTTTCTTCTAAGACAAGAGGAAAAACACAAAAAACCATATTCAAAATGACTTATAAAGAGATAAAAGATTTTTTGGGTTTGAGCCCCAGTATGTCCCAGCTAGAGACCTTAGGACATTAAGAGCCTTTTGAGCCCTAGCAACTATACAATCAACATATTTACCCCAGGATAGGTTACTTACAAATAGAATACCCAGAAATTTTACATTACAGTTTATATGGGGAGTGAAATATTGTTGTAAAGAAATTTAGCTTTAAAAGAACCAATTTTGCTTAAAACCAAGACTTGATTTTTCACTACTTATATCTAAGGCAAGATGTTTGAAATAAGAGGATAATTTACTCAAAGCATTATTTAAATTCAGGTTTACATTGTTAGCATCATTGCCAGAGCAGTAGACTACTAGATCATCTGCAAACTGTAGATTAGAAAACAAAAGGACCTAAAACTAAGTTCAATCTATGGATGTAAAGAGTAAATAATAAGGGATTTAAAATACTTCCCTGATATATACCTTTAAAAGAAAATCTGGGTCCAATAAGCCTCTTATTGCACTTAACAAAAACTTTTCTACCATGCAAAAAGTAAAAAAATCCACTGCACTACTTTTAAAGGAAAACCAATTGCAGCTAACTCTGATGAAAGAATGTGATGATTGAGATTATTAAATGCCCTAAGAACATCAAAAAATACACTAATAAATAGCATGTTTAGACTGAAAAGCCTTAAAAATATCGATATGTAAGTGGGCAATGCTCTCCCTTGACGACCTGCCCTTTCTAAAGCCAAATTGATTAGATAGTAAAATGCAATTTCTCTCCACAAAATTTTCAATTTTTTGTTTTAGAAGCTGCTCAAATATTTTACCTACACAAGATGTTAAAGCAATGGGCCTGTAAGAATCAAAATGAGTTCTATCTTTATTTGGTTTCAGGATAGGTACAAAACAGTCTACTTTCCAGGCATCAGGGATTAAAGAGTTCTCCCAGAGAATATTAAACATTTATAATAAAAGTACTTTACATTGATTAGGTAAGTATTTTAACATTTTATATGAAATACCATCCAGACCAGCTGCAGAATATCTTCTAGATGAAATAACTGCAGTTAATTCGACTAAGTTAAATGGTTTTGTAAGATACCTATGATTAGGTGAAGTAGGGAATGAATCTACATTAAAAGCTGGCTCAACGGTATCTGGAGTATATTTTTTAAGGAAATCAAAAATCCAGGACTGATTGCTATTTGAATTACATGGAACAATTGAATAACTTTTATTGAATCTGCGCATATATGTCCAAATTAAGGCCATAGGTGTAGTTCTATTAAAAGACTCACATAAACTCTTCCAACTGGCTTTTCTCTCAAATCTTATTATGTATTTCTTTTTAGCTTGTAATTTTTTAAAGTTATTTAATTTTCTTCAAAGGATTCTGTTTAAATAATAAATAGGGTATTTTTACTAATTTCAACAGCTGCTGAGCAGTTAGCATTCCACCAAGAGAGAGGAGTTCTTTTATTTTGGCTTGTTTTAGAAAACAAGGTAGAGGGTGAATTTCTGTTAGGCTGTCCATTTAATAAATGTGGAGAAGAGTTCATATGAGCTAAATGTAAGAGATTTATAAAGTTTAAGTAATTACAGCACCTTGTCTGTCTATAAAAAGTTGCATATAATCATTTAATGTTATCAGAGTAAATTTTCCAATCAACTTTGTTGTAATTGATAGAAAAGGGCAGAGGAATGCTATCAGAAATATCGGGAGTCATGACGCTATTAGTATTAATTATTATTTTTGTAATTACAAGGAGGTGATATCTGCCCAGAGGATCGTCATTTACTGACCAGTCACACTCCAAAGCCTAAGAAGGAGAAACTATGGTTAAGTCAAGAGCATTCTGCCTCCAAATGTGAGATCCAACTGTGGTAATTTGACCATCTTTGAGAAATACAAGATTATTGTTGTTAATGCAATCGAGAATGTCTTTACCTCTACAATAAGAGGTTGGGCACCCCCAAGATGTGTTCAAAACATTGAAGTCGCCAGCAAAAAATATAGGTTGCGGTAAATTTTTAATAAGTCTATCCAACTTTGATTTAGAAAAAGATGGACTGCATTTAGATGGGCTGTAAAAACTAACAATACAAAGATTTTATTATTACCATATTGAATACGAATCGCAATAGAGTTGTGAACTAATATGGCTACAACATTTCTGGGAACTCCCTGAATCTAAACGAACAACATCATAATTACGAACTTTAAACTTATGTCTAGGTTTGAGCCAGGTTTCGCAGATTATTGCAATATGAATATTATTGTTCCATAAAAAATAAGAGAAAACATTTCATTGTACTATATTTAAGGTATCCATAAAAGCTAATAAATTAAAATTTACCAGAATCTAACTTCTTTAAAGTCTCTAGAAGAACATCTTTGATATTTTTGGAGCAAATAGATTTGTCATTATTTTTATTTTCAATAATAAGCTGCACAATAGTTTGTGTTATAACTGAAAGTATTTGATCATTTATTGTAAGTGACATAAATTGGCCAGTTTTCTTTAAAGAAGGGAAATGATCCTTATTGAGAGTATCAGCATAAGTTCTTTTCTGGTATTTTTCTTTATTAAGCTGTATATTATGCTCGTTAACAGGGCATTTAGAAGAAATTGCGATATGATTTCCTTTGCAGTGACAGCAGACGGCTTGATCAGCAGGAGTTTGACATGATATGTGACTGAATAATTACCACAGATGGAGCATCTTACTAAGTTTTTGCAAAACTTGGCTATATGACCATACCTCAAACGCCGCAGACATTGCTTTACCGGGGGAATGTACGATCGTACCTCGAACCACCAGCTATTCAAGTCCACGCTCTCAGGAAGCACAGGGCAAGAGAAGGTAATTGAAACTGTCTTTGTGGGCTGAAAAGTACCATCAGTAGAAATTCTTCTCATGAAACGACGAATGCATACTATTTTTTTGCTGCTAGTAAGTGATTTATATATTTACTTGTTTGACAGGTTTGTCGGGACGTGAGTGATGACACCAGTGACTTCCGTGGCGGCAGCCGGGATTGAAGCATTCATCCGAAACATTTCTAGGAACAATGTGTTCTTTAAGGCGGCGTACGCTAAGACCGGCCTTTCAAATATAACACCAATATTAGCTTTATTTATTCGTTTTAATTGTTTTACTCCCTCGTTATGCCTCTTAATACCATTTGCCAAGGGCATCGGGTCACGGTTGCCGATAGGCTTATCAGCATCAGTACTTTCCAGAAAAACGATGTATTCAAAGTTACCACCATTTTCAGGATAACACCTGTCTGGGATGCGGAAAGGTAGAAATTTGTCTACTTCTTCTTGCGACGCTAGAGATTCCGAATCAGTACCGGAGTCTTGCTCCGAGTCCGCCTCCGCCAAACCTTCAGGATCCGCCTCCTTTCTTTTAAACTCAATTAAGTATCTTTTATTTTATTTTTTAATATATATTTTATAAAAGCCGCCCATACAGTTTGAAAGCTCCCGCGCTTTTTCTTGTTTACTTTGATTTGACTTGACAATGACAGATATAGAAGTGTCCGTTTTTTTAGGGTTCCGTAGCCACGTTTCAAACCAAGCCTATGTGTCAAAAATTTCATAATAATATCTAATCCTCAATAACAGATCGCCGGTGAAACTGCTATACCGCGTAACTAACAAATTGAATAAGTTGCAAAATACACCTAAGTCAAGTAAGTCAGTAATACACATTTGGCAACTTATAGATTGAATTTGATTGATTGAAAATGCTAAAGAACATATTGAACAGACATTGCCGCCTTAGTAAATCCAAGAAAAGGTTTTTACTTTATCACTGTTTTATTTCCTCGTAATCGAAGTGTAAAGCAGAGTGTATAACTCGGTCTTTAAACCCATTTTATCCTCGACTTAATTATCCACCCTCTCCTCCCGGCTCGGATGGATACGATAAGTCTTGGATAAAATGGTTGATGGCTTGATTTATGGCTTTGTTGTGGAATCAACTATTGCTTTACAACAAGTAGATAATAGATTGTTTTTGATGAATTTATTTATTTATTGTATTCAGGATAACCCTTATTACTGTAGTACCATTGTTGCTTAGGCATATATATGGGGTCCTATAAAAATATAAGATTTCGACCTTGTGTTGGGGAAGGGGGAATTAATTTATTGAATGTGTTAATTGACAAAATTGTCTATGCCAACAATAATCAAGACAAATTGTTTTTTTTTGATTTTATTAAAATACCCTGTTTTCTGTTACAAAAATATACGTACTTACTACAAAATATAGGTAATACAAATAAACAGTTTAGTCAAAGTGCGATTTTGCACGCGCAGGGACGATGTTTGTTTGAAAAAAATATAACTATATTTTTTTTGGGTACAGAAATTGACAATTTTTCTTCCGCATGTTAAATGTCTTAAAATATTAGTAGATCTAGTAAAAGCATCTTTAATTTATTTGTTGCAAATCAAAATACGTATTTCGATCAGTCAAGCTAATGTAATGTACAATGGACAAAGTCTTTCATGTCAAATTTACAGGCTAGTCCCTTCTTTGATTACACAAGCATTAACAGTCCTTACGCTCATCAAAAGTGTGTAAAGACTACCATCTCTGATACTAACAGCTTTAACTTGACCGGTTTTATCTTAGAAGATTCGTTTATCCTTGTTATCTATCTCTACATATCCACGGTCTAAGGCTGAGCCAGCTGAGAATAGATTTTATCCAGCTTGAGGTACATACCAAGCATTATTCAGATAAGCAAGTTTCCATTTGCCAAGTACGGACATTTCAACATCAACAATTTCTTGGCCGTATGCATACATAAGAAATGGGTCGGGTAAAAAGTAGCAAGTCATTTAAGTAGTGTTTTAATAAAACTGAAGGTAATTTTGTAAATATTTATTTTATATGAAAAATGGTTGAATTTAACATGAAAATTATGTACATTGCTATAAATTTTATTTTAACCATGCCAAAATTTGCGTACTTTAGCTTTTGTTCCTTTCATCAAAGTTTAAACATGGACCTTGTCGATGTTTTTGACTTGGTTTCTCCACTTTTTCTTAAAAGCTTGAATATTTCCAGCTACAGACTTTGTGTATTTGAGTTTTTTTTTCATATGAGCCCAGTAACGCTCAATTGGGCGAAGTTCAGGGCAATTAGGTGGGTTCGCCTCGTTTGGGACAACATGGACATTATTCGCAAAATAAAAGTCTTTAGTTTTTTTCCATAATGGCAAGAAGCTAGATCAGGCCAAAAGAACACAGATGAATTGTTTTTACGTATAAGTGGTAATAACCGCTTAGCCAGACATTCTTCTACGTAAATATCGCCATTAACCGTGCCCGTAGTAATAAATTCATCACTTTTTAGACCGCATGTGCATATGGCTTGCCAGATCATGTACTTTTGGGGGTATTAGCTGGCCATTTTACATTTATGTTTAGGGTTGACATTATCCTTTTGACTAGCAACATAAAATTCTTGGCCCGGAATTTGTTTGAAGTCGGCAACCACATACGCAGCAATCGTACTTTGAGAAGAAATTAGTGTATAACTTTCTTGCCCTTGATTTAGCCACTTTCTCTTTTTCAGGCGTTATCAACCCACTATTTAATTTTACTCGATGAACCATAGACTTAGTTGTACTTAACTTTTTGGCTAGTATTCGTTCGGAAATGTTAGGGTTAGTCTTAAAAGCAGCTTTGATTTTCTTAGCAAGATTTTTGTTCTGAAACCCTCTTTTTCGACCTCCTCGTTCTGGTTTCCTCTCGATGGTCAACCTCCCCTTGTAGCATCTTAAAACCTTTCCGACAGAAGATCGAGGCAGATTTAAATGTTTTGCTACTCTAACCTGACTCCAACTGGGATTTTCCAAGTGAGTGTTCACGATTAGTTTACGACGACTAATTTTAGATGACGATATTATTGTAAATATAAAATGTAATCACACGTTTGCAGCTAAAATGTATTCTTTGATTACCTATTTGACGTCTGCCAGAGGATAGTCGTTTGTTTTACTATGTTTCTTTTTTTTATTAAAAGTTTGTATATATTCTGGCAAATGAAAGATGAGAATGAAAAATTCACTTACGCGGCAACACTATATGTCATTACCATAGCTTTTTACAATCAGTGTTGCCGCGTAAGTGAATTTTTCATTCTCATCTTTCATTTGCCAGACTATAGCTACATTTTTTCCGAACCACTCTTTAAAACGATCATCGCCCAGTCGCAAGGCTCTTGGGTTATCAAAAGATGAGTAGCTTTTGAACCAATTGGCGCTTGATGTGATGTAGTGAGCTGCTCCTGAGTCAACTATCCAGTTTGAGTTTGAGTCATCGAGTCGAGAAATGAATGCATCACCTTCATCCTGTATGGCTTGGTTATATTTATTTCGCTTTTTTTGTTTCTTAAGTAAATACATTATTTGTTAGTATGTCCATTTATATTGAAATGTGAGCTTTTTACTTTTTCTTTCTTTTATTTGATAGAAAAGCGTTGTCAGGCATAAAAGTGGAGGTAGAAGGTATGGTATTCAGGTCTCCGAGAAGCTGTTCATGAAAACGCAGACGTTCCATAACAGTGGAAATACTTCTATTCTCCTTAGGCACGGACTCCCAAGCATTCTTGAACTCAATATGTGCTGAGGGCAAAGTATTCAGTATCCTATTCATTAACAATGATTGAGATAGACATCCTTCTTCCTTTAATTTATCATTAAGTTGTTACCATAACGTCTGTAGCTTAGAGCTTTAACGCGTCTTTTTTAAGCGGAACAGGAACATTTTCGACATCTTTCACAATATCTTACAGTGTGTGCATGGTAAGTTAAAGGTTTATATCGAATTTCCATACCAACCAATTGTCAAGCCCGCGTAACTTTTCAATATTAAAGCGTTCCAACTTTTGGACACTCATATTTGCGAAACATACATTAAGTCATAAAACTGAATAGAAGAATATAAATTATTAAAGGAGTATTCGTAATTTTCCCATAACCTAATGAAATAAAAACTCCTAGAACTCAATATATATATTTAAGAATGAAATCTATCAACAATTACAAATACACATACATACATACATAATATCACGCCTTCATTCCCAGAGTGGGGTAGGCAGAGCTACAGAAATACCAACAACTCTAAAGACATGTTAATCATTCTGTAACCACATTTTGCACAAGTAGGCTGAGATGTTTACTAGTGTATGTGTGTGTACGTGTACAAATACACGTCACAATAAAAACACAATATCTGATGGCCAGTAAAATAAGATTCAAAAATATTAGTTTGGATCAACAAAGTGGAAATTTGTGTAAAAGGGTGGAAAAAAGAACACCCATGAACGCCATCTTCCTTAAATAATGGAAATAGCTAATTCTACAAAAAAAACTTATTTTTGCAACATTAAATACTTTTGTAATTCGCTCTGATACTTAAGAAATTCATACCTAGGATGCTAGAAACGGGATCTAAACAATCGCTCTAGAAATGGAAACCTACTTCACAAAACTTCCTTTGAAACTCCGTAAAAACCTGTTTGAAATCAGTCCGCTAGCTTTTGATTTGACACGGGCAGATTCTCGTATATCTTAACTTTTTATGTATACAGAGAAGAGATAATATATTTTATTACATTTTTCTTCCATATATTTTCAGTGAACGTCATGTTTATTACTCATATGTTATGCCTACTCTCTGGCTAATGTCAAACAGTCCCGCACCGAAAACCCCGATGTACGCTCATATACATGTAAGAAAAATGCTTTTTGAGTCTACATCACAATTGTATTATTAATAATTCAAATTAACAGAGAACATTTAAACACAAGTTTATTTATAGAATAACAAAATAACAAATACTCACAATGCTTGCAGTAAGCTAATCGTTATCACTGTCACTTTCTATAGCAATATTTAAACCGTCGTTATTAAATAAGGAGCTATGTTTCAAATTAGGACGCAGGATTTTGATAAATATCTGCCGTATTACAGATAATATACAATGTGTGAACGACAGCCCACCGTCCTTAATCCATTTGCACATTCACAGCAATAATTTTCAATTGCATCTGTACACTTTTATCTGGATTATACATTATAAAACATTTGTATTGCTTTTTTGATATGTGACGTGATTGTATACATATTTAATTGGTCTTTTACATATGCCATGTTTAAATTACCTGTTTCATCCAAAACCTCGGCTAAGTATGAAATGGCTTGGCCGTATTGATAGCTGCCTGTGAATAAAAGTTTCATATCGTACTCCGTTAATTTCGGAAAATCTGAAACGTCATTAGCTGAAATGCTTTGAAAAGGAAGTTTTTTTCGCAATAAGCCTTTTTCTTCCACTATGGCAGCTAAAACATTTTGATCGCATTTTTTATGCTCATTCTCTCGAAAATAGCGGTGGTCATATTTTTGTCCAAAATTAAAGATTTTCCAAAACGGTTCAAAAAATATGAAGTTATGCGGCACAAGCTTTGTATTTTATCAAGCATCATGTTCTCAAATGTCTGGTCTAGTTGATTATATTTTTGTTTTAAGGCACCATGAACTTGCTTCCACGACCCAACGAACTTTTGTAACATACCGGGACTCATTGGCTTCTTCGGTGGTCAGCTGTTTACGTTGTCTTTTTAGAGCGGGCATCTTTACTCGGTATCCTTTAGATTCTAAAACCCCTACTACATCCCGGAAGCCTCTATCCAAGACAAATATGTCGCCAGGTCTAATAAGATTTTTCAAACTGGGTATAACTTTTCGCATAATGCTTGCATCGTTCTCAGTAGCGTGGAAAGGTCCTAACATGTCGACTATAAAACCATCTGTTGTACATAGTGTGAACGGCTTGCATAAATGTGTTTTTTTCTGACCAGAATATGATTTTCGTTGATGAGTATCAACGAAAATCATATCATTGGAACTTTTTGGTGGTGGTGATGGTATATATACGTACCATCACAAATGAGTATCAAAACATTCTCGACATTGAAAAGTTTTTTTGCCAGTTCCTTTGTGTGATTGTCAATAAGCCATTGGCGACTAAATGCATTGACACCAAATTGAAATGGAAGAACGTCTCTTTCAGGGGAATCAATAACATTAGTCACATATTCTGACACTATTTGGTATCTAGAGAGCTGCAGTAAAGTACCGATTAGTCTATTACTATTGCCAGTACGTAGTTTGATTAAAAAAATGACAACAGCTTGTATAATGTCACGTTTTGTTTGTAAAGAGTGCAATTCGTTTTTAATAATATTAACATGTTCCCAAGTAAATCCCGTTAAAATAGCAAAATGGTCATCGGAGACAGATTTATTAATAATTTTCTCAATTAAAGGCAGCTGTGTTTCAGTGACTAAACAACCAAATAGCTCTGCAATCTCTTTAACATTTACGGCGGCTGTGGTTGAACAGACTTCGATCAGGTTTAAATCATGTTGATAGAATTGACTTTTAATTAAATGTGATGAGCAGCATCTATTTTCTGTTGGAATATAAATATTTCGTTTAGAGTAAACTAGTAATCTTGCCTTTTTAGGTACTGTTTGTAAGTTGTTTGATTTAGAATGGCATATGAAGCAGTACCTGTGAGTAGACAGTGTTCGTTGAAGTGGTAACTCTATCCTCTCAACTGAGCATCGACTACTAACATTAAATGTGACGACTTCATTTTCACTGCTTGAATCGCTGAGAGTAGTCCGTTGATGTAAGGTTGAATTCGAGGGCTCAATTGGTTGCTTATTACAGTAGGCTTTCGTGCGGCAACATGAACATAAAATATCACCATGTTTAAAAGTCTGCAGTAAAGAATGTGAATAGAATTTTACATCGGCAGAAGACAGTAAAGTTTTTTTCACACCTTTTGTTTTACAAAATTGTTTTTTGCAACTACTGCAATTACGAATAGATTCATTGGACGCTGACATACTTTATGAATAGCACTTACTTACGTTTTGTAAATCTTTACAAACGATTAGGTATCTTATCAATATTTATCTACTTATAATTATTATTGAATAGGTACTAGAAGTTGCACTTTAAATGTGCATATCGACACGCCCTAAGATAAAGTGTGTAACTGCAAAACCCAAATTTTACAGGAGAGCGTTTTAAAGTTTTTATAAATTTCAATACGGAATTGCGTTGTAACTATAAATACCACAATGATGAAACTTGGCATTAAACATTATAATGCAATAATATATATTAGGTGTTTTTTTATATTTTTTAATACAGTAGTTTTTTAGTTATAGCAGTTGCACACTTATACGTGATATTATTTGGTTGACTCGAACGTGTAAGTAGTAGATACATACTTCTACTCCTGTTTCTTTTGTTCGGCAAATCGGTATAAGCCAGATACACACATAAACGTAGTACCATACTTTACATTAAATTGGGCAAGTGACTGATACTTTTTAGCACTCTCCGAGATAAATACTGGTTGTGGTAGATACACTTTAGTCTTTATTGACTACCTCATTAAGTCATTTCTAAATGGCAGATGCACGTTTGTTAAGTGACATAATTTTACGCTAAATTATGTAAATGACTGATGTTTATCAAAATTTCCCAAGTTAAATTCTGGAATTGACAGATACATATTTACCATATGCAATTGATTCCGAAGTAAGCTTGTAAATGGCAGATACATACTTGTTACGTACAGACTAATAAATAGAAATCTCCAAAATATTGCCTGTAAATGACAGATGTACACTTACACGTAGTGACATCTCTAAAAATAAATCTGTAAGTAGCCATTGCACTATTATTCCTTGTAAAATCTCGCACATATTTTGAGTTTTAGGAACTGACAGTGGCATTTACATGGTTATTTAAACGGAAACCTCCAATTATGCTTCTAAAATAACTGATTAAATAAAAATAGTACTTAATTTTTAGGTACCTATTTAAGTATATAATAATAATACAATTTTATTAAGTAGTAAGTTTTATTTATTGATAAAAAAAAGGTCTTACGTCTTTTATACTGGAAAAACAAAATTATTATCTTCCAAAATAAAATATTCCACAATCATCGCTTATTCGCACAGTTGTTAAAAAAAATTGCCATGTACTTTCCAACCATCTAATAAAAACTTAAAATAAAACATAATAAGACCGCCTGTGTGTATTATACAGCAGGTTAATAATATGTAAAAAATCATGTTGCTTTGAGCAACCTAAGTTATAACAAGTAGAAAACAAAATACCTAATTCTTATATAGGTAGAAAAACGAACAAATATTACTTATTAACAATTATTACAAATTAACTTTGGATAAGATCCACTACCTGTATCGTAGCTTAAATATTAATATCTATAAAATCTTTTATGGAGATCAAGTTTTTTTTATATTAACGAAATATTTTCTATCGAGATCAGAGCAAAAATGCAATCGCCTCACCCTCCGGTAAGGATATAATATTATGACGTATCAAAAACACTTAACAATTCAACTAAAATTTTGTTGTCTTTACGCTGAGTATCTAACCATTGACTTTTATTACGTGTTGTCTTTTTATTTGTTTCTCTAGAAACATTATTTCTGCTTCTCTTCTTCGTAGAAAGTTGATTAGTCATGACACCTTCTGACTCAACTCTCCTAAACTCTGTAATCTCAGGTGCTCGCATATCAATAGTTGACGCTAGAGCCGCTGGAGTCACGGGTCTAGAATCTGCACCGTATAACAGATTAATTTGCTCATCGATAAAAGGCAACTCCTGGTCAGGCGACTCACGTGCTGGAATGTCATTTATAATTTGACTCGTACACGGTGCCGTCAATGGAGAAAGTGTTTGTGGCACCGATACAGGAGATGACGTAGCAGGAGCAAGTGGAGTCAGGGGGTCTAGAATCTGCACCGTGTAACAGATTAATTTGCTCGTCTATAAAAGGTAACTGCTGGTCAGGTAACTCGCATGCAGGAATGTCATTTATGATTTGACTCATACACGGTGTCATTAATGGAGAAAGTGTTGAGGAATTAACATTATTGAAATGAATTATTTGGTCAGCAATAAATGATGACAAATTTGGTGAATCATACATGTTATGACATTATTAATGAACTGATTAATAGTAGAGGGTGTCAATAAAGGCGATTCAGTGTTGTTCAGTGTTGTTTTAACCGGAGAGTGGGTTATAGTTATTCTGCAAGCCGGCACAGAAGAAACGGTTACTATGGTCTCGTCATGGATTCGCGAAAATTTGGCGGCACCGGTATACTCATTTGCAGTTTCTATATCTGCACAACTAGAACCCGACACATATCTATTATCATCATTCTGCACATTATTCGTAACATCAGATGAAGCAGGGGGTTCAAAACATATATCCGAATGTTCTACATCACTATCTGCTATGACTCTGCCGAGAGTAGCGCGGTCTTCTTTTGTGAAGTTTCTTGAATAACGGACCGGTGATTCAGCTAAAAAATACACAGCTAATTATTTGATTAGTACACATGGAATGATTAAAACAAATAAACACTCACACCGTGAGTTCAGGTTGAATTAGCGAGTATGACTATAATACATCAACGCAAAATTATATTGAGTAATGGAATAATTTTAATAAAGTAACAAAATATACTAAAACTTACTCGTAACCTTCGAAATAATAATATACTAACTATAATAATCGTTTTACACGATTTTTCAAAAAATTGCCTTTAAGTATTTATTGAACATCGTTGCATGCCTAACTGCAATTTATATCGTTAAATTAAGTTATAAGTGCATAGAAAAATGATTTTATGTTTTTAGTTTTAGACAATTATTATTTTAAAATGTTTAATAAATATTCACTTACAAGCATAACATGAATCTTTTTCCAGTGAATAAATGAATAAATATACAGATAAGCCATTAATGTAAACGAGGTTCCATCGTTTAAGTGTGTATTTGGTTAGTTACCTACAAAGATTTATTAGGATCCCCCGTATAAATGTGTACGTGGATAGTTACCTACTTATTACTTGGATATCAATTTAGTGCATAAAATAAAACAAAAAGTACTTACCACGACGTCTCGGAGATGGTATTAGTTGTTCACTGTGCTTTTTATTACTACTAATAGCATCTTCTTTGAGTTTTGAAAGAAATGAATACCGTTCACTCGCCATTTTACCACTTTTTTTAAATAAACGTAGCGCGTGCGCATGTTGCTTCGTGTCCGCAGCAGGAATGAGGAACTGCCACCTCCCCACTACGCGCTGCAGTGCCGCCCAGCGTAGGAATGGGTAAGAGGCACATATCATTATTTTCTCTGGATGTTTTTTAGCTAAGGAAGTAAATTGTCAGTTACACTTTAGGAAAAAAATATGTTCTGGTCACTTTTTTTTTTTTTTGTTAATGTATTTTGATAAAGTCGATACCGTAGATTACGAAAATGCCCTAGTAGTATAACTGTGTATTGGGCAGATACACACTTTAACTTAGGGGGTGTCGATATGTCTGTAGAATAATTTTCCCGCACAAAAACTACAGTACAAATCACTTAAAATCTTCCTCACGGTTTGTGCCACATGTTGAGCATATCGACGGTGGAAATTTCAAATGTCGTAAGGGACATTTTGTCGTAAGTACACTAAATATACCATTGAAGTCAGTATTTTTTTTGTCTATCTATTTGTTGTATTGAAATTTCGATATGACTTCTAATAAAAAAGTTATGAGTTGATCAAAGTTTGTCGTAACTTCCTAATATTTAAAACACTATGTTGTATCGGTCAAATATTTTTGTGTAACGTCTTGTTTCATTAAGCGCAATATCGTATGTCTCAATATTTTTTAAATTCCAATGTTGTAAGGCATTTTGTCAGATAAATACTGTGTTTTCGGAGGTGTAACACACATTTTCTTCTTATTTTTTTGTTGTAAGGGACACTATTTCCTAAACCACTGTATTTATGGATGTCCAATTAAAAATTAGGGTAGGCGAAGTTATTTAAAAAGTATGCTTCCATGAATCATCTTAATGGGGTGAGTAGTTTCCAAGTTATGAATTGAAAAAAAGTGGAATTTTGTTTTCTGGCTCCCCTGAAAAGTAAGCGTTTGTCCCTTACGACATTTGAAATTTCCACCGTCGATATTTTCAAAAGTCCGATTCCTTGCTCCTCCGGAAATACTTCATCGTTGGGTAGGCAGCTACGAAACAAAGCGACCTGCATATATTTCGGAAGGTTTACTTGCTCAAACATTTTGCATTTGACTACATCCAACTGAAAATTATTATTTATTATGTAGATTAATTACTTCTACACCAATTCACAAAAGATGTAAAGAAAAGATGAATTTGAGGCTAACGTTATTCGGCAGGGATTGGTGACTGTTTTCCAAATAATCTTCTGTCCATCTGTTAATTTTATCAACAATTACATCGTACACTATTTTGTATAACGTCGGAAAACGTTTTTGAAACAATCGTTTTAAAACTGTATTTTTATTTACAACTAATTTTGTATTATCCGATGAAACATTTTTCTCGTTCCCGCCATATTCATTTTAAGAACGTCATGCCAAGAACATCCACAGACATACATTCTAAAATTTAAATAAAAAGCAAGATTTAAATAAGAAGCCCGCCGAGTTCGAAATTCAAAATTTTGAAATTCAAAGTCTTATAGTAGATGTCGCTAACGTGCAAGTAAAAAAAAGTAATACGAAAACACAAAAATGTTGACTATAAAAAAGCTAGGACTTTTTTTTTATTATAAATGTATCTTAAATACATGTTTTAAATATTCGAAGGACGTGTCAATCGATAAAGTAGTTTGGTCAATATAAATTAAAAACTGTTTTTTTTTTTATATTTCGTTAATCGTAAGTATTTAAGGCTTAATATTCACTAAAATTATATTTGACAATGAGGCAAATAAACGTGCATATTCAGTTTTCATATTCAGCTAGGGGCGATTTTACTGTACAATGATAAAAAACGGTAATAAAAGTTAACATTTATTTTCACTGCTAATTATTCTTTAACGATATTCAATACGCAACTTACGACCAAGTAAGTTCACTTGACTTCAAAGGAGTTATAGGTGATGTAAACCACCATTTTAGATTGAACCATTTTTTGCCAGAAAGGACCATGGGCAACTGAAGTGTATGGTGGGAGGTATAATGACAACTCAAGAGTCTGGAGGAATACTGATGCTTTATTGGTAAAATTGTACAGTTTATATACTATGGTTTCTAGTCTTTATCTAGGCTTAAGGTTAATGGTGTGGAACTAATGGTTATGCATTGTCAGCGGATTTAAACTATAAAACTTAATAGAGGCTGTAAAGTTTTATAGCATCGTTAAACTAATAATTAGAGAAGAGGTAGGTGTATCAGCTGTTACATTGGTGACCTCACTACATAACTTTGTATGTAGCCTGATTCTGAAACCAACAGAGCTGAGACTAGTCTTTATCTAGGGTTAAGGTTAATGGTGTGGAACTAATTGTTATGCATTGTCAGTGGATTTAAACTATAAAACTTAATAGAGGCTGTAAAGTTTTATAGCATCGTTAAACTGATAATTAGAGTAGAGGTAGGTATCAGCTGTATGTATCAGCTGTTACATTGGTGACCTCACTACACAACTTTGTATGTAGCCTGGTTCTGAAACCAACAGAGCTGAGACTTAAGTCATTAAATAGGTCTTTAAATCTACTTTATTTCATTATATGGGCACAAAGCCGAATTCCATTGCAGAACTGAGATATTCATATTTAAGTTAGAGTAAATAGGATCTATTAAAAACAGGCTCTCTTTGAGAATATAAATTCAGAATTATTAGGGTAGGGTTAGTGTGTGAAATAAACATACTTTTTGTAGCAATTGATGGTTTTATTAATAATATATATATATATATATATATATAAATATATATATATATATATACATATACAGCAAGTTGTTACCTCATTACATCAATAATTAAGTCATTTAAATGACCTGCAGGATGATTAAATAGTATCTGCCTGCCTAACCCCTAAATACCATATAATAGAAATTGTGTGTGCACAAGATCCTAATGTTCGTCTGCCAGTCAAACATGAACAGTAATAGTGTGGGATGGCATCGGTGCCAGTTTGATTTTTATCAACCAGAATGTAGACGTAGTACTTACGTGCTCGACCATGTCTAGATTGCACACAGCCTCTAATCTACCAAACATTTTCAGCCTGGATACCCCGTCCTGCTAAGTCATGTATATCATTTTCACGGTACCATAAAATTCTATTCTATATAACCCATCCCGTAAATGCTCGCTACAATATGATTTGGCGAGATCGATTTGATATGACCCAAGTGATATCATAAAAATGTCATGATATGTTAATCGTAGAAAACCTTGCAACTGGTTAGCATCCATTGAAATAAATGCGACTCTTTGTCTATTAAGATTCCTCATTAGTACGAAGTCATAAAACATATTTGGTTCATGAAGTCGTTCATTGATTTTATTTCAAATATCATTTGCATACATATTATCAACAGCTACACGATAAAATGCATTTATTAAGGCAGCCGCAATTTTGAAATCTACAAACAAGTCTGGTAAGGCTCTACCTAGGTATTAAAATAATCTTGTCACAAAAGCTTGAATTTGTTCTTAAACTTGCCATTAACAGCCTCGACTACCCATCGACATAATGTAATCAATCACGACTTATTTGCTTGCTCTGTTGTCAGTTGATTTTCATGTCGCTGTTTTGTCGGTGGGATATGAGGTATATAACCTAATGATTGCAGGTTTATTACACTGTCCCTAAAACCCCTATCTAAAATCAAAGCATCATTTTCGTGGATCATTCAGTGAAGCGAATTTTCTTCATCGTTTAGCATATCGTTTATAATAATTGCGTCTGAACTCGTCGCAGCATATGGACCATACACATCAATTATGTAACCATCACATATACATACCATCAAAAACGGTTTCAGGAGGTTTTGATACTTATGCAAACTGTATGTGTTTCACTGAAACAAATAAAACGAACTTTTCTCTATATATGCATAGGTGCCGTCATCGTTTTCGCTCAAGTGACCGGCGTGAAATGTTGAACAATGTTGTCAGTCTTTCGTTTGATTCTACTGTTCTTAATTTAGATAAATATATTCCTAGTACAGTGCGTGGATATTTACTTCGCTGTGCCAAAGAGGGAGGTTCTTCTAAAATTAAATTAAACTGACCTGAAAAAATAAGTCGGTATTGGTTAACGCGTTTTCTGTTTCAAAGTCAAATCTCGGACTTCGAGATGTTATCAGTAAGTGCATCGTATCATTAATGAGAGTTGCAGTAAAACTATGCGTCACGTTGCAGTTATCAATTAATGAGTTCCAGTGGTTGCCCTCTAAATGTTCTCGGCAAACTCTTGCATTTTCAGGTATATATAATCTGTACTCACTAAGCATGTGCATCTTAATTGAACGGGATATTCGAAGACGCTCTTCGCTTGGGCACCTATTTAAAATGCAATGAGTCGTAGTATTAGGAGCTCTCACAAAATCTGGAATATTAAGCTGCTGTATTTCTGCCTCCTGAATAACATTTATTTCTTGCTGCCGAACTGCATTTCCAGCTGTTTGCCAACATCGATGGCATGTGGCTTGAATGTTATTAAATGCAACCTACAAATAAAATAATACATATTCAGAGAGGTAATAAACCATAGTTATACGAAAAGAGCCTACTTAGATTCAGCAAGCGGTGGACACAAGCATGAAGTGCGTAATTATGTACCGATCTTAGGAAAAGATTTTTTATTCATCTAACTACATTTAGTACCTATAAACACACTATACATATCGAAAAATATCATGATATCAGAAATACCATAATACATAATATGTTTACTCACCGGAATAAGTGCATTTTCCCGTAAGTATTGTGCAATCAGAGGGTGTAATTCAGGTAAGTTTTCTTCTAAAATATGTCGCCGCTGTCGCAAAATCGAACGAGGACATATTACACAACGGCGTCCTTCTATTGCCATTTTTATATATTATTAGGCTTTTGAACTAAGCAATATCAATTGAACACTTAAACGTTGCGATATCAAGTAACACTTGCACGGATAAGATAGGTACTTAAGAATACCTAGGTAAAAGAGAGTTTTAAATGACTCGAAATAATATTATTATTGGTAAAACACGATACTCAACAAGAAATGACACCGAACGAACATAATTAATGGAACGGTCGATGTACATACCTAAATTTTTTAAATTGCGTTTGCTCAATACCTACCCTCCAGAATATGAATATTCTCCGAATGCATTTATCGTAGCTCGTACTCACCGTGACTAAAATACAAAATCAAATCAAATATCTTAGTTCTGCAATGGAATTTGACTTTGTGCCCATATAATGAAATAAAGTAGATTTTAAGACTTATTTATTGACATAACTCTCAATGCTGTTGGTTTCAGGCCCATTTTGACGCATGGTCCTTTTATAGTTATTCTAGACATGTGGTATAGGTACCGTTAGAGTGGTCATGAATTGAAGAAGTTTTTGTGAAATTGGAAAATCCGAGATACTCCTGTTTTTTTTTTATTTGTGCCTTTAAGTTGAGCTTGACGACTATTATTTTCTAATGTTCACACTTTGTCGGATCATATCTTTGTTTTGTTCACTTATTATGGGAATGCAAATAAGATGTTAATAGAATAAGCAAACACTAGAAAATAAAAAAAAAGGAAAACCTTTTTGCTGCAACACAAAAAAAAGATATGTAAAAAAAACTGTAAACATTTGGAAATTCGAAAAAAAAAAAGAAGAGAACCGTGGGCATCGTGGTGGGAGTATTAATTAGCCTAAAGTGTGTTTCAAGTGACCCTACTTACCCGCCATATTCTTTTAGCACACGATCTGCCTAACACCCTGTATAACTATTATGTTCTCTTCTTTCAACGGGAATTATGGGGTGTTTGAAAAAAATAGCACACCATTAATTTTTTTCTTCCGATTTTGGGAAAAAACTTCTGGTTGGTAGAAATATTTTGTGTGGTTGATAAACACCGATTTTTACTATTTTTTTACCGAGTGGTACAATTTAACACAAAAAGTCGATAAATAGATACAAATCCAAAAAAAAATTGGTACACTTTAAATATTCCTAATGTCTAAATTGGCGGACGACGGATGCAATATACCTACGTCAAAATCATGTCGAACGATATACGTATTGTGGATACGAATATGGGAAGTTTAAAAAAAATGGCACAGCTTTCATTTTTTCTTTCGATTTCGGAAAAAAATTGCTTGCTGGTAGAGACCATCATTCAGATCAAGAAAAATAGAATTCCTGATATGTTCCCAAAAAGATATATGGAATTGTCTGTTTTGTTACCACGAAATGTATTGGATTTAGATAACAAAACGGACAATACCCATTTATCTTTTTGGGGACTAATTCTGAATTGTATATTTCTTGTTCAGAATAATACCAACGAGCAATTTTTTTATGAAATTTCTTCCATATTCGTATCCATATTACGTATATCGTTTGACATGGTTTTGACGTATATTGCATCCGTCGTCCGCCAATCAGACATTAGAAATATTTAAAAGTGTATCAGTGTTTTTTTTTTAAATTTGGATCTATTCATCGATTTTTTATGTTAAATTGTACCATTCGGTAAACAAATAGTAAAAATCGGTGTTTATCAACCTCCTACAATATTGTTATTTAAGAGATTGACATAAAATATTGCATAGTCTTGTAGCATCTTGATGGATGAACCATGTTTAAAACTGAAACAAAACAAATTTTAATTATTATTTTTACAAGGTAAATAGTCCATTAAAAGTTGTTAGAATCTTGTAATTTACACAGTAACTAGAAGACGCCCGCTACTTCGAATGCGTAGACTTATTTTTCCGCTGTTCCTCCAAAGGAACCTTTTTTATTTTTTGCCTTTTAGTTTGTACGATAAGGTTGCAATTACAATGTTACTAAAATACCAATTAAGGCGAATTTTTATTTGAATCTGGTTAACAAAAGAATATAGAAAGCTTTTACTATTACATTTCAGTTAGCCGCCTTCTTTGGTATCACGGCAGCATTGCAAATTACAATCTGTTGCAAATTATTACCTAAAGTATTCACAAATTATAATATTCTTACATTTTAATCTGATAAGTTCCTACATTTAATACGACTGTCATATAAGACTCTACGCGACTGTAGAAGAATTGAAACTTCAGGTACAAAATGCTAATCGTTTTATGAGTATAACTACACCATAACACCTTACATAAGACTACACAAAGTGAAATTCAATTAAAAAACATAAAAACTAGGTACCTACAAAAAGCAAGAAATAACTTCTTTTAAAATGGTAGTAACAGAAGCCGACTTCAGTTGGACTGACCTTTACCTACCATATAAAAATAAAAAAACTACTTTTGTAGGCGAGTTTTTGCGACGTATTCGAATTTATATCGATAACTGGAAAAGTCTTTAAAACAAAATGTTCCATCCCTATGGCATTTAAATTATTGCCATGAGAATTCCACCCTCTGCTCATAATAACGCTCTTTATGTAGGTACGTGCTGACGTACGGCCACTTAGTGTAATAAAATAATTCTTGCACGTATGTAAAATATAATAGAATTGACTATCACTGCAGTCTGCTTTGTTAAATTATCATGGCGGATATCTTAAACGACATAAAATAAGTAATTATAGAGGAATGTTGTTACTTTATTAGGTACTTCACTATGGTCGCACATACGAGTATACCACCAAAAATTTGAATATAAAACCATTTCATACTGTGTCAATGCACAAATTGTAGAAAGGAAAAATGTATTGGAACAATTACTATTAAGGGCGTAAGTTCCTAGTTATTTTACTTATTTAGGTTCTAATAAAGGCTCACTGTTCCTTTTATTCTTATTATACGACTGAGAGTGGCAAAAAATGGGATATTTCACATTCTTTTGCGTTGCATTTGGCGACCAGAATTGAATAATACTAACGCATATGTACCTACAAATAGCTTTAGAACGTTTATGCATTGCATGTTTGGTTTAACGAGTAATATTTTTATTACATTTGTTTTAGGGTATAATAGAAAACAGGAAAATCCATGTAACGGATT
The DNA here is from genome assembly GCA_949316455.1 of Acleris holmiana. Classification (NCBI taxonomy): domain Eukaryota; kingdom Metazoa; phylum Arthropoda; class Insecta; order Lepidoptera; family Tortricidae; genus Acleris; species Acleris holmiana. The sequence goes on along the minus strand of OX438762.1, from coordinate 39,459,143 downwards.
GTATTCAGGATTATACGGCGAATAAGAAAATTATAAAATATGAGCAAGTAACAAAGAAAGTAGATTTAAATTTATCGCGTGTCGTGTGTATCGCTTTTATTATCGTAACTACGTATTAATTAATTGCTTTATTTTAAAACACATATCACAAGGAAACACTGCTTTTTTCGAGTAATGTGGCGAGAGAATACAGGACTGGCGACGGACATTATGTTGGTATGCGATATACGCGAAGAAAGAAATGGTAATAATATAATATTACCTATACAAGCACTTTGATTTAATTTCTGGACCTGATAACACATGCCACCATACGAGTCAGTAAGAGTGGGTTATACAAAAAACGAAATGCAAAACTAATCGTTAATAATCCTAGATACGAGGGTGGCACTGAAAGTTTTTAGAACTGGCCACTTGTAAACAAAATACTTAAAAAATAACTTTATATTTTGAAAATTGAACTCTTTGCCAACATTATTGAGTATAAATTTTATTCATCTGTCATTTGGTTTACGATTTGACGGTTTGGAAATTGTCTGTGTCACGTAAACATGAATTTAACCAGTAATGAAGCCAGCATGTGTTAACGATTACACACAAAATATGGGATCCGTCGACACCGCCGATATGATGATGGATACAATGGAATGCATAAGAAAATCAGTAAAATGGTACAAAAAACTATCATTTCACATGTATGACATGCATTTGCTAAATGCATTTTTCATTTAGGTACAGTGTTAAGAAAAAAAAACAAAAAGCAACATTTAAAAAAATCCAATTAGAAGTTTTACGATTCGGTGGCAAGTTGAAAATTGTCTGTGTCACGTAAAGTGTCATTCTATGGAACTTGCTAACTATGTAAACAAGCCGCCATACTAAAATTGACATTAGATGTCAATTTCAATATATTGTTTGTTTACATAGTTAGCAAGTTCCATAGAATTACAGTATAGGCATGTTTTGTGTGCGTGTGGATTGAGTGAGCACCCTTCCGAAAAAAAAGATAAAATGCTGTTCATTTAGTAAAAGTTCTAAAACAATTGTAAAACTAATCTCTGTATTTGTAGAACCACAAATAAAAAAATAAAACCTTTTACATGTGCTCACTCATTTCTCACAATCTACCAACGAAATCAGTGAATGTATTCATTTAACATATAATATTTATATACTAATATTTAGTAAAACCTATGCTAAATTACCTGTATAGTTTGTAGATCACCTAGTAACGTATTTAAGGTTTTACAAATAATTTACTATGCTCACTTAATCCACACGTTTTTGAAAACCCGATTTCTGATAAAAAAACTGAAAATTTAAACTGCTAAATATGTGTATAGTTTAGTAAAATTAATATGGGAATTTGTAAAATACAAAACGAACCACTAACGTGGCAGGTTTTTGTATAATAAATTTTTGTGAGTGCTCACTCAGTCCACATATTATAAGTAAGTTAAAAATGTAAATATATTAAGATTCGTAGTATCACAGAAACTATAAACTAGTTCAACTTTTAGTAAAAAAATTGACTAAATATCCACCATATAATATTTTATATTCGTTGTCTGTTTATAAAGATATTCAATTTTAATTTTTCTAAAGTAAATAAATATCAATTAGGTTGACCACACTTCTATATTATGGTCATATCCAAAATACAGGACATTTTAAAAGAAAACATTTTTTTTTACTTAATCAGTCTTCTTTATTGAAGTAGGTAGGCAATAGAATAATAATAATTTTTACTCGACTACGGCAAAGCAAAAAGGAGGTTAAAGAAATTTACAAAAATATTATTATATTAACGTGTAAGTAAAGTTATGTATCAAAATAACTGCACTATTATTAAGTGTCAATTGAAACATAGCTTAAAAGGTGTAACAGAATGTCTTGGTTAGTACTTTCTGTGATTTTAGTACAATTATCGTCGTAGCAAAAAAATGTGTCGTCTACTAAATGATGAGCTTTGTAATGACCTATACCAGTTGAATGTAAAGGTGCTACAAATTCAACTGCACCGATCATTTTGTATATTTTATCATTTATATATAAAGTACTAGGCACTTTATTTAGTGTTACTGCATTGATGCCATTTAAACATCAATCCATCATCATCATCCATTTAGACCGCATCAAAATTGGTTCAGCCAAACTCGAGATAATCGCGGACAAACACACATACAGGTCAAACTGAGAACCTTTTTTTTGAAGTCGGTTAAATATATAACTTGGCATTACTAGCTCACAAAACGAAATTTCATCTCGTCGAACCACTGAAAGATCAAAATGATGCTGTTCGCACTAGCGATCGATCGGGAAAGGCAACCAACCTCTCGACGATCACAAGTCAACATTTAATTCTATTTTATAAACATTTCTATTTCAAAATTTGTATAGGTAGGTATGGCAAAGACAAAAAACCGTTTTTGAAATGCATTTATGATCCGTATTACTTATTGGCTAAAATAAAATAAACTTTATGTGAAGTTTCTGGAATAGTAAACCATTAGATAGACCATGTCATTATAGATATTATGTACTTACGTTATAGTCATCAGGAAAACTAATGACACCGATAACAGATTCATTGCATATATGAATAATATTTAATAATTCCAATTAAACTAACTGTATTTAAGATCGAGCTTTGGGATATTCGGTGTGTGTGGCAAATAATGCGCTTGATGATCGGATTGGAATATTTAATTACTTTAAGGGTTCATATTTAATATAAACAGAGTTGCACACTTAGTTACTAAAGCAGCCAGGTATAAATCAATAATAAAATAATATTCTTAAATACTAATACGCAGGTGGGTAGATAGAAACTTTGACTTTCCCGACTACCCCACTGCGCACCGCATAGGCGCTCGGCCCGCGCCTGCACAACGTTATATAAACGGGCTCCGGCCGCGCGCGTTCCTTTCGCCGCCGGACGCCGACCAGTAAACATCGCTGCCGCTGCTGCATTCAGAACGCATGCGAACCAACTGCTCTTCTCAGGGCAACCATCTTTGTTTCCATGTCAACGTCAATCATGTCCTTCTCAGGACAACTTCCTGGTTTCCTTTAATCAACGTCAATCAATCAATCAATGTTTCACAGCTATATGGACGCCGGCTACAGTGCTCCCCTTCAAGCGAAGCGTACTGGTGGTTTTATGATTCGGCCACTTCGGGTTTTCTTTGGTAAGTTGGTACTTGAGAGTGTAATTGTTTGATTTTTGTTTTCAGGTGTCTTCTGTTGTTTTCTGTTGCTGTTTTCTGTTGTAGCCGTTTCAGGTTCTTCGTTGAGTACACAGGCTGGTTTCAGACGATCGATTGAGATGTTTGCTTGTCTTTCCGGTATAGTATTGTATAAACCTTGTTTGTTCGTTTCAGCACGCGATACGGTCCCTCGTATCCCTCCCTCGTGCGAACGAATACTTGGTTGCAGGTAAGTAAGTCACGGTGTACAAAGTAGGTCGATGGCTGCTGTGTGGTTTATCTGTCGTTGGTCTCAGTTTCCGTATCGTATCGCGTAAGTGGTCGACGTAGGCAGTGTCCATGGTGACGTCATCTGTTGTTGATGTTAGGAATTCACACGGGCAATTTTAAGTTGCAGCCGTATGTGAGCTGGGCAGCGCTGACGCCCGTGTCGCTGCGAATGGCAGCGCGCACTCCTAGTAGCACGGTAGGTAACTCGTCTACAGGTATGGTTTATTTGGAGTCTTGTTTTCAGTGCTGTCTTTAGCGTGCGGTGCCATCTTTCTATCATGCCGCTTGATTGGGGATGATATGGTGATGAGCGTGTTTTTTTAATGCCGAGTAGATGTGATAGTGATGAAAATACTCGGCTTTCGAACTGGCGGCCTTGGTCCGTTGTCATTGTAACTGGACACCCAAAACGCGCGATCCAGTTTTCGTAGACTGCTCTTCCGACTTTTTCAGCTGTTATTTCGTGGAGTGGACACGCTTCCGGCCATCTAGTGGCACGGTCAATTATCGTGACACAATAGCGATGGCCATCGGGCGTAGTTGGTAGTGGGTCGATGATATCTATATGTTTGTGGGCGAAACGCTCGGTTGCTTGGAACGCAGATAGTGGGCTAATTGTATGCCGCTGTATCTTCGCTCGTTGGCATGGTATGCATGATTTTGCCCATTTTCCAGTGTCTACATTCATAGAGGGCCAAAAGAATTTTTCCGAGGTCATTTTGCGAGTAGTTCGTATTCCAGGGTGACTTATATTGTGGATTGATTCAAATGCTGTTCGGCGAAACTCTTCTGGTAAGTACGGTCGTTGTTTGGAAGTTGAAGTTTCACAGTAGATGTCGATGTTTTGCCCTGGTATTGTGATTTTTTTCAGTGTGAGGTTGCTTTGTTGTTGTAGTTTTTGTATGGCCTTGTCATTTGCTTGCGCTTGGGCTACTTGCTGTAGTCAATTGGAGTAGGGCAGTTCATTGATTCGATCCGTGAGAGTGCGTCAGCTACTCCATTCTCTGTCCCGCTTACATAACGTATATTCGTTGTAAATTCGCTGATGTATAAAAGTTGGCGGGTTCTTCGCGGCGATTCGTTGTCGGTGTTTTTCTTTGTAAATGCGTAGGTTTGTGATCCGTGTATATGGTAAGCGGTTTTCCCTCGAATAGTTTGGTGAAATGCTTCGTTGCCATGTAGATAGCTGCAAGTTCGCGATCATAGGTGCTGTATTTTCTTTGTGCTTCAGTAAATTTCTTTGAGAAATAGGCAAGGGGTTATCACTTATTGTTGTTATACTGCTGGATGACAGCGCCTGCAGAGCTGTCAGACGCGTCTTTGAAAATTGCTAGCGGTGCTCGGTTTGATGGATGAGCAAGTAAAGCGGCGTTCTGGATGCTCACTTGGCATGCTTGAAATGCTTTTGTTGATTCGTCGGTCCACTTAATCGTCGTTTTATCCTTCTTTTTTGCGTTGTGCAAGTATTGGTTTAATGGGGCTTATAATTTTGCTGCATCCTTGATGTTTTCGCGGTAGAAATTCAGCATTCCAAGGAAACGCCGTAGTTCTTCGACGTTTTGTGGCTTTGCGTAGTTGACTATTGCCTGCACCTTGTCTTCTGGCGGCTGAATCCCATCTTTAGATACATGGTAGCCGAGAAATGTTACTTGTGGCTGACCAAAAACGCACTCTGACGGGTTGATGGTTATTCCATACTCCTCTAAGCGTTGTAGTACAGTGCGTAGATGTATCCGATGCTCTTCTTCATTCGTAGATGCCAATAACAAGTCGTCAATGAACGGGAAAACGTAGTCTAGGCCTCGTAGAACTTCATGAATGAACCTTTGAAATGTTTGTCCCGCATTGCGTAGGCCTGGGCACATGCGAGGAAATTCGAACAGGCCGAAGGGGGTGATAATAGCTGTTCTTTCCACGTCTTGCTGGGTCACTTCTAATTGTTGATACGCTCGATTGAGGTCAATTGTGGTAAATATTTGTTTTCCCGCGAGTTGGAATGTGAAATCGCGAATGCGCGGTATGGGGTGGGTGAATTTCAACAAGCGTCAAATTATCCTAATTTTGGTGGTATTTTTTATTTTCTTAGTAGGGTTTACAATTAAACGTTTAAGTGACGTCATTAGTCATTATAAAAACAGTGTTAAAATGGCCCTTTATTATACTAAGTGTTTTTTAAGATATAACGATTTTACTAATTATATACCACCAAAATTGTTATTATCCACCAAAATTACTTTTCTTAGAAAAACTCACGATCAATAATTACATATCGGGCTAATTAAAATATAATCGTTAGGGAATCTTCCTTGTTATTTTTGAAAATACAAAACGTAAGTTTCTAATATAATAAATAATGATTATTTGTTGTTTAAATAATTTTGGTGGAGACCAGAAATTTTGATAATTTTGGTGTTTCGCAAAAGCCACCAAAATTGTACCACCAAAATTATAAAACTTAACATTTTTTTAAATTAAAAACAAATGTTTTAGTTTAACTAAAACTTAACTCGTTACAGTTAAAAAGACACCATAAACATACTTGAAAAAACTATCACACAACAAAACTTTTTGCGAAATAATGACTTATCTAAGTTATCACGATTAATAAAGTGTATTCCATACCACCAAAATTAGATACTTATATGCTTAGCGGGAAGACGCAGAAAGATGGTACAAATCTTTCACCGTCTATTGCTGGAGTGAAACTGAACGAACAACTGACGCTATATTTGTTTTTTTTAATCACGTTTCGTTCGATCATAAAATCAATTTCAATATTCACCACCAAAATTAACTATTTCGCTTGGACAGTTTTATTTACACTGCTCCCAGTTTCCTTTTACTTGCAAATGCAATAATTGATACATTTTAAAATACCTCAACTAATAAGGAATACAGATAACTAAAATATAAGTCTAGTTGAGGCTTAATAAGTTTGTACCACGACATATCAGTATATGCGGGAAGTACAGGACACGACACCAAAATTGATTTTGGATTGAAAATATTTTTTTACTATAAATATAATAAGTTAATAATAATTTTAACTTTGGCTCAATATGGTACTTTGAGTGAGATTATTTATAAAATAATTAGTTTTTCAATACATGTACTTTACACCCCAATTATCACGTCCGCCGCTCAAAAAATGTGGTTGAGATAATTACCCGGGTATCGGTCCGGTATAGTAATGGCGTTGAGTCTTCTATAATCTCCACATACGCGGAGATCTCCATTTTTCTTGGGGACTACATGCAGTGGCGATGACCATGGACTTTTACTCGGTCGGCAGAGTCCTTGTTGCATCATACTCTCGAACTCTTTTTTTACTTTCTCGTAGCGATGAGGTGCGATCGGACGGGCTCGACAATGAATAGGCTGGCCGGTGGTTTCAATGTGGTGCTCGACGGTGTGTTTGGGGCTAAGCTTCATCGATGTCAGTCTTGTTATGCCAGGGAAGTCAGCTAATATGTTGTGGTACGCCTTATTTACATCAATACTGCACACGGTAGGAGTATTTGTAGTGCAGAGCTGGGCGACTGTTGTTAGGTCAGTTTTGCCGTCGATCAGTCTTCGATTCTTGATATCGATTATAAGGTGGTTATATTTGAGGAAATCTGCTCCTATGATGGGTCTTGACACAGCGGCTATGATAAAGTGCCATTTAAATGGGCGGCGAAGGTTAAGGTCGAGCTCCAATGTTTTTTCGCCGTACGTTGGTATGATCGTGTTGTTAGCTGCGTAAAGTTGAAATGGCAGCGGCTGCGTCGATTCGCCTTTTCTTTTTGGTAGGACAGATATATTTGCCCCTGTGTCTATCAAAAATGATAATCCTGTTCGCTTATCTGTGACAAATAGGCGGTGTGATTTTTCTGATACGCTGGATTCCGCCGCAGCCAGCGTTGTTTCTAGTTTTCCGAGGGTCTTATTGGTTTGAAACTGCACGGAGGTGTGCATTTTCTTGCGTCCATCCCAAATTTGAAGTGATAGAAACAGTATGGCATCGGTGAGTTGGTGCGACTTCTTCCACGCGACGCGCTGCGTGCGCGATCTTGAAAGCGTCCGCGCTGATAGCTACGGCTGGTATGACCAGTTTGGGGCCTTGACCTCAATTCTGCGACCTCTAGTGAGAGTTTTCTTATCTCACTTATCAGATACTGTGTGTCGGCATTAGGTTGCGGTTGCTGGTATGATGGCTGTTGCTGGATGACTTGCATGGGTTCGGAAACTGCGGTGATCTGGTGGGACTCCTCCATCATCTTGTCGGCGAGTCGAGCTAATTCATCGAGCGTAGTTTTTTCTTTGAATGTTTCGCTGACAGCGAGGACTGATATTAAATATCAACCGCAACACAACTAATTTAGTTAGTTTTGACGAATATTGGTTTCCCGCCACGCATTTTTTCTTAATTTTCTTTTTTTTTAATTTTCAACATTGTGACGTTGGACTATGGTCACGCCCTTAATACCTAGTTGTAAATATTTGCATTAATTGTTTTTTTACGAAAATGTATGCCCGTACTAGTCACAAAATTGTATTTAGAGAGTTATTATTGTATATATTATATTATAGGTACACTTGTCGCAATACTCGCAATTAAATTAAGATAAATCTCATAAAATATATCAATTTATTTAAAGTTTAGTGTGTGTGGCTGTACCGGTTAATTTCCTTAGCCTTAAAAGAAGAACTGTCCTGTATTTTGGATATGATCATAATATTATAGAAGTGTGGTCAACCTAATTGATATATTTACTTTAGAAAAATTAAAATTGAATATCTTTATAAACAGACAACGAATATAAAATATTATATGGTGGATATTTAGTCATTTTTTTTACTAAAAGTTGAACTAGTTTATAGTTTCTGTGATACTACGAATCTTAATATATTTACATTTTTAACTTACTTATAATATGTGGACAGAGTGAGCACTCACAAAAATTTATTATACAAAAACCTGCCACGTTAGTGGTTCGTTTTGTATTTTACAAATTACCATATTAATTTTACTCAATCCACACGCACACGCATGAATTCAACGCGAGTAAATTTTCGAACAATGTGTTTTTATGACTTTCGATATCATTTAAGTCAACAGGAAAGTTATGATAGACTACGATTGGCCTTTCTCAATTAAGCCCCATCTCGTGCCACTATTTACAACTGGTTTAATGAGTTAAACGTGGTCGCACTAATCTCACCGATGATCTGCGTAAGAGACGGCCTTCTACGGCGATGACTGAAGATAACATTGGTGTTGTGCGGCGTATGATAGAGACTGATAAAAAAGTGACCTATCAGCATCGGACAAGCTTAGGCATCGGTATGAGTTAAGTGCACAAAATCCTACATGAATATTTAGCGGTCAGGAAGCTTTGTGCCCGGTGGATACCTCATAATCATAATTTGACCGAGGCACAAAAATTCCATCGTGTTGATTGGTGCCGTAAAATGATTGAAAGATTTAACGCAGGTGACTCAAATGCTGTGTTCGACATACTTACGGGTAACAAAATCTGGATTTACTGTTATGATCCCGAAACCAATAGACAATCTGCTCAGTGTGTGTTTCCTTCCGAGGAGTTGCCAACTAAAGTGAAGAGAGGTCGAAGCGTGGGGAAAAAGATGGTGGCCTCGTTCTTCGGAAGGACAGGTCATTACGCGACAACTGTTTTAGAGGATTGAAAAACAGTTACTGCAAAGTGATACACTAACTATTGTTTGCCACTTGTCTTGGAAAAAGTTCGGGAGAAACGACCTCGCAGTAGAATTCTCCTTCACCACGACAACGCCTCGTCGCACACCGCCAGGCGAACGATCGACTATTTGGCGACGTCAGACGTAGAATCACAGGGTCACCCGCCGTATATCGGGTGTACCAGAAAATATAAGCACAGATTTAAAGTGCTGCCACTTTTTTCTACAATACATTTTACGAAAAAAAAAACACATATAAATTAAGAATCTATACTATTATTTATAACAGTTATACGTCACAAATATTACACTGTTTAATCGCAAAATGCGAGGAATTTCTGCTGAAAAGCGTAATTGGGTCGTGCACAATTGGTGCTCGATGGCTAACATAACACTCAAAGAGTTGGCAAAAATGGAAGGAGTCAGCACTGGAGCTGTTCGCACAGCCATACGAAGTTATGGCGAGAGCTTAACCTTTCACGACAAGCCTAAATGTGGGCGAAAACCGGGTCCCGTTAGCCGAAACTTGGACCAGAAGATTGTACAGACATGTAAAAGGAAAAAGGACCTATCTGTACGGGACGTGGCGAAAAAACTGGGGACATCACCAAGCAACGTTCAACGTGCCAAGGCAAGAAATGATCTTAAGACTTTTAAGAAGAAGAAAAAGCCTAAGCGAAGTGATAAACCAGCGGCATCCGCTAAACCAAGGGCTCGCAAGTTATATGATCATCTGTTGTGTAGAAATTCAGTGTGCATTGGATTGGATGGATGATGAGGAGACCAATTTTATACTATCCGGAAAGGTCAAGACACCAGTGATGCTGAAAAATCTATTTTTACAGAGAAATTCAGTAAAAAGGCAATGATTTGGCAAGCGATTTGTGAATGCGGGAAAATATCGAAGCCTTACGTAACAACGCAAACTATGAAATCTGATACCTACATCTCAGAATGTTTGAATCGTCGCCTATTGCCCATGATCCGCGAACATGATGGCCCTGTACTATTTTGGCCGGATTTGGCGTCGGTGCACTACTCAAAGGCCACATTAGCTTGGTACAAAGACAACAAAGTCCAATACGTGCCCAAGGAGATGAATCCTCCAAACTGTCCTCAGGCCCGGCCGATTGAAACTTATTGGGCTCTCACCAAGGCGTACCTTAGAAAACATACAAAGGCAGCAAATTCACTCAATTCTTTTAAGAGAAACTGGACGAATGCCTCCAAAGTGGTTGCAAATAAATCCGTGCTGAAGCTTATGGCAAGCGTCAGGTCCAAGGCCAGGTCTTTGGCTTATGATTGAATGTTATGGTGTATAACTTGCCTAAACTTGTAGAAATAATTACATTTTATTAATACATTTAATTAAATATATTTAAAAACCTATTATTTACATTTTTTTTACATTTTCACTTGTGCTTATACTTTCTGGTACACCCGATAGCCCAGACCTCGCACCTTGCTATTTTTATTTATTCCCGAAAATAAAAGAAAAACTTCGAGGAGAACGTTTTGTGGACGCCGAGGAAGCTGTGGCTGCGTTTCAAAAGGCCGTCGAAGGGACCCCTAAAGACGAGTGGGCAAAGTGCTTTTCTCAGTGGTTCCATCGGATGCAGCGATGTATTGACATGAATGAACACTATTTTGAAAAGATATAATAAAACTAACAACTTGCTAGTTTACTCAGTTTTTGATTTTCTAAAAACTTTCAGTTTGACTCTCGTATTACAAACCTTCACTAGCTGTGGAAGTGTCAGCAAGCATGGATATTTTTCTACTTGCAGATTACAATGATTATGGTTGTTGTATATTGGTTTTCTGTTTAAAAGAGATTCGAGAAAAGCTACATGAAACCGTACACTTCTTTTGCGACAGTAATTTTAAAAGTATTTTACAACCATTTACACAAATACACTTACAGATTAGATGGGGATCTCAGTAGTTCCCTAACTATAAATCACGTAGTCCCTTTAAAAGGCCTTATACGGAGTTTGTCTGATTTCGCTGATTTACGTGATTTTACAGTTGAAATACTTAACTTCTACAAATTATAATGCGCAACAGGAAAGATAATCTCGATTTTCAACGAATGTATTAGCAAATTTTTCGGTTATAATATTTTATTTTGATTAATCGACCTGAAACCTGCGACTGTTTTGACAATTTTACTGTAAGAGGTGTTAGAATATAGCATATTTACGAATCGTTTTGACGTTTCAAAGGTATCAAAAACTACAATTTATTGCTGTAGAAGTCGTCTAAAAAATGATGAATAACTTTTTACCACCTTCATATATATGTTTTGTGTTAATGAAATAATTAACTTGGTAAGTTTTTATAGAAAATGGACATTAAATTGATTTTGATTTCGGCTACTTGAAACTCTCGTTTTTAATATTAAAACAACTGTAATATAGTTTAGTTCAAAATCAATCCACTACAATAGCAATATATAAATGTATTAAAACAACCTAAATCTTGCATTATAATACTCGACAAAAATAAAAAAGTAGCTCATTCATTCGTAACTCATTTATTCGATCAAAACTAAAATGATATTTCATGATGTGCATTAGAAAACAAATAATGAAAAAGAGTATATTGATTTATTTTCCTACTCCTGTACTTTTATCCGTCATTTATATAGTCACGAATACTAATATAAGAATATAGATAATATGTCCGCGGAACATTCCGAAGAAAAGTCTATCTAGTCTATTCCCCTTAACAGCACTTGTGCTTTTTTGAGCCAAAACGACATGCCTAGCTGCCAAAGCCTACACCTAGGTTAATTTGACCAGTCAAAATAGTTCACCAAATTAATCCACCAATCACAATACACATTGACTGTCAATCGGAACGTAAGGTTCTTTTTGGTATGTAAACTCTTTTACTAATGAGGAGAAAAACTGCCGTTTTATCCCGCCAGGTGTCACACAATAGACAATGCTTAATCTCAACTTGTCATCTGTCAGATCCCATACATTTTATGTTAATAACATCGTGAGATTACAGTTATTAAGTTTTTTTTATTTAAAATGACCCTGTGTAGTGCTCTTAACTGCAAAAATAAAGGCGTTTACGCTTTCCCTAAAGACCGAAAGCGTAGAAAAGCTTGGGAGAAAGCTTTAAGAATCAAAAACTTTAAAGCAAAAGACTCATCGCGTTTATGCTCCATGCATTTTACATCAGATGACTATTACGGACAAAGTATATACACAAGTAAGTTACTTAATTCATTCTTAACTTATTTTCGATTTTCGTAATTTAAAGCTAAGCATCAAAACTTTAAAGCAATGGTAACTTTCTTTCAGATTACGAGCCGAAAGCGAAATTCCTAAGGAAAACTGCCGTACCTTCAATATTTTCATTTAGCGTTTCAAAATTAGATACACCAAGTGCAATAGCCCGTCAGCAGCGACTTGAGATGAGGTCTCAGAAAAAGTTACAGTTTGAAGAAACTGTAACTCCATCAACAAGCCGCCAACCATCAATAAATGAAGAAAGAACTATGCCACACTTCATGGACGTAGAAGAAACTGTAACTCCAACAACAAGCCAACTTTATGGACGTTGCTAGTTGCTAGGAAACCCTGTGTTACAGGACGCAGCTTCGTTCGAAATCACAAAAAAAAAAGTGAGTGCGTATGCATTTTAGGGATCCATTGGATTTATTAAAATTAGAAGCGATTTAACTGTAGTTGCCTCTTTTGTCACGGCAACGACTTATAAGAACTTATAGAAAAGCAGTATTTTAAGTGTAAAATCACGAAAAGAAGCAGAATCGGCAAAATTTCATCTACGGCCTCTTAATATGCGCGTTCATGATTGCTAAAAGCTACGAGGGATACAAAATACTTTTTCACATCACCTATTCGGAAAGGGGACTTTTCCTCCCTGCTAGGAGGGATCAGTGTCACTTTTAGATTCAAGGCCATTTTGTTGTCAGTATAAAATATTAACGCAATGAAATATGAAAATAGTATGCGTATAATCCACTAAAATTAATTTTTCGTCCTTTAAGTGCATACCATTTGCACTTTCACTAAGATCTTTTATTTTAAATATGTCATTTTGCTCTCTTGTGACATAATCTACTATTTCAAAAGCTTAAGAATTACATCCTTCCGAAAAAGTTGACTTTAAGTAAAGCCTGACAACTTTCTATTTGGCCCTCGCCATGTTGCGGATTTTCATTGATATTAATTTATTTTACTGGCAATGATAACACTTTACCATCAGACGTTGAATGTCATCGAATGTCACCAATGTAAACAAAACGAAAATATATCGCGATTTAAACGATTTTATCATAAAAATGTCGAAAAAGATTCCAAAAGATGCAAGAAAAAACATTTTAAATACAATGAAGTATTTAAAGCAAAGAAAGGACAGAGGATTGAATAGCATTCCATTGAAAAATGTTTAGCAATTGGTTACAGACATGACTGGTACTGATACTTTATAGTGCGGTTGTAATTGCAGAGTGGCTCCGTTCAAATAACATTTCATTTACACAAAAGGCAACCAAAACTAAATTGGTTGAGATTTGGAGACGTCACAAACCGGAACCGATATATTGAGATGATTTGGGGCATTGCAAAATCAAAAGTGGCCACTAAAAATGTTTCTCTTGATAATGATGCTTTCCTAAAGCTTGTTGAAGATAGCTTTCAGGTATAAAAAATACTTTGATGTTTAGAATTTAGTTGTGTAGTATAAATTATTTAGGATTGACTTTATGTAATTTATGCTTTATCTGTTTTTTTTTTCAATTTATTACTACTTACTAGGAAGTCACTCGGGAAAACTGGGCCAACTGCTGTGACCATGTTAAAAAAAATTGAAGACGATTAAAGGAATAAATGTCCTATAATCGAATCCCAGACTGAACGTTTTATAATCGAGGTTGGTGGTCCTGAAAGCGACACAACATCTGACGAAGATCAAACTTCACCAGAGTCAGAATATGAAGAATTCAGAAATATTGAGTATTTGGAATCGGATTTTGACGAATAGGTAATATTACAAAGCTCTGATTCTCTGTTAACAATGTTTTGGTATTATTCAAATATCAACACAAACCCAATACACACCATGCTGACTATACATGACGTATGCACATTATTGCCATACGTAAACTGTTTGTAGCGACACTGTGTCAGGGTCAAATAAAAAGTTGTCAGGCTTTACGCTATAATTAAGGCGACAGGCAATATAATTTCCGGCTGCGACATAAAACTGATGCATAATAATTAAATACGAGTAAATGGTAGTACATTTGATGAACGGTATAGAAGTAATAACTGCGTCGAGGGTCGGCACTCGAAGATACTAGCTCATATCCGTAATTTACCGATCTGTGATACAGTAAAAATAAAGTCGAAAAATGATGATTAAGTGCAATTACTAATATCAGCATACTCCGTTGTCTGTGGAGCAAATTCATTGAGGTACGACGGTGGTCGCGTATAGCGAATGGTTGCTAAAATGGCGAATCCGTGGTGGGATTCTTAAACACCACTTGTATTTTAGTTCGTCGACGAGCCATTCGCCCAAGCGAACGTCCATCGTTTCGTCTATTAGATAGGCTTCATACATCACCGTATTCTCACGGTGTTCTCTAGCTAAAACGATTGTGACGACCAAGGACCTGATTTGAGTGGAAACGGAGCCTGCAGTCTAGGTCGAACAATGGCCTCCCAATATGTGTCAAATATGTCAAAATAGTAGTTTAATTAGTTTTTAAATAAGTTTTATAAGAACATTGTAAGTTTAGCTGCAGTTTTTGAAATTGCACGTTTAGTTCAGTGCAGTGCAGTTGTCCCAACACAACAGTCATGTGATGATGATGACATTTAATTTAGTTCCATATCAGAACGGCCTGGGAACATCTAGGAACTGGGAACACCAGGCAACTGGGAATGGTGGATATACCCATTGTGCCAAATGATTCACTTTATACTTTAAAGGAATACATAACAATAATAATTCCTAAGTACATAAAACAATGTGATATCATCATCATCTTGTCAGCTAAAAAGGTTTCGGTTTCATGCTTCTCGCATCCATCTGTTTCCTGCGACCCATATCCGATCCTCAGCATCCTCTGCCTAAATGACCCAGTAGAATTGTTTCAACCCAAAGAAGTTATGCAAAACTATGAGTCTTGGAAAAGCAAACGTACACGCCTCAAGCTATACCCATGGGCCATGACTTTATATTTGACATAAAATCGTCATGACGATTGAACAATTACAACGTTAAATGGAGTTTACAAAGTTAGGTTAGGTTAGGGGTTAAATCGCAACGGCTCTATTCAGGGCAAAACACAAGTAATGGAGAGAGGGTTAGTAGTTGCGCCAATCACCGTCACCTCGCTACGAGCTACCCTGTAGTTACTTATTGTCCTGGAAGCACGAGGGATATTAAATAAACTAGTTCTGCGTGGAGTAAGGCACGTACAAAAATATTTAATAGGTTTTTAGGGTCCCGTAGTCAAAATAGGAACCCTTACAGTTTCGCCATTTCCGTCCGTCCGTCCGTCCGTCCGCAGCCTAGCACAGAGACTCTTAGTACTTACAAAGCTGTAATTTGGCATGAATATACATATTAGTCACACGCCAACAAAGTGGTACAATAAAAAACGTAACTTGACAAAAAAAAACTAGTGTGTGTGCGTGTGTGTGTGCGTGTGTGTGTGCGTGTGTGTGTGTGTGTGTGTGTGTGGGTGGGTGTGTGTGTGCGTGTTTGTGTGTGTGTGTGTGTGTGTGTGTGTGTGTGTGTGAGTGAGTTTTTTTTAATTACATTTACTATAAACTTTATTTCATTTACCTCTCTCAATATTTAGCTCGGTACAATAAAAACTCGGTCTCTTCGTAACTGAGTGGTTTTAGCCATTCAGTTAGTGCCGCCTTACATCTATAAAGTTGTAGTTATAGTGTGGAGTGTAGTTAGATAGGTCTTTTTAAAAGACGGCACCAATTGACTTTAAATAGAAAATAAATTACTTGTTGTTTTTAATGTATGTACTACTTACCGGCTATGGAATCCTACATTGAGCATGGTCCTCCGACATACCCTTGCCCGGTTTATTACCTTTTCAAGGTGAATATTTGCGTGCGTATGCTTAAGACAAACCTACGCGGATAGTGGGTGTTCAGTGGGCATGGCGCGCCGCATTCTATACCTATTGACGGGCCGATTCAGTCGGGCGCCCTGACCGCCAGTAACTTATCATATTTAGGTGCCTATATTGGTTTTGTAACTTAGTATTTATGCAAATGGCTTATGCTATATTTTAAAACCTAATTTTAACATCACTGCTATTTTCTGCAGGATGTGATTGCAGACGTGGTTGAAGAGCGCGATGAAAGGCAGCTAACCGAAGTTAGTACGGTTAGGGCGTAATAAATAACAAGCGCCGGCTAGTCGGCTATAGTCGGCTTTTTTGGTGAAAGTATTGTGGTCGCCGACTTCAGTTGGACTAACCTATTAGGTAGGTGCCTACAATTTTAAAAGGATTTATTTTTTGCGTTATTGAAGGCGGTTTTTTGTTTTATTTACTTTATTTTATACGTTTTAGTGATCATAATACGCTGTTCCGTAGTCCCACTTACTAGTTGATATGAAACTTTAAGTTTCAAGAGCGCCGCAAGCAACGCTGCCGGAAAGTCATATTCATATTTCAAGAAGTAAATATTCTTCGTTGTAGTCGCTCAACTATCTTAATCGAGATATCTGATCGCCACCCTTGAAATAGATACCGTTGAGGAGTTCCGAGTTCCGATGGCCATCTGTGGTCTTCATCATCAGTTTCACTTCACCAAGAGTTACTTTCTGAATGCAAATGCTAGACTTGTAAGTCTTGTGACTAAAATACTGAAATCGCTATACATATGTTTGCCTACAATATTTGAGGAGTTTTCTCAATTTCACACTGATCCACTCATCAGATTCAGATTTGGTGACAATGGGACCACCTTGGAAGTTTAGTCTACCAACCAAAAAAAATATTTTCAAAATCCACATCGGTCCACAATTGACCGGTGAACATACATAAAAAAATACATACAATGGAACGTATAAGCTCCTCCTTTTTTTTAAGTCGGTTAAAAAGTAAGGAACTCAACAGATTAGAAAAATTTACTTAATTATGTGGTCAAGTCCACTTTTAATATAATCCGAGAAGTCAGGTTCCATTGTATCAATTTCTTTCTTTACCTGTAGTGAGTAAAATATTAATAAATTGCCCGAGATAAAATAATAGTAGATTATACACCGAGGGGATAAAGCACAGTTTTATGTCACGGGCGCGATATTGAATCCTGAACGTAACGAAGGACTCCAGATTTAACTCCCGAGCGCAGCGAGCTTCGCTCGGGAATTAAGAAGAGTCCTGAGCGCAGTGAGGGGTTCAAGCGCGCCCAAGACGAAAACAGCTTTATCCCCGAGGAGTGTACTCTACTTTTCTCACCTTTTGCGAGACAATAAAAAAGCGAGTCTACTAAAAACAGCGTTTTATTATAGTAAATTAAAATTAAAAGTGAAAATTCATATTTGAGACATTAGTCCAGTTGTGGAAAGACAATATTTATTTAAAACTTTGCAGTTATCACCAATGTATTTTATTGCAGCGTCTTACAATACTCGCGGCTTTTGTTTAATTTCAAATGTGTTCCATTCAGCTTGCCGTGGCCAGCTCGATTTTAGAAAATGTTCGATTTTTAAATTAGGTTCGACGCGGCGGTGGCGGCGGCGCCGCGCCTGGCCTTCGAGTATTAGTTGATCTTTTATTACGAAATTAGACTTTAAGGCCATTGTAATAAGAACTATGAAAAGTGAAAATATTACAACCCAGCGAGTTATAATGAGATTCAGTACGACATTACACCCCGGCTAAAGCCAGGGGCTTTAATGAGTTGGTTTGCGTAAGGTTTGCATGATATGTAATTTGGCATTGTCGAGCAGGTGGTGTGAAAAAAATCTTATGTCATTTAAAATAAAGCTAGTTAGTGGGTTTAATCTTTTGGTTACTTTGGATGCTAAGCGGCAGTGTGGTCGTAGCGGTACGAGCGGCGTTTTGAATGTAATCAAGTACCTATTGTCCGTTGTGTGTGCTCCGGTATATTTGAGCACTGTGGATGACCTGAACAATCTGATCACTTAGGCTACGTCGATGTTAATGAGCATTTTAGATGTTTCCAACTATATGGTAATCTTGGCCGTTACGTTCTTTATGACTCTGACTGTGTCATATTAAATATTACTTGAAAGCTCTCAAATTAGAGGATTTACCTTTTTTAATCACCCCATCCTATTTCAGAAACGAATGAAAATAAAAATCACATTTTATTAGATATACTAAGGAATAGTAATGATGGCTAGAGCAGGCCGTTGGTCATTCGTTGCTTTAGACATTAAGCCTGTCCATCAATCTATTCATTAGGTACCTATATTGTTTGAATCCAAAAAGGCAGATTTCATTGTAAAACTATTGCTGACGTGTTTATGTATCTACGAGTATATGTCTATCAGCCTGTCTGTATGTCTGTATGTTCGTTCATCCGTCCGTCTGTTTGTCTTTCCACCAGTCTGTCTGTCTGTCCACACCTAATTTTCTTAGAGTTAGAATATATTTTCCTCGTTTTTAAGATTTCGTACTCCTTTGGGTGCCAACGGGACGTCAGTGGGCTGTATCTCATTAACCGTAATAGGTAGACGATTCAAAATTGCAGTGTGTGATTTTATTGCCTCTATAACAACAACAACAAACGCGATAAAAATGCAAGAATGCTTTGGAACCTTTCGTGTGCAAGTCCGACTCCATCTCAGCCGGTTTTTAGGGTTCCGTACCCACAGGGTAAAACGGGACTCTCTCTCACTCTGGGGCATAACAAACCAGACAGATGCCAGGGATGGATGCCCGATTGTACGCAATATGAAGTAGCGGGGCGCGACTACATAGACTAGAGGTGGCGGAATGACCGGGAGACTGATCGACCGCCCGCCTGTTCCGGCCGGGCGTCCCCACCCATCATCACATAGACTAGAGACAAAACCAGACTATAGACCAGATTATTTATGCATACAAAATATACTCAAGTTTAATAAATAACTAATGATACCAGTCCATTTTGGTGCACGCGTATCTTAATTTAATGCTGGCTGTACAACAAAGAATATAATTACTCATATAAAGAAGAAGGAAAACTCCATACTACGAAAACGACACTTTCACGTATACTACTAGCGACACCGTGAGCTGTAAAATTACTAATAAATGGCGGGCTTTTGAAATGGCACCCGCAATGTAAAATCGAAATTTTCAACTTTTAATTTTATACGAGGAAGCGAGTACATAGCTGAAGGACAAGTTAGCAAAAATATTCAGCTTTATACCCACTTTTTAATATAAGTTAGGAATGTAAAAGAATGCCTACATGCATTTAAATGTGATGAATACTCAGGACAAAATACATAAAGAAATAATTTATTATTTATGATTCAACTACTTAGAACATTTTAAGATATAGTCGTAATGTCTTATAATCCGAGCCCAGATTTTTCATGGCAAAACAAAACAATATCGTAATCTGGCTAGTGATAGAAACATCATTTTATCGATATCGATAATTGTGTAATAGAATAAAAAACGTGACCAAATAAAATAACATACCTATACAACATAAAAAAACATACATAGTATGAAGTTATATAGAAACATATTCAATTTCTTCGTCGTAATCCACGTTAGTACACACAGCAGCACATGAAGTTTTATTCGTGTAATGGTGATAGAAGTAGATAATCATTAGTCTTTCAACATTCTCTGGTAGCAGTTTCTTTTATCACTATAAAGCCGGTCGTAAATTATTAAGCAACAGTGTGCGACAGCAACAGTGTACGACCAGGATATTTTAGCTTATAGAACTGACTATACGAGTAGTTCTTAAACAGCATCCGCTGCGCCGTTTGTCTAAAAACATGTTTGATGTTTTTAAACATCAAACATGTTTTTCGAACAGAAAAGGGGTGTGGCCAAAATGTTTTTTGTTTACAAACACGGAAATATGTTTTCCGTCGCGGATGGAAAACATTCCCTGCGTTCGTCAGGGGTGGGGAGGGGTCAAAATTTTAATTTTGATAGTTTATGTGTTCATATGAATTTTAATTTGTCTTGATAAGATGAAAATCTGCTGATTATTTATTAATTTCGTTAAAGGGTCTTGAAGAAAATTTTATCCGATTTCTTTCACAGCAAATGAAACTGAAAAATTCTAACAACAGCTGTCTGTGGTCGTGACATTTAAAATGGTGAACCAAAGCACTACATTTCCAAAATTTTGAAATGTTGAGACTTTTCGTTTTTAGTGCTACTTTTACTGAACATGATTTATCATATTTTGGACGCTCCTGAGCTGAGCTATCTCTAGCCCTGTAAGCATGGTTACTATCTCCCGGACACCCTATAAAGAAAATTCCCAGAGGCGATTATCCCAACATATGACATATATTATCTGAAGACAAGTCGTATCATTCATGCGTCGGCTAGTCATGTCATTTACAGGGTTTGATTGCATCAAAACCTGGAAAATGCAAACTAAAAGGCCTCGCGTCGCAGCTGCCGAGCTTTAAACGCTTATAAACCCTTAAGGCTCGGTAAACAAACATTCTGTGTTCCGAGTTTTATCCAAATGCGTAAATGAAAGTCAGACATCCCAACACTTTATGACCAATCAGCAAATAGGCCTACGAAAACAAACAATCAACTTTAAGGACCGGTCATGATGGCCAGTGAATAAATTTGATGTTTTGTGATCCGAAACTAGACCATCTTTGTCAATGTGCCCGAGCCGTGTTGAAAAAAAAAACCTGTAATCAAACTTACTGAGATTTTCTTTGCAAATAGATCGCCTCGCATGACACTGATTTGTAAAGAAGAGGTATCCTTTTTTATAACGACTGAACATCATGCAAACCGGCTGCAAGTCATCCACCGGCAGGTCTCTGCACACTGAGTCACAGCTTTCTTCAAATTGCAGCTTGACGGGACCATGTCCGCTGTGCCGAATTCTCAGCGCCGGTATTCCTTAACAATCGCAAATAACTATTATGTTTATGCCATACGGTGAGTTGACAGTGGACTCACAGGTAAAGACCAAGGGGATTTCCAATTACTTCTGTACAGAAGTAGGTAAACACTCCAAGAGCTCAAAATCATCAATACATGATTTTATTGTCAAGGGAATAAGAGCCTATGTGGGATTTTTAAGCTCTTTAACTATCGACCTACTTCTGCTGCGTACTTTCAACCAATTCCTTTCGTCTGGACATCTGGAGCGTAGTCCGGCGTTATTGTTACTATAATTTCGTTGCCGCGGTCCGCAATGCTATGCCGAATCTGTGGGGCTAACCAAGTAGCATTCTACGAAGGTCTACCTCCGACCAAGACTGTAAAAAACTGTTAATTCTCACTGAGTATATTATGCTTACGTGAAGTCACCGTACATAGGAAAATAAATACAAACACCAATATCATATTATCGCGCGAACTACTTATTCGTGTTATGTTTTCTTGGCGATAAGAAACAAATAAAGCGCCTAAGCACGGCTATGTCCACGCGCAATGAGTATGTTCTAATAAACCGGCTACAAACATGAATTAAGTATTATTACTGCAGACCAAGCGCCTCCTCCTTTCAATGATAAGATCTCTTTATTTTGCATCAAGTCAATTAATTTTTACTTTCTATTAATTTTTGTTTTTTGTAAAAAATTCTGCATTTTTATAGTAATGATAACAGGCCCTTGAGAGAATTATTTGTGGGATTTGTCCTCGAAACAGTAACATAATTCATAAAACCGGTAACTTTAAGGAACCGTTGAGTATAAAGTTTTAATCTTACTTGCCGAGAGATATGGTAAATGCTGCGTCCATAAGGGATATTATTTAATTTAAGTTTTTAAATTACTTTCAAACTGCCGTGTTGAAGTGTAATTGAAAACAGTTGTTATAGCTCCTGAAAACACTTTACTGGTGCTATTCAGCAGTGCTAACTCATGGTGTACTTGAGTTTCACGATATTGACACAAAGTGTCTTTTTCAGTAAAGAAAAGAAACAGTAAGACCTTCCTTCCTTATTGGGCAATAGCCCGTAAACTACAGGAATAATATTTACTCTTCTGTCAGTGACGCTAGACAAGATGCTTAATGCTAATTTAAACGATTTTCTAATAATTACAACATGTTAGTAATTGACATAAGCACTTCCATCCGGCGGCTTACGTAAATCCTATACATTTGAGATAACGATTACGTTCTCGCAATGCATCTTGTCTAGTGCTAAAGTACATTTATTATCCTAGTAGAGCGCAAAAAGATGATAGAAGGGGTGTGATATGGAGAATGGAATGTACAGTCCAGCTTAATACCACGAATAATATAACTTACCAGCAATAATATAGGGTTGATTTCAGGTTATCCAGGTCGCAAAATGCCCAAATCTTTATTTTACCACTTCGCATAATGACTATGTCGCAACATGACTAGATAAGTTGATTGACCACATCGCATAAATACTAGTTCTTTAAATGCCCAGATCTTAATTTGATCACAGCGCATAATGAGTAGGTCGCAAAATGCCCAGATCTTTATTTGACCATAGCGCATAATAACTAGGTAGAAAAATGCCCAGATCTTTATTTGACAACAGCGCATAATGACTAGGTCGCTAAATGCCCAGATCTTGATTTGACAACAGCGCATAATGACTAGGTCGCTAAATGCCCAGATCTTGATTTGACCCTATCGCTTGATGACTAAGTTGCAAAAAGACTAGGTTGCTCAATCCCCAGATCTTTATTTGATCAAATCGCATTGTACGAGCACGCTCTACATTTATATTACGCTGACGACGCACCGATGCATGCGTCACTATAGTTTACCTAAGACATTTATTATAATTACTTTTTAGTGCAATAAACGTACTCAACTTGGACGGACACATCTTTTACTTAACATTCCGTCCTACTAACAAACAATCAACATTCAACATAAATACATGTAGGGTGTGGTAAACTATTACACCCTACATTTTTGGTCCTTCGAGCCGGATTCGATTCTGTGTGATTTGTGTTTAACTGCAATAGCGAATCGGTTTGGCTGGCCTCCCGGAAGAGGGTCTCACCAGTCGAATTGAGAAGGCGCACATATTGTGGTCAGATTACAATCATACGAGTCTGAACCGTACAACAACAACGTATTCAACAGATTTCAACATTACGAGTGATTCAAAACAATAAAAACAATGGAGACTTTGGCAAGACAAAGGATTATCAAGGAAGCAATTGACAAGATGAGGAATAACTTCAAGAAAGACTCCGCTAGTCGCAAAACAACTGACTACATAACATCGCGGGTGACGACCCTTAAAGCCCTTTGGGATGAGTTTAGTGCTAATCACAACAAACTACTACAAGCCGGAGTCCTACCAGAAGATCTCAGTATGTATGAAACAGTCAAGGTCACGTATGAAACATTTCTTCAACAGTTACAAAGCACCGAAACTGTAGTTGTAGCTGCCGCCGCCGCTACCGCTGACAAGAGCATGCCGTCATTGGCAGATGAGCTCTTCAGCCAGCAAAGTACTAACATTAGAGCATTCACACGCATGGTGAAGAATATAAACATCGACGAAATCTCAGAAAGGTGGGAGATCGAAGACAAGTAAAACATGTTACAGTCAAGATGGAAGGCGATTGATCAGGTCCATTGGAGGCTGGACAACATTTTTATAGGCTCAGACGTGGATTATGAACAGGAGTGTGCTCAACATGAAGCTAGTTACGAAGCCACAAAGAGGCAACTTCATAAAAAACTAAACTCTTCAGCACATCAATACCAAACAACTCCGAAGGTCGAAATTCCAACATTCTTCGGAAATTACACACAATGGACAACATTCATGGATATGTACTGCGAGGCAATCCATAACAACAACATGATAACGAAAGCTCAGAAAATGCAACACCTCAAGGGAAAGCTTAGAGGGGAAGCAGAGCGCCTAGTTCAACATTTAACAGTTTCGGCAGAAAACTACGACACGTGTTGGGAAATGCTCAACCATCGATATAACAATAAGCTTTTTACAAGACTTATGCAAACATTTTTAAACCAACCCGCCGTACAACAACAAACTGCGTTCGAACTAAAAAGGTTGCATGACACGAGTCTGGAAGCCGTGAACGCCATTCGCAACCTGGGACTTGACATTTCGAGTTGGGGTCCGTTGTTAGTACACATTCTTACCAACAAACTGGATTCGGATACCTACAAATCATACATGGAAACAAGGAAAGCACCTCGCGAGCTGCCCCAGTTTGATGAATTCATACTTTTTATAGAAGGCAAGTTCATTGCATTGGAACCTATGACGAAGAAAAAATCAACAACCCCCCAGCCAACAGCTAAGAACAACCCTGGATATTCCAGAAACTTACCATCAACATCGCAAAATGAGGCCAGCGGAAAGTTCAAACGTTTTATTGCGAAATCATTTCCTACAACCACAGAACGCAATTGCCCAATATGCAAAACAAATCATATTCTACTTTATTGCAAAACATTCCAGAATATGACACCGAACGTAAAGAGGTCAACACTATCGCAACTAAACATTTGCGAGAATTGCATGTTTTCACACAATGGAAAACAATGTAATTCAATTAAACGGTGCAAGGTTTGCAATAAGTCGCACCACACGTCGCTGCATGATCTAGTGCGCGAACAACAGAATTCAACACCTATGACGTCTGCAGTTGCAACACCGAATGAACCTTCAACTTCGGACAATCAACGAATGTCAACTCACCACGTGGCGGGCAGCTTCAATGAAGTTCTTCTGGCTACGGTGCAGATGAAGGTGAAAGCAGCAGACGGCTCATTCATCATTTTAAGATGTCTTTTGGATCAAGGGTCCCAGACAAACCTAATAACAGAATCAGCGGCACAGCGGCTAGGACTAAAGAGACATAGACAAGATGCCACGGTTTCCGGCATCGGTCTGTCAGCCAAACAAAGTCATGGGACTGTACAACTTTACTGCGAGTCTCTGTATGGAGACCATGCATTTACAATTGAGGCTCTCGTCATGGCCTCAATGATCAACAACTTGCCAAATTACTCTTTCGACAAACAACAATGGTCACACATAAATAACATAAATCTGGCGGATCCAGATTATAACATCTCTAGACCCGTTGACATATTACTGGATGCTGGAGTCTACGCAGATATTATTATGGATGGCATTTTAAGAAGCTCTGTCCACACCCCTATTGCGCAACAAACAAAACTGGGCTGGGTACTACTTGGCAATGTGAAAACTTTCAACTGCCACGCCGTCCTGAATAACATTGACGAGATCGCTCAATTTTGGGAAATTGAGGAGATAACAGAACCATCACACAACATTTCGCCAGCTGACGAATACTGCGAAAAACTATACGAAACCACCACACGAAGGCTGGAGAATGGGCGCTACGAGGTGAAAATTCCAATGCGAGACAACTTTGAACAATACATCGGCACTTCTAAGCCACAGGCAGTCGCGCAATTATTACAATTGGAGAAACGTCTAGCTAAACACGAAAACTTATCGAGCAGCTATAAAGATTTCATGAACGAGTATGTGGAGCTCGGGCACATGAAGCAATGTATGGAACCCCGACAACCTAGTTGCTTCCTGCCGCACCATGGAGTTATTAAGCTGGATTCAACCACAACAAAACTACGTACTGTATTCAACGCTTCGTGTCCAACTAAATCAGGGTACAGCTTAAACCAAGTCATGGAAGCTGGCCCAAACCTACAACAAGATCTGCAGGCCATGATCTTACGCTGGAGATCTTATCGCTACGTATATACAGCCGATATCGAGAAGTTTTATCGACAAATACGAATACAGGAAGAGGATCAACATTTACAGAAGATTGTCTGGAGAAACAACCCAGCAAAACCAATTAAGGAATTTCAGTTATGTACTGTAACATACGGGACTAAATCCGCACCTTACTTGGCTATGCGAACTATCAAACAGCTGATTAAAGATGACGGAGATCAATATCCGCTTGCTGCAAACATCTTAAACAACCAATTATACGTAGACGACCTTTTGGGTGGAAACAATGACCTCGATGAAGCCAAAACATCTCAGAAACAACTGATAAAACTACTACAAGCAGGCGGTTTCAACCTGAGAAAGTGGGCTAGCAACCATCCTAGCCTTCTTGACGAGTTAACGCAAGATCAAAAAAGTCAAAACATGCTAGACTTTAAACACGTACATAACAACAAAACACTCGGAGTACTGTGGAATCCATGCACAGATCAATTTACATTCAACATTACGGACTTAAGCAGTGACGAGAATGACGTCACAACAAAGCGGTCGTTGCTATCAGACCTATCGAAAATATACGACCCGTTGGGCTGGTTATCTCCAGTTACAATGAAGGGGAAACTCATGTTTCAACAACTGTGGAAACAATCGCTCGCCTGGGACGAACCACTCCCACAACAAATACAAGCTGATTGGAGAGCTTTCAGGAACGAGTTACAAGCACTTAACATTATAACAATTCCCCGATGGATCGGAAACGTTCCAAACCAGATTTCTTTACACGGATTTGGTGATGCGTCAGAGAAAGGGTATGCCTGCATCATATTTTGCAAGAGTACTAACGAAGATGGCCGGCCAAGAATTCAACAAATAGCAGGAAAAACTAAGCTGGCTCCGGTAAACAAACACATAACCCTCCCAAGATTAGAGCTCAGTTCTGCGCTGTTATTATCAAGACTAATGAAGAAGACCATAGACTCACTTAACAATCAGACAGTACAAATATACGGGTGGACTGATTCAACTGTGGTTTTGGGCTGGCTACAAGGAGACATAACGCGATGGAAAACATTCGTTGCAAATCGAGTGAACCAGATTACTCAAGTTATGCCTGCAAGTTGTTGGAGGCATGTGCGTTCTGAAGATAACCCAGCTGATTGCGCCAGCCGAGGCATATTCCCCACTCAACTTATATCGCATCATTTGTGGTGGCAGGGTCCTCAATGGCTCAAGGAAGATCGATTAACAGACAAAACAGAAAAACGATTTGAAGACCCCATCGAAGAGAGAAATCGAAACAAACAAACATGCACACTACAATTGACGTCACCGGTTATAGAGACCCTTCTGAACAATAACAGCTCTATGACACGTGTTGTACGAACGCTTGCATGGGTGTCACGTTTTATCAAAAATGCAAGCAGCAAAAATAAAACGAAGTTACCGCACCTAACAACAATTGAACTGAAGAATGCGCACACTGCAATTATGCAATCAGTGCAAAACAAACACTTTGCAAAGGAAATTGCACAACTACGAGAACGTACAAGTATAACACCTAAAAGCCGACTTTTACAATTAAATCCTAAGTTGGACGGAAACAACGTGTTACGAGTCGGGGGAAGATTGAACCATGCGAAGATAACCACACTACAAAAAAATCCCATCATACTGCCACCTAACGACAAGTTAACGGAGCTGCTAATTAATCAAGCTCATATAACAACGCTTCACGGTGGTCCAAGACTGACACTTTCGCATCTCAGAGATAAATACTGGATACTGAGAGGAGTTAAAACAGTAAAAGGGCGGTTGGTTCAGTGTGTTAAGTGTCATCGCTTTAAACCAACAACAAACAACCAAGTGATGGCCGATCTTCCCGCACCCAGAGTGACGCCATCGAGACCCTTCACCCACACAGGCGTAGACTTCACCGGCCAAGTGGAGGTCAAGGCAAACAAAGGGCGGGGGATCAAGACGACCAAGGGATACATATCGGTGTTTGTCTGCCTAGCGACCAAGGCAGTTCACTTGGAACTTGTATCGGACCTTAGTTCTGAAACATTTCTTGCCGCATTCAGAAGATTCTGCGCTCGCCGAGGAACTCCAGAACATCTCTACAGTGATAACGGAACAAATTTTAAAGGGGCAGCCAGAGAATTAATGCAAGAAAGAAACGAGGCTCTCCAACATTACGTGAACACTGCCCTCATGGACACCCTAACAAACCAAGGCATTGAGTGGCATTTCAATGCACCAGCGTGGCCAACTGCTGGTGGTCTATGGGAAGGAGCAGTGAAAAGCACGAAGACCCACCTCCGACGAATAATTGGAGAGCAAAAGTTAACATTTGAAGAGTTTTCTACGCTTCTAACTCAGATTGAGGGTTGCTTGAATTCTAGACCCCTCACACCATAACAGAAGACATCGATGATCTAGAGTGCCTCACCCCGGGACACTTCTTAGTTGGTGGTCCGGTCCTTGCGGGCCCGCTGTCCCCAGAACGAGAACCAACCCTTATCAGAACAAGATGGCAATTAACAGAGAAACTACACAAGGATTTTTGGAAGAGATGGTCGTCAGAATACCTGCACACGCTACAGACCCGCAGCAAGTGGAATATTGTAAAAGACAATCTGAAGATAGGTGACATGGTTTTATTGAAAGAGGACAACATCCCACCTGCGAAATGGCTCCTTGGAAGAGTAACAGAAACCCACCCTGGGAAGGACGGGCACGTCCGCGTCGTTTCGTTGAAAACAAAATCAAACATTCTGAAACGACCCATTACCAAACTTTCACCACTGCCAATAGAGCGAGAAGAACAGAATAAAAATAACATAACATCGGCCTCGGCCACACCAACAACAACTCAATCAAACCCAGCACAACATAAGAAGAAACCAGTCAGCAATTTTATTTGTTTGGTGCTACTCCTGCTCACAGCCTGCATACCAGCATCTGCACAACAGAAGATAACCGAGCTAACTCCAGACAAATTGGTTTATTTTGATAAAGTATCCGATATGCAGATAATACAAGACCAGTGGAAGATGGTGGTCTATTACAATATGACCACTTACTGGCAAGGTTTATCAAGCATCGAAAACTATGTGAATCATCTTACAAGCCTCTGCAGCCAAGAAACGGAATTCATTACCATCGCCTCTCAACTACAACATGAACTAAGGGAGCTGCACCATTACAACAACATAATATTTACAGAGCACGGAACGCGCGCAAGTAGATTGAAACGAGGTCTTATTGATGGTGTAGGATACGTGGCAAACTCACTATTTGGTGTCCTCGACGAGAGATTCGCGCAGCAATATGAAAAAGACATCCAATTAGTACGTGCTAACGAAAATCATCTATTGAAACTTATCAAAAACCATACCTCCATAATGGAGGGCGAGTACAACCTTCTACAAAGAAACGAACAAGTGATGAAGCAACAGTTCTCTGCCATCAACAAACATCTTACGGAACAAGACAAGCGCATCAAGCTCGACCATCATAACGCTATGTACATAACAGCGACTGCACTCGCCGCCAACATGGTCGTAGCAAATTTACGAAGCGTACAACAAATGCTACTAGATTTGATAACAGATGTAAAGGACGGACGCGTTGATATGCACCTGCTAAAGCCAGATCAATTTGAAGAACAGCTCAATATCATCGCGGGCCAGCTTCCGGGCGAACTGTCTCTCCCGTGCATTAATAAAAGGCATTGCACACAAGAAATGTACAAGCTATCACGCGTACATGTGCACCTAACAAACAAATTCCTTTTATTCGAGTTCAAATTACCTTTAGTAAACACGGAACATTACGAACTCAATCGAATATTACCGATCCCGCAAAAAACTTCAAACACAATTCAGCAGATCGTGGAAACATCGGAATATCTGGCAGTAAACCTCAAGAAAGATGCCTTGATACGTTTATCATATCAAGACATAGCAACAGATAAACGAAAAACAGCTGTTATGTAGTGTGAATCTACCTATTTACAACATGGAACTGGCGTGACGTCACTATCGATACGTCGGGCCGGAATCATCACTTTGGATTCAGGTTGCATGCTCAAAGGAGATAAAATAACAATTCATTCTCACAACAATTTTCACAGCGAGATGATCATCAATGAAGATAACTTATACTGAAACATTTCTTGCCGCATTCAGAAGATTCTGCGCTCGCCGAGGAACTCCAGAACATCTCTACAGTGATAACGGAACAAATTTTAAAGGGGCAGCCAGAGAATTAATGCAAGAAAGAAACGAGGCTCTCCAACATTACGTGAACACTGCCCTCATGGACACCCTAACAAACCAAGGCATTGAGTGGCATTTCAATGCACCAGCGTGGCCAACTGCTGGTGGTCTATGGGAAGGAGCAGTGAAAAGCACGAAGACCCACCTCCGACGAATAATTGGAGAGCAAAAGTTAACATTTGAAGAGTTTTCTACGCTTCTAACTCAGATTGAGGGTTGCTTGAATTCTAGACCCCTCACACCATAACAGAAGACATCGATGATCTAGAGTGCCTCACCCCGGGACACTTCTTAGTTGGTGGTCCGGTCCTTGCGGGCCCGCTGTCCCCAGAACGAGAACCAACCCTTATCAGAACAAGATGGCAATTAACAGAGAAACTACACAAGGATTTTTGGAAGAGATGGTCGTCAGAATACCTGCACACGCTACAGACCCGCAGCAAGTGGAATATTGTAAAAGACAATCTGAAGATAGGTGACATGGTTTTATTGAAAGAGGACAACATCCCACCTGCGAAATGGCTCCTTGGAAGAGTAACAGAAACCCACCCTGGGAAGGACGGGCACGTCCGCGTCGTTTCGTTGAAAACAAAATCAAACATTCTGAAACGACCCATTACCAAACTTTCACCACTGCCAATAGAGCGAGAAGAACAGAATAAAAATAACATAACATCGGCCTCGGCCACACCAACAACAACTCAATCAAACCCAGCACAACATAAGAAGAAACCAGTCAGCAATTTTATTTGTTTGGTGCTACTCCTGCTCACAGCCTGCATACCAGCATCTGCACAACAGAAGATAACCGAGCTAACTCCAGACAAATTGGTTTATTTTGATAAAGTATCCGATATGCAGATAATACAAGACCAGTGGAAGATGGTGGTCTATTACAATATGACCACTTACTGGCAAGGTTTATCAAGCATCGAAAACTATGTGAATCATCTTACAAGCCTCTGCAGCCAAGAAACGGAATTCATTACCATCGCCTCTCAACTACAACATGAACTAAGGGAGCTGCACCATTACAACAACATAATATTTACAGAGCACGGAACGCGCGCAAGTAGATTGAAACGAGGTCTTATTGATGGTGTAGGATACGTGGCAAACTCACTATTTGGTGTCCTCGACGAGAGATTCGCGCAGCAATATGAAAAAGACATCCAATTAGTACGTGCTAACGAAAATCATCTATTGAAACTTATCAAAAACCATACCTCCATAATGGAGGGCGAGTACAACCTTCTACAAAGAAACGAACAAGTGATGAAGCAACAGTTCTCTGCCATCAACAAACATCTTACGGAACAAGACAAGCGCATCAAGCTCGACCATCATAACGCTATGTACATAACAGCGACTGCACTCGCCGCCAACATGGTCGTAGCAAATTTACGAAGCGTACAACAAATGCTACTAGATTTGATAACAGATGTAAAGGACGGACGCGTTGATATGCACCTGCTAAAGCCAGATCAATTTGAAGAACAGCTCAATATCATCGCGGGCCAGCTTCCGGGCGAACTGTCTCTCCCGTGCATTAATAAAAGGCATTGCACACAAGAAATGTACAAGCTATCACGCGTACATGTGCACCTAACAAACAAATTCCTTTTATTCGAGTTCAAATTACCTTTAGTAAACACGGAACATTACGAACTCAATCGAATATTACCGATCCCGCAAAAAACTTCAAACACAATTCAGCAGATCGTGGAAACATCGGAATATCTGGCAGTAAACCTCAAGAAAGATGCCTTGATACGTTTATCATATCAAGACATAGCAACAGATAAACGAAAAACAGCTGTTATGTAGTGTGAATCTACCTATTTACAACATGGAACTGGCGTGACGTCACTATCGATACGTCGGGCCGGAATCATCACTTTGGATTCAGGTTGCATGCTCAAAGGAGATAAAATAACAATTCATTCTCACAACAATTTTCACAGCGAGATGATCATCAATGAAGATAACTTATACGTGCAAGAATCAGCAATAAATCACATCATCCAAGCAAAAAACTACAGTTTTGCTCCTGAAGACCATATGGAAGCGCTAAAGACGCTGAAAACCAACATAGAAACAGTAAAAGCCCAACAAGAAGCCATAAAAGAGATATCATCATCTCATGATACTCATCACTACACCTTTATGTCTTTTATTGGCATTTGCATACTTGTTGCCACAACCTGGACCGGTCTGTACATAAGACGAAGATTTTGGAACACCGCCGCCCAAGTTATCGCCCAGGATCACGGTTCAACGAAGGAAGTCGACAACTCGTCGTTTCGGCAGCCTCGTGACTTCGACAGTGTTAGCGAGGTGGTTGTACATGCCCCAAAACATGTTAACAAGGCAACATCGCCTTAATTTATTTGTTGTTTTCCTTTCTTTTCTTTAAATTTGGCAGCATGTACGAGCACGCTCTACATTTATATTACGCTGACGACGCACCGATGCATGCGTCACTATAGTTTACCTAAGACATTTATTATAATTACTTTTTAGTGCAATAAACGTACTCAACTTGGACGGACACATCTTTTACTTAACATTCCGTCCTACTAACAAACAATCAACATTCAACATAAATACATGTAGGGTGTGGTAAACTATTACACCCTACACGCATAATGACTAGGTAGCAAAATTACTATATAGGTTGATTGAGCACATCGCATAATGCCAGTACAGTCAAGTGTAAATACTAATTACCCTGTCTGTAACGTTGCAGGTGTTGCTCTTTGTTTTTTTTTTAATTCAGACTAAAACGGCCTTGTTTGAAAGAAAAGCAGAGAAAACAGGAATGACTACTGTGACGGGAGGTAGGCAAAGTCTCACATACATAAAATAATTGCTCCTTTACCCTCATTGCTGATCTGTGAAGCATAAGAAGAAATAATCGAAAAAAGTCCAATTTGCGAAGAAAATGATAACTTCTAGGACTACTTTTCACGGCAGTGGTTTAAAAAACCCGTCTTTTGTTTGTCTGTATTTTTTTTCCTAAAATTGAACAGAAATAAGAAAGATATTATTTAAGATAGCAAAATGAAACACGAATTGAAAAAAGTTACTCGTAAAGAAATAACGGCGTACGAGTTTCTTCAAAATATGTGTAAAATCAAATGTATGCTTAAGTAATAACACCCGTATTTATAGACAAGAAAAGTAATTACTTGAGTAATAGTAATGTCAAAAGTCATACTAAAATCATTTCGTAAGTCATTACTTTTGCTTAAGTAATTACTTTTCGTGTCTATAAATACGGGTGTAAATAATTGACGAAACAGTAATTGAACAAAAACTGACTTCTGAATGATACGGCGACCAAAAAACGGAAAATTAGAAGAATTGTAGTTTAAATAAATTATATTTTTGGGCTTTAATTTACGAAATGGTATTTCTCCAACAAAAACAACCCAAAATCATGTATTTTCATTTGATTATACATTTATGGAACAAAATATAAACTAGCTACAAATAAGCTATCTAGTCATTTTGCGACCTAGTCATTATTAAATATAGTCAAATAAAGATCTGGGCATTGGGAACCTAGTCATTTTGCGACTTCATATATAAGTTTAATTTAGTAAAGTTATAAATGAGTGTAAATTATATTAAGATCATATAATTATCAAATCAGTATAAATAAATTGAGAGCAACTTAAATGATTTGTTGTTTGTAAGACAGAGCGACTGATTCTATTAGTAGTGAATTTATCTTGTTTACCGCGGCGGCGCGCGGAACCGGTCCAGCTGCCGGCCGCGCGACGCGTGTGCTGCCCTCTCGAGTAGTCCCTAATCGTTATCGACGCGGAATGCATGTCACTCGGAGTCTCCAACTGCTTCCGATTTCCGAGATTGAAAGAATACCTGAGAGGGCAGAAATTTGAAGACGACGACGCGGTAGTCGCTGCAGTACAAGATTTTTAAAGTACCCAAGATGAGACCTTTTTTAAAAATGGAATTTTAAGTTTAGAAAAAAGATATACTAAGTGTTTTTTCCTAGAAGGTGACTATGTCGAAAAATAAAATGACATTTAGTAAAAGTTGTTTATAACATACTAGTTCTCACTTTTTAATGAACGCCCCTTGTATCTAGCAATGTAAAAGTTTTTAAAGACTTGTCTATTTTAAGCAATTTTAATTTTAACTCATTTCATAGAATGGTTAGAGCAAAACCCTCAAAGACACGTACTAAAAGAGCACGACAATTTCACAATAGTATAAAAGCGGTTGAATGCACCGGTAGCACTGATTTATTTCTAAGCAACCTCAAAACATCCTTGCGAAATGGGAAAAAAGAACGTATATCGAATCAAAAAAAAACACATCAAATTGCTCAAACAATTAAAAACAGAAGCTAAAAAAGTAAACATTTATGCGATATCATTAAAAATTAAACAATTTTTACAAGAACGGAAAAACTTATATAACAACGAACAATTTATTATAACAATAATGGCCATAAGATAGGAGAAATAAGCAAAAATACTAGCGAACAACTTAAAAAAGAACGGAAAGCAAAAAGATTAACAGCATATACCATAGTACGACTATGGTATATATACGTTTTGGTAGTATTCCGTAGCAATTTCTAGTTTTCTGGTCTTTTGCTGGGCTTTTCACTTTTTTATTTTTCATATATGGAATCCAGTTCTTTTTGTAATTTATTTCTTTTAGCGCCTTTTGTATTCCTCCTGTTTTTTTCTACAAGTGATAAAGAAATATAATTTAGTAAATAAAGAGGACATCAAACCAATTCAAAAGGATGAAACTACAAAATCTATCCAACAGAAAAACTGGATAAGAAAATAAACAAATAAACTACTAAAAACTAAGTTAAATAATAAAAAATAAATATCAATCTCACACTAATTGACCTCAAACTAAGCTCTAGGCTTGTCCTGTGGGAACTAGACAACGATAAACATATTTATATAGAGGAATACATAGAAAACATCCAACTCAGGAAGGATTATTCGCGCTCTTATCACAAATATCTGCCCTCTGGCCGCTGGCATAGTACCAAGACATACAGATTTGTTCAATAAAATCCTCGAAACGGTGACCATCTCAGAAGACTAGACTAAATCGTCAAACATACTGCTGCATAAGAAGGGAGACAAGGGCAATATAGGAAACTA
This sequence comes from Acleris holmiana, assembly GCA_949316455.1. Lineage (NCBI taxonomy): Eukaryota > Metazoa > Arthropoda > Insecta > Lepidoptera > Tortricidae > Acleris > Acleris holmiana. The sequence continues at coordinate 39,423,618 of OX438762.1, read as the reverse complement.
TAGACCGATCAGTTTTATGTCCAATATTTACAAAATATTTTCAAAAACCATACTAATAGAATTATTACATACATACATACATAACATCACGCCATCATTCCCAGAGTGGGGTAGGCAGAGCTACAGAAATACCAACAACTCTAAAGACTTCCTGATATTTCTGTAACCACATTTTGCACTAACAGGCTAGGAGGTTGCCCCGTGTGGTTGCTGGGTTAGAATAGTGCCACTCCATGTCTTCCCGTGGATGTCGTAAGAGGCGACTAAGGGAATAAGGGCTTGTAGTACTGTTAGGCGATGGGCTTGCAACCTGTCACTAATACACTAGTAAACCTCTTAGCCTGTTAGTACAAAATGTGGTTACAGAAATATCAGTAGAATTATTACATGACATAAAAACCAACCTAAGGAACAAGCTGGTATCCGAAACTGGTGGCAAATTCTCAATTAGTAGATCACATTCACACTTTAAGACAAATACTATAGAAATAAAGAGAATATAAATAATAATACGTATATTATTTTTATTTGTTGACTTTAACAAAGCGTTCGATACATTGGAACAGGAGTATATATGGGACGCTCTAAAAAGAAAAGGAGTGCAAGCGAAATACATACCAATTATTAAAACGTATACACAGCGAGCACCGCACAAGTGAAACTTGAATCTACTGGCAACGAATTTCGTATTATAAGAGGTGTACGCCAAGGAGATCCTATATCACCTAAATTATTTTTCCTTCAGCAGTGCTGGAGATGATCTTCAGGAACCTAAACTGAACCAAAAGGGCCTCAATTTAACCTTATGACAACCAGATGTCAAAGAAGTTAGTTACAAATGTAACACTACTTGACTCTCGACTTAAGGCATTATATTGATTGATTTGTATGTCCTTTGTGAAGTAGCCGGGTCGTAACGAGAATAAATGGCAAAAATCTCAACTATTGCAGCATTATTGCAACGATAAAATCGCTCCCTTCTCATTCTCACTTTTTAACTCTTTGGTTTTCCGACCGTTTTAGGTGTTTAGGGTAAGTTTTGTGTCGAGCCTCGAGTTCCGTAGCCTTTAACATTCTGCTGTCGGTTCCTTTTTCATATCGTTTTTAAGCGATCCCGCTACCCCAACCCGGAAAGTGTTTTCTTTTATAAGTAGAGTAATAGTAATAGCGCGCTTAGATAGAACTCAGCTATTTTCTAGGCTGTTTTTTTGACCTGCGCGTACCACGTGTAATACGTGTATAAAGAGTTAATTACAGAACTACAAGAGTGGGATGAGTGTAAGAAACATATTATAATGACGGGCATTCCGGTACCACGTACAGATAATAAGCAGGATGTGCTCTCCCGTGTTTCTTAACAGAGCGTCTTGAAGTAATCAAGACACATGTATCTAATTATCCCGAAAGGCCAAATCCAGCAAAAATTGTGTGGCTAGGTAAATATGACCCTGGCAAAGTGCATACTCTTCAGATCTGGTTTGCATCTCAAGAAATTAGTAAAACTATACTGCGAAACAAAACACAAAAACAAACTCCACAGCAACTGCTGTTAAAATCTACCATAAACACCGTCCCAGCAGAAATATATGCAGTATCTGAGAGATGACTTGATGAAAAGCACGGAGAATGGAGAAAAAAACTTTTCGATTATGTATATCCAGGGAGTACCTATAAAAGCTATCAGCTCTCATTTAGAGCCAAGCTTCTAACTTTACAAGCCCTAATTTCACAAATTACACTTTGGTCAAAATATGTGGCTTGCCCGTTTTGCTAACATGAGAAGGGCGTAAAGTGGAGGATAATTTTCAATTCAAATGACCAATTTGCTCTGCTTTTCCAACGAATAAAGCAGAGTAGAGGAAACTGTTTAATTTGATTTATTTTTTAAACTAGTAGAGCAAAATGGATGATAATTTTCAATGAAAATATCCATTTTGCTCCACCTTTCCGACTAATAGAGAAAAGTAGATTAAAATGTCCAATTTAATCTATTTTTTCAACTAGTAGAGCTAATTGGAGCATAATTATCAATGAAAACGAACACTTTGCTCTACCTTTCCAACAAATAGAGCTAATTGGATTAAAATGTCCAATTTGATATATTTTTTCAACTAGTAGAGCAAATTGGACGCTAATATCCAATGATAAATGTCCAAATTGCTCTAGCTTTCCAACTAATAGAGCAAAATGGATGAAAATGTCCAACTTAATCTATTTTTTGAACTAATAATAATAACAATAATTTATTGCGTATCACATTATAATTCAAGGTGGAACAAAAGAGAATAGGTATACAAATACCCTGCAAGGGCACAGCAACACGGGCTATATTTATATAATACAACAACTAACTTTACGTCTCGGCTACATAATATGAAATATTATTTTCACTATAAACTATATGTTTTTGCACTTCTTATAACGTAACTTAGTGGTTTTCAGTGGGGTATGGTTTATAAACTTACATGAAAATAATTGTTTAAGGTGTAATAACATTTATCAATACGGAATAGTTTTAATTGTTTAGTGAATGCCGTAGGTATTTCTATATTTTTTATAAAATTAGGTAGTTGGTTATAAATTTTTATCATCATATGGTGGGGGCTTTGTGTTATTATTTTCATCCTGGAGAAGGGCAATATAAGTTTTTTGAGATATCCATCGTTTCTTCTAATATCTGTTTTAGGCGTGTAAGATCAAATTGGTTTTTAATAAATTTGCTCGATTTAAAGATGTACATGGATGTTAAGGTACGAGTAAGGATTTTAAACTTAATAAAGTAAGGTCAACAAGATTGCATACGGTCTACTTTTGCAATTATTCTGACGCATTTCTTTAGCAAGATAAAGATCGTTTGTACTTCTGAACAGTGTCCCCACAATATGAGTCCGTACGACATCCTTGAATAAGCGTAAGCATAGTACGCCGCGAGAGCCGCCGGGGTGTCGGTGACGCGTTTGAGGTGCTGGAGTGCGTCGATCTGAATGAAGAGAGTTTATTTGATAGGTTTTGAATTTGTTGTTTCCACGTAAGATTACTGTCCAAATCCACATCCAACAAAGACGCGGAAGTTACAGTCGTTAACTTAATGTTACTATGAGTATAACATATAGGTAATGCTGGTTTTTGATACGGTTTAAATTGTATTACTTTTGTCTTATTCAGATTAAGCTTTAAATTGTTTGATTGTAGCCAGGTTATAATTTTGTGTAATAATTTACATAATTCCTTTTCGGCCTCGGTCACGTTAGTACAGGGAAGTAGGACAGAAATGACATCAGCGAAGAGCACGCACTGGTTATCTAATATAGTTGGTAAATCATTTATATAAATTAAGAAAAGGCAACACCCTAAGGCACTACCTGATGTGTTGAATATTTCCCGTATCAAAATCTGTGAACTCTACATCAACATATTGTGAGCGGTTGCTGAGATAAGACGTAAACCACTCATGAGCTACTCCCCTGATTCCAGAAGTGTATAATCCAACAACATTTAACAGCAGACTCTGTCATAGGCTTTGCTCATGTCGAGCAGAAGTCCCACGGCATGTTTTTTATTATCAATTGTTTCAATTATTTGTTAGATGTATTTATATATAGCTAAAGTAGTCTAGCTATCACAATTCGCTATAATATACGTACAGACAGACAGACAGACAGAGAGACGGACAGTGGAGTTTTAGTAATAGGGTCCCGTTTTTACCCTTTAGATACGCAACCATCAAAAGTAGGAGAACAAGTTCGACAAAAACAGTTCAATTTGCTCTATCATAAAACCTAGTAGAGCAAATTAGAGAAAACAGTCCAATTTTCTCTACCATTCCAACTAGTAGAGCAAATGCGTGGAAAATGTCTAATTTGCTCTATCGTTAAAATCCGTTTGAGCAAAGCAAAGTAGAGCAAATTGGAGAAAATCAGTTTGATTTGTTATATTAGTAGATACAGCAGTAGAGCAAAGTGGATAGATTCTCCAATTGATAGTCTGACTTATTTAGATTCTGACAAAATGCTCAACAGGGCCTCTATTTAACTGCGTTATAACGATATCGTATTTTACGTGTTTCCGTATTGTCAACGTTTTGATGACTCTTATGTCATTTACAATAATGGCGCCTGTGACATAAACGATTCTTAAACGAGTCAAACACGATATCGTTTTAGGGTCATTCTTGAGAATTGGATTATTCATCTCATTCCCCTGTCGTTTTTTATTTTAATAATTTTTAAACTAGTTACAATATAATATGAAATTTTACTTAATTATAAGCGTATTTATCGAATGGGCATCACATTCTGTCAGCTAGGTACAGAAATATACCACTTTAAAGTTTAGCTGCCAGGGGAATGATAAAAACGACAAGGGAATGATAAAATTTAAAAGGGAATGTTAAAAATGACAAGGGAATGATATCTTCAGCAGTATTGAGATCAGATGTTTTATTTAGTAAAATAACATTTTAACAAATTAACAGTCTTCTGGTAGCATTAATTGGTATTTTTTCTATAATCATATAATTTTTTTTTAAAAAATCTACAAAAATAAAAATTGACAGTCTTCTGGTATCATTAATTGGTATTTTTTTTAATCATCTAATAGACTATTGTCATAATCATTTACTAGAGTAATTCTTCTCTAGATTTCTTAGGACCTATTTTTAATAGTGATGATATCTAATCACTCGTGGTTGATGGCAAAACGGACCTGAAATATGTTTATTCATAAGATATCGAAATTTTTTTTTTTATCTCATATTCGTGAAAACCGAAATAATAATCTGAACCTTTAATTTAGTCCTGCTATCAATGAAATAAAATTCCAAATAAATAAATTAATCATATCGCCGCTTCCGCGGCAAGAAGATATAGAGAGACATTCCACCAACTAAAGAGAGGAACCTTTTAAAGGAAAAATAATCATAACGTTTACGTTTTTACAGGTTTATACACATTAAATTTTTATAAGTACAACTTAGTTTGTAAGCTTTTTTTGGTAAATACAAATTAAAATTTCATATAGGTACACTATGTATCTGCCATACGAACATAATGATTTAAGGACTGAAATGATAAGCTCTAACTCAAATGAATATATTTTGATACATGTTGTTTTATTTATTTTTTCCATAAAAAATCATTGTGACATCAGAAACATTTGATTAATAACTATCCATTAAAACTTTGCATTACATTGCTGTTCGATGAGAACTTTAAAAAATAATTACGGTCTTTTATTATGGTTTTTATGTTTTTTTTAATTGATTTATTTTTATTATAAAATCATTAACAGTACTTTGGTTAAAATTTATGTTCTTATAGAAGAAATACACTGTATACACTTTCTTTTGTAAGCTTTTTTTCACGTATGTACACATAAAAAATACATACACCTTAGTGTGTAAGATTTTTATCTTATCTACATATTAAAATTTCATATGTACACCTTAGTTAGTTAGTCCGTAGCTTTTTTCAGGTTTATTGCTTTTTTTAGGAATATACACATTAAATTTTAATATTTACAACTTAGTTTGTAAGCGTAAGCTAATATGCACTCAAGTGCTTTGTGCAACCAGAATTGCACAAGATAGCCCTTATTTGTTAATAAATAAGGTCGATCAAATTTGCATCAGCACTCAAGTCGGTAAAAAAGTATATATTAGCAAAGTGGTTTCAAATCAATTTGTCCCATAATGGCGCTTTAGTCTTTTTACATCGGAAGGGACGATATGCAATGCGAATTAAAGGAAAAATATTGTTTTTTTTCTAGGCAACTTAAGAAAACTATCATCACCTTGTTCAAAAAGTCAAGGGAATGGGAACCAGGGGAGTGAGAAAAAGTATGTTTCTTGTCGATTGTACTGAAACTGTTATTTTTACAGGAATAACTAATAAATCAACAACACATTCACTAAACACTGTATGCCAATTGCAAGAAATAAAATTTATATTCAAATTCAAGGTAATGATAATCTCAGTGAACCAAAGACAGGGAAATGATATATTTACCTTCATAGCTCAGAGCTCCAACCACGAGTCACGTCCTGTTCCCACGGCGTTGGAAGCGCTACTGACGCTTGTCAGGCACGGTGGGCGCAATGCGTCGGAACACGTTTAAGTAGGGATGTGCACATTGTTTAGTGAGACAACAAGGGAATGATAGGTAAGCTCCGGACAAACCTTTCATGTAGATTTAAAAAAAAACTATGATAAACCCAGCAACCATATTTTTTCTTTCAAATCAATAACTTATATGCTAACAATTGAACTAAATACAATAATTAATTTCAATCCATATCTTAGCCTTTTCAGGGTCGTTTGTTCCCAAAATGGTGAATGGACGCAACAAGGGAATGATGTATTAGGGGTTTGATATTTTTTTACGACTTATTCTAATTACTTTAAACACAAAAAAAAACCTGCCCTAGGTAGGTTGAGTGGTAATGTAACGAAACATTTTTAGTAAAGTGAATTGTTTTAATTGTACGGGTACTTTTTTCCTCTGGACGTTGAAAATTGACCCTTTCAAGAATCACCCTTTAACGCACCTGAATAGAGGCCCTGGCTTACTTCAAATCTGTCCTGGCTCGCCTAAAGAACTTTTTAAAGCTTTTTATCTCACGAAAAAATATTATGACAATTGTTTCGCGTATACAGTTATCCTTCTCTTTCATATCATTTTCCAAATAACGTATTTTGTGCATGTACCATATTAAGAATATGTGAATATTAACGGAATTTTTGTAATCCTTAATAGAGTGTTATTGTGTTTTGTGTTGTCACGACGAAGAGGGAAGTCCTAGTTACTAAGATAACGATGTATTCAGTTATCAATGACCCCATCAGTATGTGTTTCACCGATGGTCTTTGTTTCAGCCTACGGTTAAGGCTTACTCCACACTGCCTTTGACGGCCTTCCGTACGGGTCGCAGTTAAGGGTCTCCACCATTTCCGCCTTGTCCTAGTCGTGTCTTTGCCTACCTTTACAGCCAACCTCGGCGCCGTACAGCTGTAACATCTCCTTTTCGTTCCTTATCAAATTTCAACGGACGCGCAGACACCGGCCTACGCATCCGCTGAAATGGACACACCGCGCAGCTTCACAAAAACTGACAGCCAAGGCTTAGTTATAAAGCCCCGTTGGAGCTCTTTGGGTACGAAACCTTGAAAATTAACAACAGTAGAGGTAAGCAAATTCTGGTTGTGTATTTTTTAACACTGACCCGCAAGGTAAAATGATAACAACTGATGCTTGTGGAAACTCTAGTAAATTATGTAAGCTGGACAAGCTGACACGTCGTTGCAATCACAAATAATTACTGCCACTATTCAGGTCGTAGCTGCCAAAGAAGGCGGCTAGCTACATAATAATAGTATAATAATTTTAAACTTAATGTGATTTCTAATAGGGTATAGATTTCTTCGAATACTAGTACTATGCAGTTAGCAGCCTTCTTTGGTATCACGGCACGTAGGAAGCCAACACCGCATGTTTTGACAGTTTGCATTGAAAACTGAATTTAAATTATTTATTATGTTGCTTAAAAGCTCGCTGCAAAGAAAACAAACTTAGTGGGTGAATCAACTTTTAAAGTCCTCCTTTTCTACACGCTAATAAAAACTTACTAGAATATGTGAGATTGATAATGGTTTACACATGTTAAAATTAGATAATCAGATTTTCGGATTTCACTATTCATAATCATAAACCAATTCTATCATTTTGTAAAAACATGGTAACGCAGTGGAAAATGCACGTTTTTCATACAAAACCCGGGGACAATCGTCCCCTGCGTTACCTGATATATTTGTGTAAATCATAGAAGAATTTTTAAAATTGTCAGCTAGAAAGTAAGTTTAATTGTCTGATTTATTCAATATATTGACCACATCAAAAAAAATAATTGCATTCTACCAAATTAAGGTGACATAGTGAGACATGTCGAAAATTGGGGAGTACCTTAAAAGTTGATTCACCCTAGTATGTTTTCTTCGATGCGCGTTATTTAAGGAAAGAACATGATTCATACTTAATTCATAGTTCATACGCGATAAAAGATATACTATTAATATATATATATATATATTATCCTAAGAGACAGGTTTAAAAGCGTAAACTGTAAAAGTAATAGCCTATATCAAAGTCGGTTACGAGATTGCTATTACATTATTTACTACTTGTGGCCGGACGCCGGCTTTGATATAATTTCATGTATGATTCAATTAATTGTTACAAACCTAAAACAGAGACCAGGGCCTCTATTCAGGTGCGTTAAAACGATATCGTGTTTGACACGTTTAAGAATCGTTTATGTCACAGTCGCCATTATTGTAAATGACATAAGAGTTATGAAAACGTTGAAAATACGGAAACACGTCAAATACGATATCGTTTTTACCGTGTAGAATCTCGGCCCTGTTGCTTTTAAGTGTTGTATGAACGTTATATTATTTTTTATTCAAGTAGGTGTTGTGGTACCTAATGGATAAATAACGAATACGACAATTAGAAACTAGAAAATAAGTAAAAGTTAGCTGCTAAATAAAAAATATGCTACCTGCTTGTTTAAGAAATTGATATCATATTCCGTTTTCTTTGCTTTCACTATTAATTTATGAGACCATATCACAACGCATATTTTATTTACTAACCATGTATTTACTTATATTTAGATGATCTATTTGATGATGATGACTATAATTAGATGATCTTTTATTTTAAATTCGGCTGTTATGGTCTCAATTCTTACCTAAATTAACTTAATGGGAAGGGGGTTAAAATCACAATCACTCAAATAAGTCAGAGGGGATTAAGTATTAAGTATTATATATACATTTATTTACTTTTCCATGATATAGGTTTTCTACAATACCTATATATATTCAAATATACAAGTAAAATATCAATACTAATTTAAAAAAACATTTTATAAAACCTATAATCTATGTGCCGTATCTAGGAGTACTGTTTTCTGTATCTAGCCCCTGATCCAGCCATCTAGCGAGTATGTTGAGGTGCGACTCTTCGAGACTCTTCGCCATGAGACTGTTCGCCAAAAGCAACTATCAGGACCAATGATCGTCGGGTCAACATCCCACATGGCGGTCTCGTCGTGAGCCTTAACGAGGTTCTCGTCATGCGGGATGGTGACGTTGACGAGCACTGCCGAGCATTGAGATCGATCTGTAAACACGTTATCAGGCTTATCGGCGACTAAAATTCTACGAGTACACGGTAAAACGACGTGTACGAAACGATTTTGACGTGTTTCTGTATACACTGGTCAAAATCTTAGCCTGATTGTGCAATATGTGGTTACAGAAGAAGTATTTTTTACACTTTGTTTGTATTTTTTAGCTCTGCCTACTTTGCGTCCTCTGGGAATAAAGGTGTGGTGTTATGTATGTAAGTATGTGTGTCCATATTATTAACATTTTGATAGGTCGTATTTAGTTGACAATAATGAACGTTGAGTTAAAATCAAAACCATAATACGTCAAAGACAATACGGTTTTATCGAGTTAAATATACACCGTGTTTTTTTTGATTTACGATAACTTTAAGGGCACGTTCTTCAAGTCAAATTAAGCTAATTTCCCGAAGACAGACATATGATAACTCGTACGGTTATAAAGATATTCAATTATTAAAATTAATCAGTTAATCACGTTAAACTAATGTAAAAGGCTCTTAATTGATACCTAACAATTTTCTTTTAATTACCTATTATGAGTAAAGAGTTTTCAATTGTTAGGTCGTGCACCTGTCAAGTGTTATCTTTACTTGTGTGTGTGTATGTCACGCTGACTTGACGTATTTGACACTATGAGTTAACTCTAAAGACCCTTTTAGAATGATTAAAGACACAACATTTAATTACTTTGTTCTAAACATTTTTTTATTTTATTTTTGCAATATTTTAAAATCTAATGTACCACGTAGTTTCTATACGTGTACCTAACAATATGCCGAAGTTATCGTAAATCAAAAAAAACACGGTGTATAGGTCGTGGATTTGTTCTTCGCGACGGGCTCAAGCTAGATGCGAGCTGTTTCTTGGCGGCGGTTAGAAAGATAATATAGTGGTGTACCAATCGGCATTGACCATTCTACGATCTTCAAGAGGAATAGTAGCCACGTGACCCGATTTGGAGACAAACGTAGCCACCATCTTTTTGGCCGTGCTGCGAGAACGAATAACATTTGTTGGCTTGAGCTCATCTTCGTAGACCCATACTCGAGATTGGTTTTTTTTTTTATGTTAAGGTTCTCCTTAACGTCCTAAACGTACGTGTGCCTTCTGGCACACGAGTACTCAGGCCACCTGATGGTAAGTGGAATCTGAGACCCATAGACATTTGAATTCTCAAGACTATAATCCTAAGACCTCAAATGCGTTGCCAACCCTGAGGACTAAGATGGAATGCCTCTATGCTAGTAATTTTACCGGTTTTTATTTTCAGGCTCATATGCATATATCCAACACTCGTCACCGGATACAATGCTAAAATCTGCATTTGAGCTTCCTCCGTTGAATTTATTCAAAGTTCAGAGGCATCAATTGACACGAGTCGTTTTCTGCTCCTCAGACAATCAGTGAGGGATCCAACGGGAAAACAACTTTCGCACGCCTAATTGTTCCTGTAAAATGATTTGTATCTGACTCATTCCAATGCCCAAACACTCTTGAATCTCCCGATATGACACATGTCAGTCTTCCTTTAACAGCTGACGCACAGCATCGACGTTTTCTTGCGTGACTGTCGATTTTGGTCGACCTTCACGCACGTCGTCCGTGAGGGATAGACGGCCACGTTGAAATTCTGCATACCACCTGTATATTGTCGTCTTTGAAGGTGCTTCATTACTAAAAGCAACAATCATCCGGTCTCCACATTGTTTTTGTGATAATCCACTTTTAAAGTCGTAACAAATCATAGCTCTTAAATTTTCACGGGACTATTCCATTTTCAGCATCGCCTCGACGACTCCAAAAAACAATTGAAACCGAACCATAGCTTTTTTTTTCTATGTGGCCAGTGCGTTAAAATAATGAAACTTTAGAGATTATAAAAAGGTATGATATGTGTCAAAAATATGTTTCTAAGTATTAGATTCCCGAAACTTTCAGTGCAGCCCTCGTAGAGTACTAACCTTATCACTGATTTCTATACATACTTCATACACCGTATTTGGGAGTCTGGGTATTTGTTCGTTGGTATATTTATATTTGGGTTGAATTTTTGTCATGCATGATTTTATAAACTGGAGTCAAAGAGTGGTGGTTACAGAGTTGTAGCTCTAAGCATACAAGCTTCCAAAACGACTGAAAAATATCTTTTCTAGTGATGTTATCGGAACATTTCAGACGACAAGCACATGGTTCTTGCATACTACGGGCAGAAAGTCTTTGTTGGATTTTGAGCTGGATGTGTAAGCTTGCCCTGTATTCCTAAGTCTTTTAGTAATATTTTGCTTCCAGTTGCTAGGATTAGGATAACGCTTTTAAACATTTTGTTACAGTTGTATTGTTACAGTCAGTCATAGTACTCTGGGGCTCAGAAAGAGGTGAATCAATTGACGAGCTGCTTGAAGAAGAACTTCTTAAAAGGTTCTGAATATTGTTAAGAGCTTGAAATGTAGGATTGTCATCGCTTCACTCAAGGTGACATTCAAGCTCATTAATAGGTGATACGCAATAAGAGGACATATTTTCCTTGACCAACCTATTTTTGACCACGCATTCCTTAGGTCATTACTAGCAAAACATTTATATGAACCCCAGTCAAATTCGGCTGTTTTGAAGATTTTATCATTTTCATGTTAACTGTTTATTTTGTTTACTAAATTACATTAAGCTCTTTTTACTCCTAATGACCTAATGAATGCGTGGTTGATATTTTTCGGGTTGCTCGGACCCATGGTGTATATACTAGATTTAATAAAAACTTCAAAGCCAGGGGCTATAAAACCAACAATACACTTAGCAGCTATTGATGAAAAAAGGAGAAATATGCCCAGTAAGCATTCTCAAATCTTACTTAATTATTACTCAACCCTTAAGACCAACAATTGATTACTTAATTTAAACTTTATAAAAACCCGAGGTGGATCTACACAAACAACCAGCCGCTGGATCAAGGGCACCTTGGGAGATGCTGGGTTCGACACAATATATTCACAGTCGTCAGCACCAGGTACGCCTCAACTTCAGCTGCTAAAAGATGTAGTATCAACATATAATTATATGATTCGTAAAACCGCGGGATGGACCAACAGCTCGTCCACATTTGCAAAGTTCTATAATAGGCCTTTACAAGAAGACCCCACTTAATGTAGCACTTTTATTTTTTAATCTGTAAAATAGACAGACATTGTTAATTTATGCCCCTGCTTTTTTATATTATAGTGATTTATATCGATATAGGATTAAATGGGCATTTTCAAAATAAAGTGTATCCTAGTTAATGTTTTTTAACTTTCCTTAACTAGGGTACACTATACAATGAAAATGCCCTAATAAATCATTTTATGTTCCCTATGTTGTTAATTTATCATTCTCAACCCTAATTTAAACAGCTACACCGTAAACGTCTCTGACAATGAGAGGGGTAAAATTAGGTGATCAATAGTACATTATACTCTTGGCGCGGAAAGTAAGGGATTGCCTAAAGAGGTGGTTAGCAGGCCGAGCAATAGCGAGGCCTGCTAAGATACGAGGCAGGCAATCCCATTTCCACCGAGGCTTATATAATGCTTTATAATAAATGCGAGGAAATGATACAAATACTTTAATAGATGTATTTGTTACAAAAATGAATTGAGATATACCTACTCTCTTTTTTAAAACTACAAGTCGCACCTTTAGAACGAAAGTGACCCAAAACGAAATTTTGACATAATGTAGTTTTGATGTGAAACGACCCTTTATAGAACTATCTAAGTGGTGGTTAATCAAAAAGTGGCTTATCTGTGCCAGAATAATACCGACTGCTATTGTGGGTCTCTTTCATACTTTCAAATTACCAATCCAGTGTCGGAGCGGTAACGCTTCTTTTAGTGTTGCGACGACTACTGGATAAGCAGCACGTCCTTTTGATGCCGAAAAAGTGACTTATTACGGATTGAGTCGTTTTGCTTCCGAAAGTAACGGTAAGTGTATTACTATTATTATCGAAATTAAAGTAACCCATTTCAAGTTAGCAGTGTTTTATACCGAATTTTTGGTAGTATTTTTGACTCATTCTTCTCTAAGCCAGTTTGTTAACAATAATGGCATGACTTTTTGTGACTAAAGAAGATTTATGTCTGTATCTTAATTATCATAGTCTTATGTCTTACATCTTATTAAGGAATAAGTCTCTGTTATAAAATTTAGAAACTATTAGTTGGGTTTAATTAGATTTGTGTCGTTTTTATTCTATACTAATGCATGCATTTTCAATATTAGGTACATAATTGTGTAATAGAACAAAGGTATTAATTCGTATTGGTGAATGCGTTGCTTTTAAGGCTTTTTTGGCTTTGGATTAACTATTTTATTTGAAGAACCCCGCAGCAAACATAGGAAAAAAGTGGTTTCAGTCAAATCTCACGAAATTTTAGTATGATGTTGATTCAAATCTCCTGATTATTTTTTTATAAGGGCACAACTCTCTCAGAAGTATACTTTCAGAAATAATCAATTTATTTATTTTATATATGTTAGCTATTTTACGTAATTCCTCCTCTTTGCACAGTTATGCGGCATGTCGTTCGCAACATAGATAACCGATGAAATGACATGTCGACGTGACATAAACATTATAAAGGTCACATTTGTGTCACTTAACTTCACCCTATTCTCTTGACTTGATTTTATCTACACGACAGTCTAACACTAATAATTCTGACCGATGGATTAACTCATCTTTATCTTCGATCGTAATTATAATCACATGAATTAAAATAAATAATAATACACGGGTTTAAACAGGCGGACATAACTGACAGTTGGTGACTGCATGAAGTCAGAACGTCAGTAAATGTCAGTGTGTATCATTCCAATATATCGAGTTTAGAAAACACGTCGCTTAAATAGAAAAATTAAACTTGATTATATCTGAAAGTATACATCTGAGAGAGTTGTGCCCTTATAAAAAAATAATCAGGAGATTTGAATCAACATCATACTAAAATTTCGTGAGATTTGACTGAAACCACTTTTTCCCTATGTTTGCTGCGGGGTACTTTATATTCTGTGTGTATCTTTAATAGTTTATTAAATGATATAATTATAATGATTTTTGATATGTTTCAAGGAGTGGAGGAAAACCCCCTGCCTCTTGGCCTGTAAACGTGATATCCCAAGAATCGGAGCCGGAGTGTGAAAGTGTCGGAACGAAGTGTTTGCAGGACTCAATCAGCGAAAACATATCACATAGTCCATCGATTATTAAAGATACTCGTGATTGGGAAATAATTACCACAAATCAAAGTCGAAGTTCTGGTCGAGTTGAAACTGTAAGCAAATTTTATTTTCCGAATATTCTGCGTGTATCTCGAATAGTTTATTAAATGATATAATTATAATGATTTTTCGATATATTCCAAAGGAGTGGAGGAAAATATTAAGCCCTGTAAACGTGATATCCCAAGAATCGGAGCCGGAGTGTGAAAATAATGAGCCACAAACTAGGCAAACATATTTTCGAAGCAGCAGCGTATCTTCTTCGACTTCTAGTTCGTCTAAAACGAGCTCAAATTCAGATTCTAGTATGTCTAGCAGCAGTACAAGTTCTATAAAACAAACTAAAACTGATATTCCTACTACAAGTGCAACTGTAAGTACATCTCAACATTTACCGAGCAACAGTACCGGCCAATATAATAGGTTGGTCAAGGAAAATATGCCCTCTTATGGCGTATCACCTATTAATGAGCTTGAAAGTGACCTTGATTTAAGCGATGACGATCCTACATTTCAAGCTCTTAACAATATTCAGAACCTTTCTAGAAGTTCTTCTTCAAGCAGCTCGTCAATTGATTCACCACTTTCTGAGCCCCAGAGTACCATAACTGACTGTAACAATACAACAGTAACAATTTCTTAAATTTTTTAAATGCGTTATCCTAATCCAAGCAACTGGAAGCAAAATATTACTAAAAAAAACTTAGGAATACAGGGCAAGCTTACACATCCAGCTCAAAATCCGACAAGGAGTTTTCTGCCCGTAGTATGAAAAAACCATGTGCCTGTCGTCTGAAATGTTCCGATAACATCACTGAAGTAAATACAAAAGATATTTTTCAGTCGTTTTGAAAGCTTGGATGCTTAGAGCTACAGAGACAGTTTATAAAATCATGCATGACAGAAATTCAATCCAAATATAAATATACCAACGCGCAAACACCCAGACTCCTAAACGATGCTTTTTATTTTACTGTAGAGGGTACCAGAATTGGGGTTTGCAAAAAATATTTCATTAATTCATTAGATATAACAGACAGGCAGATTAGGACGGTAAAACAAAAAAACAGGTTTCATAGCTCAAGAACAAAGCGGCAAAAATTATAAAAGAAAAAAATAGACGAAAATATTATTCAAGACATGATAGATCATATAAATTCAATACCACGGATTGAATCCCATTATTTACGGGCATCTACGTCAAGGGAATATATCGATGGCGGGCGAACCTTGAAAGATCTCTGGCGTGATTTTTCAACAATTAGAGAACAGCAAAACAAACCACCAGTTAAATACTGGCTATATCACAATATCTTTACGACTAAATTTAATATAGGATTTTTCAGCCTAAAAAAGACCGATGTGATTTCTTTCTTGAATTTGATCTGGCATCTTTACGGCGAAAAGCGGAACTGGGGGGTTATCATGAGCTAGCTTTGCAGTTCATTTTACGGTCAGCGTAAAGGACAGAGCTATGGCAATTATATAGCTCTGTCCTTTTCTCTGAGCGTAAACAGAACTGCAAAGCTAGCTCATGATAACCCCCCTGAAAGAGAAATATTATGATATGCATATAAAAGAGAAAAATCTTTGCAGACTGGAAAAAAAGACCGATCTTAGTAATATAACTGATGAAAATATTTGCACAGTATATGATCTTCAAGCGGTTATGCAATGTCCAAATGAAGAGATCAGTTCTTTCTATTATGTATCCAAGTTAAATTGCTTGAACTTTACCATGGCTCAATTAAAAAAGAAGGCTACTAACCAGGAATCAGGAGATGTGTGTGGAGACGTCTTTTGTTTATTTTGGGATGAGACACAGGCCAAACGAGGGGCTAATGAAATTGGGTCTTGTGTTCTGGATTATTTAAATAAAATAAGCGAAAATTCGCCAGATAAAACGCTGAATATATTTTTTTACACTGTTTATTGCATGCCTGTATTCCTATGCAGTTTCACATTTCTCAAATATTAAAAGGCCACACACAGAGCGAGGGCGATAATGTCCATTCGCTAATTGAAAAAGAAATTAAGAAAAATCTTAAATCCGGTCCAATATACACGCCCCACGAGTACGTCGCTACAATAAAGAGTGCCAAAAAAGTGGTCAGCCTTATAATTAACAATAGTTGGGCTATGATTTTATACTCGATTTAAAATCATCACAACTGCAGTGGGGTTATAACTTCAATAAAAATAATAACAGACCCGTTATTTGGCATGACCTTAAGGTATTAAAATTTATGAAAACTACAAAACATCTTACACACAGGAAACTTTTGAACAAGTGGATTTTAGAAACAAAAGAAAGAAAATGCCAGGTTTAGAAGACATTTGTCGTTAATAAAGCATATAAAGGAAAGTTCAAGTTAACTGAAAAAAAAAAAAAAGGTATCAACGAAATGTTACGCAAGAATTTAATACCAAGTTACTACACTTCTATTACTTCTGATAATTAACCTTTTATTTATTCGCTTTTAAGTAGGTATGGAACATAATGTTCCTAAGAAAGACTAACTTACTAAACTTTATTTATTTTTTTATTGTTTGTATTATTTAATCACATAAAACTACTCAGCAAGGAAGATCTCATCTTATTTTTAACAAGACGCAATAATTAATTAAGTTTATATACTAGTGTCATGTACGTACAAAATATGCCGCTATGAGTGACAAATAGACATTTAAGAATAATGATTAACGTGATGTTTTACAAAGGCTTAATAATGGTAATAAATAAGATCGTGTAACTCTCCATCTTAAAGAAATGTCCAAGTTTGTATTATGTTATCTTGTTTTTTTTAAAAGTAATTTTTAAGTACTGCCTACTTACTGAGGCTGTAAAATAAGGAATTAAATAAAATTTTGGCTTTTTATTATTTTACCATTGTGGCTTATTTTATAACTTTCTGTCAATATTTTAGAGTGAAACTGAGGAAATACGTATTACGTCAATATTTTTATTAAACTTGTAGAAATAAAAGAGACTTAATCCTTATTTGGTCAAATTACAACAATATGTTTTAGTGTAAAAGTGACCTAAAAGCGATTTATTTTAGGAAAGCCCTTGTATTCAAAAGACATATAATCAAAAATAAAAAAATATAACAGGACTTGTAGCGTAATAACCACTACATAAAATCAGCCAAAAATATTTCACCTTAGTAAAGTATTTTATTATAACCGTTAAAACAAGGCGATGATTCGACCAGTCCAGATATTATTTTGCTCATTTCCAAAAAGTTATGATTTTTGTAAGGTCACTTTCGTTCTAAAGGTGCGAAGTATTGAGATTTCACAATGACTCGCCGCCCGCCACCGCCGCCCCAGCGCTGCACCCAGCTTTTATTAAATTGGGTGTATGGGATTTTTTACTTTAGTCGTTGATTTTACAGGTATTTTAAATAAAATATCGAAAAGAATGTGTCCATGTTTATGTTACTCCTAGAAAAAAAAAACATTTTCGGTCATCGTTTTTTTTATAAAAAAAGCTATACTTTCCGAGCACCTTAAATGAAGTTCTATCATACTTTTACTAAGCTCGTTGTCAGAGACGAACGGCCCACCACTCCCGCTAATCATGCCTTCCCCTTGATACAGGGTTGCTCACTAGCTACTTCAAACGTAATGGAGACGAAGCAGTGCTGCCACCATAATGTCAGCCAGTGTGATGACGTTTGTTGCAAGCAGCGTAAACACACCGTAAATGTCTCCGACAGCGAGCTTTATTAAAATGATAGAACTTGACATGCTAAGTTCATTTAATCATCTTATTATTTATTACTTTATTACCTTGTGATATATTTTTGATGAATTTGTTTTTTTAATCTTGTGGTCATTGGAAGAAGACGTTATTTACTCAATCATACTATTCTGTGTTACTTTGGAACCTAAACACGTTCTTGAATATTTATGAATGCTTGATATAATCTTATATATAAAATTCTCGTGTCACAGTTTTCGTTCCCATACTCCTCCGAAACGGCTTGACCGATTCTCATGAAATTTTGTGAGCGTATTGAGTAGGTCTGAGAATAGGCCAAAATCTATTTTTCATACCCAAAAGTGACATAAAAAAAATGCAGCGGGCGAAGCCGCTGGCGGATCGCTAGTAATGATTATAAAAAGATGTGTTTTAAGAGCTATTTATTCGTAATACTGCCTTATTTAATATTGTATGATAAAACAATATAGGAACTCTTTTTTTTTTTTCGTAAAGTGGAATATACGCCTAGCCTGGCAAGCTGATTTTACAATGGGCTACCGTACATCACGTCGTAGTATCACATTGATATTATAATTGCGAATGAGTATGTGCGAGTTGGTACGTTTGTTCACACTAAAGCGGCTAGACGGATTGTGATAATATTTGCAATGGAGATAGCTTTATACCCTGAATTAACATAATGGTTTCCTTTTATTCCGAAATATCAATGCCAATGCAGACAAAGTTGCGGGCAGAACCTAGTCTTTACCATGTGAATGGATCGGATATGTGGATTAGTTCAATTTTAAATCTAAAATGCAAACACCATTAACCGATTGAGCTTTGCGTAAAATAACAAGCAATTTAGAACCCTTTTGCGAGCTACACAAAGTTTTGTATAATTTACAAGTATTGATAGATATCGTGTCATTGCATGAGCTCGACTGCAAAAGTTCGTGACAGTGAAATAACAAATAGTGCAGAAGGATCTATTGCGTTGTTCGGAAATACAAAGGAAAGAAAAACTAAATCCAGCTATTTTATACACTGAATCGTAGCACTTTATGAACAAATAAAACAATATCTCAACTTACTTTCACAACCTTATTTTTAGTCAAATATCCTCATTTAAAGCAAAGCCGCAAATACTGTTCCATATTATACCGATAGCCTACATTATCACTCAGGAGCAGGGCTTATTATATTACTTACCATCAAATAAGTGGATTTCCTGACTATGTATTACGTATCGGAAGAGAATGTGAAAAAGGGCAAAACAGATTTATTCAACGATAGTAAGTACCCTCACATTATGTTGTTAGACTTTTCTAAATATAATAAGTACACAGTGTGAAACACGAGGATGCGGCTCACTTCTTGGTTTGCCGTATATTGACGCAACCGCGCAATGTTACTTTGAGTGGCAGGGCGCACCTTCAAATACCATATATTAAGATGTTTTTACAGATTACCAAAAAACTCAACCTGAAATCTTGATGACTCCATTGATTTCAACTGATTTTTCTGGCTACCGTGCCACATTTCAATCGGCAATGAAAGTCACTATAATAACTGGACAAATGTTTGGTTTAAATCCTGTATTGGGCGTTGCTGAATCTGACTCTAGAAAATTAAGGTAGGGTTGGTAATTAATATTAAAGTAAAGTTTTTCAATATGCATTTTTTTCCTTAATCAATATATTGTATAAAGAGGGTGTTCATTCATTTCATATTTTGTCTCGACGTGAAAATGTGTTAACAGGTTTTACATATTGCGTAACATGTCCTGCAAAAAGAATCTTAAAGCCATCTCGTATCCAACTTAATATAGTACGATTATTCGTAAGTTTAACCCAGCACTCATAAAAAGCTTTAAGTCGACCAGCATGTACCTGTGTTAATGCTGGGCCGGTGCACATGGCTTGTTGTAGCCCGTTCTGGGCTGCGTGTGTGAAGGGCCCGGCGCTGGTGGTCTGCGGGCTGCCGACGTGTTCCTCTGCGGCCCTGTACCTTCCTAATCTATAATCCTTGTTGTTCAATGGCCTTTAAAGGCCTTGACAGTTTACTGCCGAAAAGAGTCTCGTCCCTCTCGACGTCTTGAATTACATTCAGAAACATCTTATCTAACCCGGGAGTAACTAGTTTTATTCTAGATTGCGACTCTGAATAGTGTAGATCTGTCAAAATCCGACATCCATCAAATATATTTTTTATAGCCTGTACCTTACTTTGTTTATCTTTAGTGGCTAACAGAAGACTCGTGGCTTTTTTCATAGCTGATATTCCGATGCCTAACTGCTGTTGTGATGACTCGATTTTCTTGTAACAGCCTCTTGCGATGTCCGTACCTGCCGCGGCAATCTCGGTGTTTAAGGACGGTGCTCTTAATAATTTTCATATTTCCGGTATGGTCCTCTTTTAAGAGTATCTTTATTTTCCTTTGTGATACCATTGCGTAATATCGGTAACCACCGTTGTGCTAAGTCAGGGTGAATATTTTCCCCATATACTGGAACGTCGTCCGTTGCTTCGCCCAACGCGGTTACTAACTCCGCGCCTATGTGGCCATTCATTCGACAGTGCAGGTGGCCTTTCCATGTCATCGTTGATTTCATTTTCTATCTTTGCCGTCGTGACCGTATTAGTAATAAATACAAAATATTTTTAATTTGAAGGTAAACCATAAATTAAATTAAAAATGAAACCATATTGACCGTGCCAAGATACCATTGGTGCATATGGATGTTTTGTAATTGCTATCGTGTTGACTTACGGCCAACCCCCTAGCATATAAGTAGGTAGGTATGCCTTCGTGACGACTCTCGGCCGCGTCCAGGCTGTTCGTAACAATGCGTGGGCTCACGGCCCGTGCGTGGTAATAGATTTCATTTTGAGGGTGATAATAATGGCGGGATCAAGATTTTATTTAATTCTTGGATCGGTTTTTTGAAATAGCTATCGTGTTAATTCACGGCCAACCCCCAAGCTTTCGTGCCATCGTGACGACTCTCGGCCGCCCCCTAGCTTTTGGTTACCATGTGTGGACTCACGGCCCGTACGTGGTAATAAATGCGTTGAATACCAACCATTAGTAATTATTTTAATAAAGTAGGTATATTTATCTGTTTTCTCTTCAGAATCTGACGAATCAGATATAATTATTCGGCGGCGTCGTTTGTAAGTCTGTTCTTGTAACTTGCGAATCTTTGAGGAATAAAACTCCATCTTCTCATCTGCGCTGCGTTTCGGCATGATGATAATAATCCAACAGATTATAATTTGAATCCGTGTGCATTCGTTGCCTTGCACGAATAAAGAATGAGACACGGCAGTGAGCCGGGGTTCTCAGGATAGGATAAAAGTAGGGATAAAACTGTTTGATCTATGGTTTTTACTACGAGCCCCAATGCAAAAGAGTTCGTCAAGTCATAGATTGTTAAGTATATGAATCTTATATCAACTCGTTTTATTTCTAGAAAGGCATTAGCAGCAAACGATTTATACAATATTATACTCCATAAATACAACGTTGCTTTTACACTATTGCACAATAAATCCATTATAAGAAAAAAAAAACCTATATATATATTAATTTATATTATGGTTTCGCAAAACAGTTCGGCAGGTTTTTAATTGATGCAAAATAGTTCGTACATGCCTTACGTTAAGCCTCTTTAATTTTATTACTCAAAAAAATAAACAAAATTTAAATAAATTAGGAACCCATTGTCATTTAACATGTCAAAGGGTATATATAAGTACATACCCCAAGTATTTTTCATTACTATAAGTTATTAATTAGAGCAACATGGGCCGCGGAAAACCAGTCACAGAAGAAGTCAGGAAAATTATAATTTCCAGTAGTGAGAGTGGAAAATCTACCAACCAAATCGCCAGAGATTTATTACTGCCAAGATCTACTGTCCAGTCAATCATGGCAAGAAACACGGCACAATTTCGTGTTTGAAGAAGTCGGGTCGACCGCGTATGACGAGTGCCGCTGAAAACCGTGTTTTAAAGAAAATTATCAAACAAAACCGCCGTGCTCGTGCGGGGGAACTTACCGTAAAATGGCGTGATATGATCCAGAAAGACGTTGAAACCATATCCCTTTCTTTTGAGAACCCTTTTGCAGGTATCCACTACCTGCAAAAGGGTTCTCAAAAGAAAGGGATATGGTTTTTACACGGCCAAGGAAAAACCTTTACTAACGGAGTTACAGAAAAAGAAGAGGCTGAAATTCGCCCGCGAGCACTCAAACTGGACTACTGAGCAATGGCGTCAAATAATATGGAGTGATGAATCAAAATTCGAAGTAACTGTCGGCGACGAACGGAAAAAAATCATTCGAAAGAAAGACGAAGCATTCATCAAAGACTATATTCACAGAGAAAAGTGAAGTTTCCTGGGTCTGTGATGATATGGGGTTGCATGTCGGCACAAGGGGTAGGCCGCCTGCATTTTGTAGAAGGGACGGTTAATGCAGTGAAATACCAGGACATTTTGAAAACAAGTTTAATTCCATCTATTCCAAGCTTGAAATATGAAAATGTCTACACTTTTCAACAAGACGGGGCTTCTTGCCATACTGCGAACCGTGACACTTAGCATAATAGTCAAAAATGTGGTCAAAAATGATCAGAATGACCCTAACTATCATCCCTTAAAACCCCTACACCCGACTGCCAAACACCCTGTATATTTTTATTTTTACATTCGTTCAATATTGCACCTCCCACAACAATTTTACGATTTGCCCAAAGGTCAACTGGTAGAGTTTTCTTTTTATGTTAAGGAGAAGGCACACGAGCACTCAGGCCACCTGATAGTAAGTGAAATCTGAGACCCATAGACATTTGAATTCTCAAGACTATAATCCTACCTAATGCGTTGCCAACCCTGAGGACTAAGATGGAATGCCTCTATGCTAGTAATTTCACCGGTTGTTTAATCCCCACACCGGAACACAACAATGCGAACACTGTTGCTCGGCGGGTGGTTCTTATGACAATGATAAAACTTAACTTAGCATTATACAGGGTGGAAAAAATCTATGGGCCCTGGAGGGCAACTACCTTAAATCCTTTAGTTAGCTCATTTTACTGAAAGGAAACATTCCTTTATTTTTTAAAAGAAAAAAAAACTGCATTTAAAGATTTTTTAAATTTTGCTTGTCTCACCCGGGAATGGAACCAACTAAAAATAAAAAAATAAACCCTCGCTATTTTATCCCTTAATAGGGCCCCGTAGAAGTAAATGTAGACCAAAATTAAATACAGTGATGGAATCGCAAGTGTCTAAAGAGTAATAATAGATGATGTTATATTTGAGTAAAATACAATTGAAATTGCATCATAAAACGTAGGTAGTAAAGTTTAATTTCATATTAAGGGTTATTTATACGAATCGGTAGGATTGTTGTTCAGGATAAAATTTGTCTAATAAACATTTATTGGGTAATTGAAATAAAAAAGTGAAAACTGAAATTATTTTTTAATTTATTATCAATAAGAAGAACATAAACATGAAATATTTTTTTTACGTACACGGACATTAAGAATAATAAGTTGGTCGAAATGACCCCCCTCGTTCCGGATACACAAATTTAGTCTACGTTGAAATTCATTTCGTGTAGCCCTCTGGAAACTGTTGTGGTGTATGCTCCTAATAACATTTTCTACCGCAACCCTTAATTCTTGTACAGTATTATAAGTATTATAACACGTTTTGTAAACTTAATTTTTTACATGACCCCATAAAAAGTAGTCCAAGAGGCGTCAGGTCTGGACTTCTCGCTGGCCATCTAATCGTCCCGCTTGTACCTATCCAGACATTGAAATTTTCATTAAGGTAAGCCCTGGAAATTCTGCTATTGGGGGCAGGTGCATCGATTGCAGTAGTGACATAATTCGTGATTAGTAACTCTACAGCGGTGGGGTTCTTAGGTCTCTTAATCCATCCTTGATATTTTGTTAGGGAAAGCCTACAGAAAGTTTAGTGATTTCCCTTGGGACAAGCTAAACACTTTAACAGACGGGGAAGTGGACAAGTACGTAGTAGCTGTTAGAACGGTGAATGGCAATCCCTACTTTGGTTTTAATCGAGATCTAGGATCAACCCGTTCTACACTGTATAGCTCAGTTGCTTTTGTAGCCAAGGAACTACTAATTCGAATCTCAGGTGAGACATTCCTTACTTGGAGAGCGAACAGTGCGTACCTACGAGTGAACCGAGCGATCATCTAAGTTTATTGTGCGATAATTGTTTGTACACGATTAAGTGAGTGTGTTAATTAAAGTCTGCTCTTAATTATCGGTGTATTCGTGCATTTCTATCAGTTACCTACCCCCACGTACGTAACATTTGGTGTCAGAAGTGGGATAGAAAATGCCTATGACTCCGCGAGATCAAGAGCAGGAGGGGGTCAAAACCCGAAGCCACACTGCAGCAGAGGACTCTGCGGCCAGCGCTGGTACATCCACCGCCGGTACGACCACTGCTACTGCTCCGGCTACTACAGCAGCGTCACCTAAGCCGGATATTGACCTCAACGCGATCTTAATCCTCTTGAAGGAACAATCCAGAGCACAAGAAGAACGATTTAGAGAACAATCCAGAGCCCAAATGGAACAATCCAGAGCGCAAAAGGAACAATCTATAGCTCTAAAGGAACGCTTTAGAGCACAAGAAGAACAATCAAGGGTTATCCATGACGAGCTACGTAGTCAGAAGAAATTTCAAGAAGACCAATATAGCGTTCTCCGAGAGGTACGAGAGGCGGCCACCGAATGGAAGAAGGAGATAGCAGAAGTTCAAGGAAAACTTGTTGACATGGATATTAGGGTTGAGAATCGTTTCCATGACTTTAACGAAAAAGTTGAGGACCGCCTCCAGGGCCTAAGAAACGAAATGAAGAAAATAGAAATAAAAGTGGTCAACGGTGCCTGTGGACCTGAGACATCTATTCCGGTAGCTGGAAGGTTCAAGGTACCGCCATTTGATGGTACTTAGTCATGGACGGCCTATAAATTGCAATTTGAGTCGGTTTCTCAGGCAAATGGTTGGAATAAAGACCAGGCGAAGACGGCTCTTACCTTGGCGCTACGAGATGAAGCCCTCACCATTCTGGAAGCTCTGGGAAAAGACCGAACATACGACCGCCTTCTTGAAGCTTTGGAGGCACGTTACGGTGACAGTCATCTAGAGCACGTATTCAGAGCTCAGTTAAAAGACAGAACCCAGGGACGTAACGAGTCATTACAACAGTGGGCCCTAGAGATAGAAAAATTGGTCAGAAAGGCGTATCAAAGTGCATCAGGCGCATTAGTGGACAGCATGCTCGTACAGGCCTTCATCGACGGAATCCGTGATTTGGAAGTCAGAGCTGCTGTGCGACTGGGACATCATGGGAGCCTGAGAAACGGCTACCACATCCAAGGAAGGCAGCAGGCGCGCAAATTACTCACTCCCGGCACGGGGAGGTAGTGACGAAAAATAACGATACGGGACTCTTACGAGGCCTCGTAATCGGAATGAGTACACTTTAAATATTTTAACGAGGAACAATTGGAGAGCAAAGAGTGCGTACCTACGAGTGAACCGAGCGATCATCTAAGTTTATTGTGCGATAATTGTTTGTAACGATTAAGCGAGTGTGTTAATTAAAGTCTGCTCTTAATTATTGGTGTGTTCGTGCATTTCTATCAGTTACCTACCCCCACGTACGTAACAATATGAAAGATCTTAAAAGATTTTTTAAGATAATAGGCAAAAATTTACGATTGAAAAAAATATAGAATACAGTTGCCTATAGATTACAGAAAAATCTATAAGAAGAGTTCGGTATTTACATTAACATAGGAAATTTGCCAGTATGTGCCTATGAAGTTTTGAAACCTTTTCATTTTGCGATGCAGTAATTTAGAAACCTTGTTTTGTTATAACAAATGCTTGTCTTTTTCAGATTTAAGATACAATCATGGAGATTTGCCTACAGCCTGCTTTCAATCTTCGGACAGTGTTCCCTGGTGTGCTTTTGTTTTTTGAAGTTATTCACTGACTCGCATCCTAATTTATCGGCAAATGGTATGGTTTTAATATCTTCACTTGATATAGATAGGGTAGATTTCAGAAGTTACTTAACACACTTATGGTAACTTCATTTGTATGTGACTTACTCTAAGGTAAAAAAATCCGGCAGTTTTGAAAATTAGTAGTTTTATAGATAAAGACGTGCTCTTTTCGAAATTTAACTTTGCAACCTCGTTTCGTTGCCACTATGACACCATATTGGAGAAAAAGACCCTAAAGAGATTTTTTTGACAAAATCTCCTTGCTGACTCATATTATGATAAAAATAATTACGAACAAATAAAAGAAAATTTCCTACCTATGCAAAGATGTCATAACTTTTTTTTTGTAAAATGAGTAGTTTTAGCGTACGACCGCAGCAATTCAACGTATTTTGGTTGTATACGTACAGTTCCATTGAGGAGTTCTTATGGCCACCTTCCGTCTCTATTAATATACCAGCTCGATGGTATGGTCGGCCTTATAAGTAGCTCCGCACTTTAGTGCTTTGGCACTTTAACGTCATGTTTCAACTGCAGCACTAATCTGTGAAAAGCGTTAAAGTGCAAGGTACAAAAGTGTGCAGCTACTTATAAAGCCGACTGTACCATATTTTAATTATATTGTTATCGGTATTGCATACGAGTAAGTATGCCAAAGGTGAATATCCACCGGCCACAAGGAAATGTCCGTTATGTACAAGCATACATTAAAAATAGGGTAAAAAAAATTGAGGGTTCGATTACTTCTTCGAATTTTATTCAAAAACTTAAAATTTTGCTATTTATTCATAAAAAAACCTAATTTTGTCCATGGCAACATTGTTCCCCTCCCTCTCTCTTCTCCCAGCCATTGTACGGTGCATTTTGTGTCCGTAATAAATAATTCAGAAACTATAAATATTTATTTTATTTTACAATCAAATTGGTGCCGAAACCGAGTGCAAGTGCCTGGCTACGCGTGTGTGGTGTTATTTCGTCAATTCGCGTCATTTTGGAAGTAGAATTTGACTTGGCGTTTCTGCGTTGGTTGCCGGCGCAAGATATTTCGGCCGGCACAGATTAGAAGGTATTCGGCCGGCCGCCATTTTGTCCTGTCGTGGCGAGGCGCTGTGACTGGGGACGCCGCAGAGCCGCCAATATACCAGCGACAACAAGCAACCTTACTTCAAACGTAGCAGCTGTGAAACGCAAGCGCCTCCGGCAGATTTTTCATCATGTCTGTCGCTAAAGATGATGCTTCTAAAAGGTTACGAGCGAAGATAGGCCAATTTAAGGGCGAAATGACTCGCGCTGAGAAATTCATCATGGAGCAGGCAAACCAGGTACTCATTGACCTAGAAGGGGTCCATTTAAGAATAGAGAGCTTACTAAAGTCGCTCGCAGTTTACAAAGATACAGTACTGGAATTATCATTGGTGTCCGACTAGGGGGACTTTTAAGTCGATGTCGTCGAAGAGCGCTGCTATGATGTGCTCTCGGCGCTACGGGGAATCGTACGGGCCACCGCCGGGGCCTCCGCATCCGTCGAGTGTGACAAAAGGTCTGCAGCAACGCAAAACAGTCGCCTTCCCAAACTAGACATCACTTACTTCGACGGAAAAGACATCACAATGTTCTCCAGTTTCATAGACATTTTTAATGCGGTGATTGATAGGGACAGCAATTTAACTCTAGTTCAAAAATTGTATTACTTAAAAAAGTTCACACAAGGGGATGCCTTGTCACTAATTAATTCCTTGCCCTTAACACATGAATCTTACAGCCATGCTATTGAATTGTTAAAAAAAGGTATGACAATAAGTGTTTACTTATCACTCATTATGACATTGCACTTCTCGATTACCAGCCAATTTCCAAAGGTACTGCTACTGAATTAAGGCATATTGTGAGTATAGTGCGGCAACATACTGGGGCATTGAAAACATTAGGGCAACAAATACAACACTGGGACATGTTCATCATTCCCATAGTTTTAAGGAAATTAGATTCTTATTCCCGCAGGGCATATATTACTGATCGAGATACTGGCAGCCTCCCAGTTTTAGAGGACTTTCTAGACTTTTTGGAGAGGAGAGCAATGAGTTTTGAAGAGTCACAAATTGCAAATGGTAAGTCATCACATGATACCTGTAATAATAAATTTGCAAAATCTGCTAACTTAGCAAAATGTCAGTGATAAGAAAACATCTATCAGTTGCAAATTCTGTCAGTCAAGTGATCACAAAATATTTACTTGCATGAAATATCAAGTTTTAAGCGCTACTGATAGGATTCAATTTGCAGCCAACAATGATTTATGCAAGATATGTTTAAATAAACATGACAAAAAATGTTATTTTCATTTTAAATGTTCAGTTTGCAAAAGCAAAGACCATAATTCACTTTGCATCATGAAGATGCTGTTACCAATTTTGCTCAAGCTGGCAACAATGTAATGCCTGATAATCTGGTGTTATTGCCCACAATTAAAGTAAGGTTTCGAGCCAGTGATGGATGTTATGTTACTGCCAGGGGGTTAGTGGACTCCGGCAGTCAAGTCTCGTTTGTTAACAAAAGGTTAATGGACCAATTAAATGTTCCAACATTTAACTATAATGTGAATGTTACAGCTCTTGGTCAAAAACAGAAGCCTGTTACTAGTGCTGTCAATTTATCTATGCATTCACTACATGACAATTACAGCTGCAATGCACTGTTCTCTGTGGTGGACAATATCACTTCATACCTTCCACAGACAAAATTTGTCATTTCTGATGTTATGTCAAAAAATCCAAACACAATCAAGTTAGCTGACAATAATTTCAATACCCCGGGTGAAATTTCATTTCTGGTTTCAGCTGATATTTTCTTCAGTCTAATGCTGCCAGACAAAATAACCTTACATAAGGGTAATTTATTTTTGTTATCAACAAAATTCGGCTACATTGTGTCTGGCAATGTCAGCAGTGAGTCTGTATGTCTATCAACAACAGAAACAAAAAATGAAAAAGTTGTTTTGCATGCAACATTAGCTAATAAAAATGTAGACACCCTCTTACAAAAATTTTGGGAGGAACAAAATACCCCTGAAATTAAGTCACATGAGGGCACAGTATGTCAACAAGACGTGTGCGAAACAGATTTCCAAAATTCAGTGCAGTTGGTAGACAATAGGTTTCAAGTAAAGTTACCACTCAAGATACCTATTGAAGAGGTTTATTTAGGTGATTCATTCTCAATAGCCTTGCAAAGATTAAGTTCACTGTGTAAACTTTTTTTTAAAGATAACAAAGTCAAAATATGTTACACTGAATTTATTAAGGAGTTTTTGGAGTTGGGTCATGCACAGGTAGTTGATTTGTTCAATTTGGGAAGACCATTAGAGTCTTGCTACTTCATGCCACATCATGCCGTACTCAAAGAAGATAGTTTAACCACTAAGTTGCGAACAGTATTTGATGCTAGTGCCAAGACTAATTTAAATCTAAGTCTGAATGATTTGTTATACAGTGGCCCTGTGGTCCAATCCCAATTATTTGAAATATTAATACAGTTTCGCACATACAAATATGTTGCCATGACAGACATCAAACAAATGTACCGACAATTGGTATTAGACCCTTCTCAGACTCACCTACAACTCATTTTATGGAAAGAACATATGGATGATCCATTATTATGTTTACAGTTGTCAAGAGTAATCTATGGAGTCACCAGTTCTGGCTTCCTAGCTACAAGATGCCTGGTTGAGCTGGCACGCAGGTATGAGGAGCAGTATCCATCTGCTGCTGCAGTCCTAACCAACAATACTTACTGTGATGATTGTTTATTTGGTGGATCATCACTTAAAGAGGTAATAAAGACTCGTGACCAGTTAATACAGCTGGCTGGGTTAGGGAGCTTTGAATTACACAAGTGGTGTGCTAACCATTCTGATATACTGGCTGGAATCCCTAACAAAAACAACATTTTAAAGATGTTGACTTTAATAATTCTGCACTAACAATAAAGGCTTTAGGTCTTTTCTTAAATTTAAAGTCTGACCAATTTATAATTTCTAAACCTGCTAGCAAACTTCCTTCTCAGTGGACAAAACGCTCTATTCTTAGCTTCATTGGTACCTTCTTTGACCCACTGGGTTTGGCTGGTCCTATTGTGACAAGGGCTAAAGAGTTTTTAAACAAGGTCTGGAAGGAAAGGTTAGATTGGGATGAGTGCATACCAGAACACTTATTGACATCCTGGAGATTATTTTTTTGTGGCTTAGTGCAAATGCAACCTGTATTTGTCAAGCGTGATTTAATGATAAGTGATATTGACCTAATAGGTTACTGTGATGCCTCTTTTACAGCCTGTGCTGCATGTATTTATATAAGGGCTGTGCATGGTGACAAGGTGTATGTGAACCTTTTGTGCAGCAAATCTCAAATAGCTTCAATTAAGAACAAATTAACCATACCAAAACTAGAGTTGTCAGCATGTGTTTTACTGGCTAAGTTATATGTAAAGATAAAATCTGTATTGCAATCTCATGTTTTTAAAAACTGTACACTTTTCAGCGACTCACAGGGTTACAAAGACCACCTACCAAGGATGTGTATGTTAAGAATAGAGTGATAACTATTCAGGCCCTAACTGGCGATTGTATGTGGCATCATGTAAGTGGAACCAGTAATCCAGCAGATTGCCTTTCCCGCGGGGTCATGCCGTCTGAGTTAAGCTCTAATTTGTTGTGGTGGCACGGGCCCCCTGAATTGCAAGATATGTGTTTTACTATCAGTGATAAACAAAGTACCTACATGTGTGATCAGCAAATTAATGACCAGTATACATATTGTAATGTTATTGATGAGGTAATTCCAGTAACCAAGATATCATCTCTGTCAAAACTTCAACGCATTGTATGTTATGTTCTACGATTTATCAATAACTGTACAAAGGGATTACGTAATTATAATAAATATATTAGTGCTAATAAGCACAAAAATTCATTGAATATGATTATAAGTCATGTACAGGCTATACATTTTGCTGAAGAGATTGATTGTTTGCAACATAGCAAACCAATTAAGTCCAACTTAAAAAAGTTATGTTTGTATTTAGATTCAAATAAATTGTTACGCGTAGGAGGCAGACTGGACAAGGCTAGCATTCCCTTTTCACAAAAGCACCCGCTTGTATTACCCAAAAAATGAAATTTAACCATATTAATAATTCGTAATGAACATAAATTGTTATTACATGCGGGATTAAAGTTAACACTGTCTAGCTTGACTCAAAAATACTACATTGTTGGCGCTACTGTTGTTGTCAAAGGTGTCATTAATAAGTGTGTTCCTTGTTTTAAATTTAGAGCTCAAAGGGCTGAGTAACTTATGAGTGCGCTTCCCCAAGATAGAGTTGTTCAAGGTAGAATATTTGAAAAAACTGGAGTGGACTACTGTGGTCCATTTAGCATAAAGCAGTCCAGTATTAGACGGTCCATTGTGACTAAAGGTTATGTTTGTCTTTTTGTATGTTTTGTTACGAAATGTGTGCATCTAGAGTTAGTATCAGATTTAACCACTGACAGTTTCTTGGCTGCATTCAAACGTTTTTGCTCTCGTAGGGGTTTACCTCGTATATTGTTTTGTGATAACGCCTCAACATTTAGGGGTGCAAGCAATCAGCTTAAAAAAATATATGATTTATGTAAATCTGATAGTCATCGAGGGACTGTAATTGACTATTGTAGTGAGCGCGGTGTAGAATTCAAATTTATACCCAGCTACTGTCCCACGCGGGGTGGCCTCTGGGAAGCTGCTGTCAAGTCGGCCGAATATCATTTTAAACGGGTAATAGGCAAATTGCTCTTAACCTTTGAACAATTTAATACCGTCATTATTCAAGTTGAGGCAAAATTTAATTCCAGACCTATAACACAATTTTCAAGTGATTATTCGGATTTTACCTTTTTAACACCTGGGCATTTTTTAATTAACCAGTCAATGACAGCTCCTCCTGAACCTGAAATACCTAATAGTAACATTAATGTAATAAGATTTTGGAAAAAATGTACCAAGATTCAAAAAGATTTTTGGCATGCATGGCATAAAAGCTACTTATCACAGTTGAACAGTCGACCTAAAAGGTATAAGAGTAAACCTGACGTTGTAGAAGGTGTCTTAGTATTATTAATAGGTGAAAATGTATCTCCTCTTCAATGGTTTGTAGCAAGAGTTTTGAAGGTGTTTAAAGGTAGTGATGGTCGCGTAAGATCTGTACAAGTAAAGACTAAGCTTGGTTCTCATACCAGAGCCATTAACAGGATAGCAGTTTTACCTATTTATGACTGATTTAGTTATAAGAACAGTTTGTGTGTTGTTTATTTCTAAGTGTGTGTGGCGGAGATTTATGTTCATAAAAAACCTAATTTTGTCCATGGCAACATTGTTCCCTCCCTCTCTCTTCTCCCAGCCATTGTACGGTGCATTTTGTGTCCGTAATAAATAATTCAGAAACTATAAATATTTATTTGATTTTACAATCAATTATTAATATTTTTCTTTACAATGAAATAGACAATGTTGACTTAAAATCAATAGATGTCGCTAAGATCTATGTGAATGTGAAAATGTGACATAGGAACTACATATATAAGTATAAGTATGTTTATCGTTGTCTAGTACCCATAGATAAGTATAAGCATGTCTATCGTTGTCTAGTACCCATAGTACAAGCCTAGAGCTTAGTTTGGGAGTAGGTCATTTAGTGTGAGTTTGTCCCCCGATATGTGTTTATTTTATATATATATATGACACTACCGTGTATATAAAAAAGTGTAATGTTTGTTACTTTAGCAAGGCTTTGCCTACAGTAATGCCTTTGTCATCATCAAGGATCGTTAACTGCGAGCGAAATCCATTGAAATGACGTATGACAACCAGTTAGGGATGGCGATGGTTCTAAATTGATGAACTAAAATATTATGTACTAAAATAATACAAATAAATATAACTGAACAGAATCTGAATCTCAGTGTAATATTATTATTACAGTTAAATGGTAAATTTTTATATTTTGGTTCTTGCTTTTAATGTGACTTTCTAAAATAAATTTTATTGGTTTTCGTTTTTTATTACAATATGTACACAAAACCGATATATCTTCTTTTTTTTAAAACCTATGCTCTTCAAGCAGTAGCTCCATTGTTACTTTAAATTAATTATTGTTACAAAACTATTTGAAAATGCAATAATAAGCAAACACAACCAGTACTTGACGGAGTCACATTGACAATCATGACAAGAACATACCTACTAGTTCGTAAATTTATCTATTGACAAAATATTTATCAATTCCAAGAAGTTTTAGTTTAATGTCATAGATAGCACTTATTACTTATTAGTGTCTAGGTGACCTAGACACTGATAAGTATAATATAATGATATTAATGATAAATAAACACATTCCTCCATACATATGAATAAGTAGCATAACTGACGATTCGAAAGTGCTTGTTTCTAAGCCTACTCAATAAATATTTTTTGCCTTTGACTTGACTTGACTGGGTAGCAACCCTAGTACTTCAATGGATTTCGCTCGCAGTTAACGATCCTTGGTCATCATTTACGGGTCAAACACACTCTTAAAAACAAAAATCGTCTTTCCTGTGATCAATAGTTACTCGTAAAAGCTTGTGTGCATATAAGTTATGTTTTTATGTGATAGCTTAGGGCTTAACCAGTACTGACGCCGTTTATGCGGGAATGGCCTTGCCAGAAAATTAGGCCTCATAAACGTTAACTTCTAGTGTGTCCACAGGAAAGACGATAACCTAATTCTATGTATGACCCTTACAGTTAATTCGCCCAACCTAAAATAGAGTTTATTCTATAATTCGTTTACTTTTGGGGTTCGTTTCGATTCTAATACTGGGAAGTTCATCATCAATGACAATTGTCAAGCATATTGTCAGATAAGTTTTTCTTTTGATATTTAGTATATCTAAAAACGCTGATACGTCATTAGTGTTGTACAATTACCGTAAATTACGAGAACTGAGAGAATTTTAGGGTAACGTTCTCGGTAATGTTCTCCGTAACGGTTATTATCGAGAAAGTAGTCGAAGTTTTCAATTTTCCAAGATTTTTAAACGTGATTCTATTTCAATTACTTAGTTACAATAATCTACACAAAAAAAATCACAATGAAAAGACTAAAGGAACCAATATTACCAAAATTACCGTAAATTACCGAACATGTTCTCAGGGAACGTTCTATGCTCGAATTTCCGTTGGAAATCTGCATCTACTTTCATTGAAATGGTTGCGATCTAATTTCTTGAAAAGAAAATAATGGATCTGGCTTTCAAAATGGTACATAATATAATAATAATAATATTGATTGATCTACTCAGGGAAGAACACAGCTTTAGTAAAATATTTAAAAAAGCAAATTAAAGCTAGCATTTTTGGAAAGACTGCCTTAGCACAGGGATGAATTTTTGTAAGTTAAGCAAATATTATTTTCTTTTTTTTTCAAGTGCCACTGTGCCATATTATGTTGATTAGGTTAGGTACATAGCAGGTTTGAATTTTTAGTATGAGCGCTGTCTCGCCAACAAACTGTTATGGCAGTTTGGCGAGGAAAAAAAAGTGAACACATAATGTTATGTACAATTTATAAATAAAAAAAAATAAAAAAATAAATTAGTTATTTGCACCATTACGAATAATTATAACAAATACAACAATACCAGATTATTAGATTTGTAAACAGGTTTACACAGGCATTTTTTCTGTAAACACACTAAGTATTTAATTATAGGTACACATGGAAAAAAAAGCTGTGGTTATAAAAGAAATTACAAAGTTCTTTAAAATATCATTCACTCAGATTACTGTAATTATCATTAAGTAGATTAAAATACAAACAATGTCACTTGCTTAACCAAAGAAAATATTTTTTATATTTTGATACATTTTAAATCATTAAACTACTTTTACATTTTAACACTACGGCGTTTTTTGAATCCTTATTATATATTCATTGTCTTATTTGACTTCGTTGATGATTGACCATGATTATTCGGCGAATTCGTCGGTGACCGGTACTGAGATAAAATCAATGGTGTCTAATTCAAAAGAAGAGTTTGATAGGTCATTAAGTTTTCGGAATTACTTTCAGAGATCTAACTTTGATTTATAGAGGTGTCAGCAGTTCTCCGTTGTAAGTCTTTATGATGTAGTAATTTCCAGTTATGTGATATGTATCATATTATCTTCATACATCGCTCTGTCAGCAGCCTGTTTCTTTTCTTGGTGTGAATATTTGAAAATTTGGAAAACGATCGTTCCACCGACGCAGATGTTGCCGGCACAGATAATATCTTTAAGTAAGTAAGTATTTAATTTATGAAGCGCAAACAAAATATGACAATATACAACCTACTACACTACTTACTACTTACTTACTTACTCTTCACTTTAGAGCTACCTTTCCCAAAACCCAATTGGAATATAGTGATTGCCACCATGCCACTGGCTCTATAGATTGGGCTGTTTGCCATACAAATTCTTTTTCAAAGATACCGTTCCGGCACTTATAATCTGATACTTCTTTAAGAATTGTGTGGGCATCAAATTCAGCAATGTCCATTATGCAGAACACTCATCAAGATGCTCTTCAGATTTCAAAGATGTCCCTTGATTTTTTGGATTCAAGATAATTGCAGCAAAGTGAAGGGGCTTTAAACAATTTTGTTTCCTGTCTTAAAATTTTTGAAGAACACTGGACAGATTTTCGTCAGTAAATATTTGTCTAGCCGCATCATTAATTAGAATGCTCTCTACTTCTTCTAAAGCTCGGGACACTAAGTGAATAGTGCATGCATCTCCCTCAAGCATGAAAATCCATTTTACAACGGGTTTGAAAAGATTGATTTGCTTATCTGTAACGCTCCATGTGTTTTCTTCCAACAGTTCACTTTAAAATTTTTGCAATTCTCTATTATGTTCATTTATAACCATTGTTTGCAAAATCTCTTTCGATTTCATAAAATTTTCAAGGCAATGTGAGTAGCTTCCCAATCTTGTTTTTACAGGCAACATTAATGTCACATTTAATAATTTGTCACTAGCAATTTTTTTTTAATTCTGCACCAAGTATGCATGATTTTAAAACGCACTTCACGATACCAACTACCGTTGTAAATATTTCGTGAACTTTGTGCATTTTCAACACATCTGCTATTAATAAATTAAGGGTATGGGCAAAACAGCCAAACCACGTGGTCTTTTCATATTTGTCAACTAGCAGTTGACCGCATTTCTTCATGTTCGCTGCATTGTCCGAAATAAACCCGAGAAACTTTTCGGAACCAATTTAATCCATAGTCTCCGATATTTTTTCAGCTAAATACTCTCCCGTGTGCCTGTTTGTCGCAGCATTAATAGATGTGTGAAAAAATGGTGTTGGAGTATATACCGTTACATTAATGATAAAAAAAATCCGACCGTTTGTCCATCCATCCACAGCCAAATGCAAAACTTTGGATTGCTCAATTTTTATGAGGATCACGTTCTTCATGTCCTTGTACTCTTCTTCCAAAAGGGTCGTAGACAGAATCTTGCGTGACTGAGGCTTATAGTCTGGTTTAAGTAGATGAAAAGCTTCAATCCATAAGGGATGTTCAAATATATTTAACGGCATGCCCGTGACATAAACTACTTTAGCAAATGCTTTATGAATTATTCTCTGAAACAAATTTAGGGCTTCTTTTAAATTCTGTTTAATGTTGTATTAAACTCTGCTAAAAGGCAAAAGGTTGAGTACACTTACCTCGTCAACAGTTGAATCATTAGGCTGTTTTGTGGATACAGAACTGTTTACAGCACCAGTAGGAGTATTGTTCTGTGAGTCACGGAACATTCTCTAAAATATTCTAGCACCTTGCCTTTTGGCCTCATTGTTCTACTCTCAACAACACTCTTGAGTTCACAGTAGGTCAATTTAAGATAAACTAAACTGTGTCATAAATTATGACATTGACTATCTATTGACGTAATACTATCAGTATAAGTGGCCAGTATTATAACTCAATCGTAAAGGTTTACCTCAAGAGCGTTCATGCACTGGCCTTCAAGTCGAAACATTTAAAGAAGTTAAATCCCTATCTGTTTAGATGTTTGCAAAATGAAGTTCGAACTCAAAATCAACACGAAATGTAATTAATAACATATCCCTAAAAAAAACACAAGTTTTTAGCCATTATCTATCAATCTAACTGTACCCCAACCAAATCTTGCGGAGAACTTTACCGATAATTCTCGGTAAAATACGGTAATTTTCCACGGTGAGAATTACCGTAAGTGCGTAATTTCCGGGCGGCACATTACTAGTTACCCTTTCCACAACAAAATCCACACCAAAGAATTGGATTAGCTCATGTTGCGTTGCAATACCGCCGCGACATGACAACACTAACACACCTGTTAAAGGTACAAGCAGTGCAATCCCAGCTGCGAACGACATTGAATTGTGTCAGTCCCCCATGTCAGGAAATGTCCAACCAATTCCTTTTGCCTGTGAGGAGGGATCAATTCTAGAGCTTTTGACTGAGATTCGATTGTTTAGAGAGAAAATGCATGACATTCGAGAGGATTTTGTGTTGTTTCGCAGGGAGATGCGCGAAATCGAAATAGTAGTTTATGCAACTGTATCATTATAAGGGCCATTGAGACACGAGTGCGAGTTTATGGCATGAGGTGAAGCCGAATGTCATAATAGATACGCATGAGTGTCTCAATGGCTGATTATGAATAGTTGCATACATTACTTTTTCTATGAGCTCAAAGGGATATGTACCTACAAGTAGCACAAATTTTTCTGCCCAGTTATACCTAATGGGCGGAATCGTAAAATAAAACATGTACAATATACCAATATATAGGACCTTTTTCGATTTTAAAGGTAGCAAATTACTGCTCACTTCAATTGCCGCCTGTTTTATTTCTGGCGGCGTCAACATTTCCGCATCACTTAATTCGCCAAAGTCACACATTCTCACACATAAAAAGTGATTAACTCTCTTCATTCTTTTAACTTTCAAGAACTTCGTGCAAAAGCAAAACAAAAAAAAGTCCAGCTATTTTGAAACGTTTGTTTTTTTTTACTACAGTACACCTTAGAAAAGACCCGGGAACTTTAGGTCATTCAGCCAAATTAAAAAATGTTAAAATAGTATTTTTCTATAATAACTCTTAGATTCACTTATTGTCCGTTAATATGTAAGTATTAATTATTTAATAACATATAATTAATCTATAAAGTTGATTTAACAATAATTGAGTAAATAAATTAGAATAGCAGCTGTTGATAATATACGGTGAACTTTTTTTTTTAAACAATAATTCACGCCATTTGCAATGCGAAAAATAACTTTGTGAAACGTTTCACAATGAAATGTCAACGTTCCGATCACAAAAGGCACCTCATTGGATTACCGATAGCGGTATCGTTAGCAGCACATTGTACTACGCGAGAAGAAAAAAGATATTGCTTTATGCAAGTCGGGAGCAACATAAAGGGTATAGCCGGGTAAGCATGGCGAAACTGCTCTTAGCGAAAAAAATAATTTCCTTTTACTGGGTTATTAAACTTTACATATGTAGTGCTTTCACCAAAAATTAAGCCTCAAATCCTTCAGGTTTAAAAAAAAACCGCATAAAAAGAAATAACATTTTTATTTTATTTTAGCCAAAGTTCTAATCCGATTTTTTTGTAATTTGGATATGTTGTATATACAATTAAGGTCGCTTTCTAAAAACAAAATTATTGAATTATCTCTTGAAAAAAAAAGAAAAAAATCGAGTTAACAATTTACATATCTTATGTAGAATTTAATAATGTTTAACATGTAATTTTTTTAATAACTAAAATCGGGATTAACAGTGTGAAAAACTTGAATTTGTAACATCCCATACATTCTTTTCAAACAAAATAACTTCTACGTCTCACTATGAAGTTATATTTCCAACGCATTTTGAATTTGGAACGAGACTTATTTTACTGAATGCGAACTCATGCGAACCTTAAAATCCGTGGCTGTATGCGGCCCTAGCTTTTGCTATTCGAAACAATTCTGATCATAGTGAATTAGTTGAGTTACCTATTCAACGGACCATATCAACCCACGGCTATTGTTTTATATATTCTCAAGTGTCTAATTTACGAACAGTACCAAAAAAAGCTTGACTTCAGGTATACACCCAAAAAGGTATTTATGTACCACCTGAAAACCGATGTTGCCATTCACATTTAATTAACGATCAGTTCTATCAGGATGATTTAGACAAAATTAAAGTTTATTGCTCCAAATCAACTATAAAATTAACGGATATTACACAGTTATTTCAGTTCCTGGCTGTTGAAACAAAACTGACAGTATTTGATAAGATAAATAATGGAACCCTTTTTAGTCCCTGGCTGTTGAAACAAAACTGACAGTATTTGATAAGATAAATAATGGAACCCATTTTAGTCCCTGGCTGTTGAAACAAAACTGACAGTATTTGATAAGATAAATAATGGAACCCTATTAGACGATGATTTACATCAATAAAAAGGTACACTCATGCGTTAGTGGTTAGTGGCTATGCATACATTAAGTAAAAATAGCACTACCTATTTTGATCACTGGTTTGCATACCAGTAAAAAACTAAATACATTTCATAATTTTATGTTTTTTTACAGCATCGTTGGTGTTTTACACTACTAATTGTATAACGAGCATCCTGTTTATACGGCTAGCAACGAAATGGCCAGGCCTGTGCCAGCATATTGCAAAAACTGAGAAATTGGACCCTAACTTCGATAGAACACTAGTAAACAAGTGCAACGTTTCTTGTGTAATTGTTTTATCCTTAGCACTAGGTAAGTATTAAGTGATAGAGTTTGCAATCCGTAAATTTGGCCTGTTTATTTTTTTCAAAACGCTTTAAGTTATAGGGTACGTCCGAATGAAACAACGGAACCCTTATAGGTTTACTCACGTGTCTCTCTGTTTGTCCGTCGGTCTGTCTGTCTGTTTATTTGTCATTTACAGTCGATTTGCTACGAATCTACTAGACCGATTGGATCATTCTCCCGTCGAACGTTATTTCGTGTTCACATGTTCAAGTTTCAAAACAGAATTTTAACAAAGAACCTTATAGTTATAATACTTTACGTAATTGAAACTTTCTTTTGCTTAAAACGTTTCTGACAAACTTATATAACTTTTATCTGAAGGGAGAAAAAAAATCTAAAGTCATTTGAGTCCTCATTTTCGCCTTGTTGACTAAATTATACCCATAAATTTCTAAAGCCAAAAAAGTGAACCAATATATGTTAATGTTTTGTTGAAGCCTAATTAGATTAGATTATGTTACCTAAATGTTCCTTTTTACCTCTTTTGTTTATTGCGACATAACCAATTTAGTTCGTAAATCGCATCCTTACTGTTCTTACTCACACTTAAAGAACATTCGACGATTACTTGCCAGAAAGAATCGCTGTTGAAATTAGAAGATGAGAATATAGAATGAGATTTTTGTTACCTTACAAAGTGACCTCAGTGTATATTTTTACGCGCTTGTTTTGTTACCTATATTTAACTCAATTTAATTTGTCGTATTAAGCAGTGTTATAACTACTTATTTAAAAAAAACTCAAGTTTGTATTGTGAACCGTTTTCAAGTTATTCGTTAGAAACTAAATTGATCACCTTAATACAGTGGCGGTAAACTCAAGGAAGTTCAAGTGGATTTTGAGGATTTAAATAATACCTGTACGATGTTCATAAAAAATCGCGTAATCATAAAATAAAATTATGCCACCGAAGGTCAGGCAACTTAGCCTTGCTCAGAGAACGACCCGATTAAGTTGAAATTTGGTATTCATATAAACTTTTTTATCGGCGGTTTTGTTTGTTCCTTTACTGTTATGGCATGAAATGATAAACAGGTTAATTACTTTTTTACGTCACGTTTACTGGATCTTCAGTTAGTATAATTATCATAAAATTTTAAATTTCGATTCTTCAAGCATATTTTTCATAATTGCGGAACTCAAAACACGCAAGAGAGATTTGCACTAGGCTTTAATTTGTTTTATGTATTTGCAGTGGAACACTTATTGTCTGATCTCTCCGGTTTGGCAGGTGCTATAGACTGTCAGCGAGATAAAAATGTATTTGAGGCTTTTATGACGTCAAGTTTCCCATGGGTCTTTTCTTATATAGAGTACAACCCCTTCATCGGTTGTATTATGCAAGTAAGTCTTTACAACATAGTTTTCGTAATATTTTTATCGACACACTTATTAGGGTGGGTCATTATTTAAAAGAAATATTTCTTAATAGGCATAGCTTTTAAAAAGTGCCATTTAGTGTAATTATACCATACACAACAAATGTTTATACTTTAACGCATCTTTTTGCCTCCGGATTGTCATTGAACAAAAAAAAAATGGAATTTCGCGGAGTTTTTCTGTCAAAAACGAATAATTTCAACAATGTTATTAGCATTTGTTGTTGTCGAATATAATTGAAAATATATTAAACTACTTGTTAAAATTGAACTACTTGATAATTGTAGATGTCTCGACTATATTTAAGTGTTTGTAAAATGAAATAAGTGAGGCGAAAATCGCAACAATCACCAAAATAATTATCCAGTGCAAAATAGACTATTTAAAAGTTATTGTTATGTTTTGAAGTGGTTTTTAAGAATGGGACGTACTCGTAATAATTTGAAATTTCAGTTATTTGGTGTAACATGTGATTTAAAAGATAACGTGTTGCCAACATATGAAGATGTTATGAAGTTTTATGACTGGACGCGGCACAATTTGAAGTATGAAAATAGTACTAAAAAGGAACCAACTTACAAAGAATTGGAGGTCATTGTTATTAATAAACTTCGTGTAATTTGGAATAAAGCTTCTGTTCCTACCTTGAAACCGAAACGGATGAAATTAATGTTGCGTAGTTATTATTTAAAAAGCAAAAATATCTTGAAATCTGACCCAAATATACCAAAAAATAGGCTGGAGGAATATCGTTGCGGAGGTAAAAAAATATTTGATATTGCGTCTTGCAAATGTCTAGATATTTTATACTGTACCTGTTCTAAACACAAAAAATACCAGTTCGGGAGCAATGCTTCTTAGTAGACCAAGGAACTGTTCGAAAAATGGTAATAGGGGGCTTAGACGTCGACACCACCCAACAATTGTCAAAGGCCCTGAAAAGAAAGCTACTGCTTCAAGAGTCCCAGAGTAAGCATCAAAAAATACCCCCAATTCGTACAGAAGAACCTGACAACTTCTCTGTATCTAGTGTATCTGACTTGGATGATGAAGATTTTATTGAGTCCCGAATTACAAACATCGAATCACAGAGTAATTCCGTCGATGAAGTTAATTATGCCTTACTGTCTCAAACGTGCGATCGATTTGGAGTGTTTAATAGGGCAGGAGCTACAATTGCTTCAGCAGTTCTTCAAGCTTCCACTTCCCAAGTTATAGACAAATGTAAGCTGCAAAGAGGACGTACGAAGACTAGAGAACAGACTGTCGCAGATCAAGTTATTTCTAATATACCCGCGTTGTACTTTGACGGACGTTTATCTGACGTAGACGGAAAAAAGTATAGGAAAAATATGGTACTTGAAGAGCCTATTTCCTTCATAAAAGAACCCGAATCAAGATTTTTAGGTTATATTTCACCTACACCAGGAACTGCAAAATTCGTACAAAAAGCTTGAGCTGACTTTTTTCTAACCAGAAATATGCCTATGGATTCATTGATTGCCATTGGTTGTGATGGAACAAATGTAAATGTAGGCAAATATGGGGGCATTATACGATTGCTTGAAAAGGAGTAAATAAGCCATTACAGTGGAATATTTGCTTATTGCACATGAATGAACTGCCATTTAGACATCTGTTTCAACACATTGATGGCCGCACATCGGGACCACAGCCATTTGTAGGAGTTATTGGTAAACAACTGGAGAACTGCGAAACAAAACCAGTTTTTCTCTTCCAACCTATTCCTGCAGACTTACTACAGCTCTCAGCTACAGACATAAGCACAGATCAAAAATATTTGTACAGAATAGTGGAAACTATTTCTACAGGCGTGTTTCCTATCGACTTAGGTTCCAAATCACCAGGTAAAATGTCTCATGCCCGATGGCTGACGCGTGCTAATACAATTCTTCGGTTGTATTTTTCAGTAGCCGCCCCATCCGCAAATCTTATTACTCTCGCAACGTACATCGTTCTACGTGTAAATATGGAGCACGGCACTTATTCAAACTCATCCAGCTAAGTAGATATCTACCAACAAATTTAAAAGCAATTGTCCATCCAGTTACTCAAAGAAACGGTTACTACGCACACCCGGAAAATGTATTGCTTGCAATGTTGAACGACTCCCAGCCGCATATTCCTGAATTAGCAGCCCGTAGAATCATGAAAGCTAGAAATACTACATCAAAAAAATTGCGTCTGTTTCAGCCACCAAAATTAAATTTTTAATGCCACAACTTATTACGATATTTTAGATTGGCAAGAAAGCATCACTGAACCACCAGTATTAAAATCACTTACCGAAGAAAACCTCACACTGTTCATTAAACAAAAAGGAGAAGGAAAGATTCCTTTATTACGTCTACCTTGCCATACCCAAGCTGTGGAAAGGGCAGTCAAAGCAGTCACAAAAGCATCAGCTACGATGTGTAA
Organism: Acleris holmiana; assembly: GCA_949316455.1. Classification (NCBI taxonomy): domain Eukaryota; kingdom Metazoa; phylum Arthropoda; class Insecta; order Lepidoptera; family Tortricidae; genus Acleris; species Acleris holmiana. The sequence goes on along the minus strand of OX438762.1, from coordinate 39,379,642 downwards.
TAATATAAAGCGAGAAGGCTACATTAAAGCTCAAATTGCGTCGCGAAAAATTATGCCTAAATTTCATAGTAAAAAGGACTTTAAAGCAATTTAAACTAATTTACCATAGTAATATTACCAATAACTCTTGTTCAAAGATACTGTGTTCTAGTTAATAACATAGTATAGTATTATATATTTTGTTTGATTTATCCCTAATAAAATGTTTTTTTGTTTCCTAAGCTCTGAGATGCTCAATACAATTAAAATAAAAAGAATGTTATGGATCCGGAAGCAAAAGATAAATTCAGATTGCAAAGATTTTTTAAATACTATTTATTATCATCCTTTAGCACCTTTTTACAACTGTGCCCGACAAAAAATATGAAAAATAAAAACTCCTACAAGAGTGACCCACCCTAACACTTATCATAAGTCCTCTAAACTGCGTTCAAAGCCTGTTGATTACGGCCAGCATATAGAATAATATATCTTACTATGACCTTTTTGTTATGTGATAGTAGATAATAGCAGTAACGTAATGTTCTTACGATATCATTATTTTATGATAAAGTTATGAGCAAGGATCAGAAATTCGGATCGATATTGATTTACCGAAAGTCGGCGGCGTGAACGGTATGGAGACGGGCCCGATTCAATTTTCTAAATTAATATCCCGGGATTTTAAAATTTAGTACTAGGCCTCCACAATGCATGTTAGTGTTTATACAATTATACATGGTGTTAGGCAGATCGTGTGCCCAAAGAATACGGCGGATAGGTAGGGTCACTTACAACACACTAGGCTAATAAATACTCAACCTACCCACGGTTTTAGTTTAATTTTTTTTTAATTTTGTTTTGATATTTTCCATAAGTTCACAGTTTACTTTACATATCTTTTTTTTAATGTCCCAGCAAAAAGGTATTTTTTATTTTTTTATCTCTAATGTTTGCTTATTCTATTAACATCATATTTGCATTCCCATAGTAAACATAAACGAAGATATTTATTTATTTATAGTACAATAACATAATGTAGGCAAAAACATGGTATAAGGACAATACAATCAACTTTTAAACTGCTTACACCACAATAATAATAGTACACAACATTTGAGTAGGGAAATTAAAACTAAATAAACACAATTATTGTTAAATTATTGACATTATTTTACAAATAAAATAACGAGATCGATAAATAAAGAAAAGTAAATAAAACAGTTAAGAAAATCTGTTTTTCAAAATGTTCCTTAACTTAGGCATTGAAACATTGAATATGTCTAAATCTATGTCTAGGTTATCATATAAACGACACATTCGAGCAATAGGTGCATTTTTGGTAACATTATTGTTTGGGACCATAGGCAAGGCAAACAGGTTTTGGTTTCTGGTTAGTCTGTTGATAGCTCTAAGACATACATGATCCATGAGGTTACCGTCAAGACCGCCGTGCAATATTTTGTGGAGCGTGACTAAATCAGTGATTTTACGTCTGGACGATAGAGATTGAAGGTTAAATGCAGCCAACCTGTCAGCATACTCCGGCAGAGTTCGACGAGTCCCTTTTTTATTCGAGAGATATCTTACGAATTTTGCTTGTATTGACTCTACTCTATCACTGTGGTTTGTGTAAATAGGCTGCCAAACCGAAGAACAGTATTCAAGCAATGTTCTTACAAATGCTGAGTATAAGATAACGAGGCTATTAGCATCTTTAAACGGTTTAGTAGTGCGCATAACAAAACCAAGCATACGGTTTGACTTGCACACTATGTACTCATAGTGTCGGCGGAACGACAGCTCACTATCAAACAATACCCCAAGATCTCTAATGGAAAAAACTCTATTTAATTTTATGCCATTAATGTTATAGTCATGGTTGATAAAATTTATTTTTTTAGTGAACGAAATAATCTGACATTTACTGATACTTAGGGACATGCGATTTGCTTTGCACCAGTGATAGATTACATCTATGTCGTCTTGAAGGGCTAGGCAATAATTTTCCATCTTATTAGATTTGAAGAGTTTAATATCGTCAGCATACGCGAGACATTGTGAGTCAAAACGAGTTAGGAGATCGTTTATGAAGAAAATGAACAATAACGGACCCAAGTTAGAGCCCTGTGGCACCCTGGAATCGGCCATAAATGGAACCGAGTTGTAGCCGTAGACACTAACAAACTGAGACCGCCGATGCAGATAAGACTCAAACCATCGCAACAAGTTGCCATGGATTCCAAGATGATGTAGTTTTTTTAGTAAGATGGCATGATTAACCCGGTCAAACGCCTTAGCAAAGTCTGTATATATAGAGTCTGTTTGAGTTTTAGGTCGAACGCTTCTTTACAAATCCATGCTGACTGGGACTTAGTTAATGAACAAAATGGTTGTAGACCTGGCTAAAGACAAGTCCCTCAAATAATTTAGCAAAACAATTTAGTATGCTAATAGGCCTATAGTTGGACATCTTGCTTTTGTCACCGCTTTTGAAAATTGGAGTAATTCTCGTCAACTTCCAGAGATCAGGAAATACACCCTCCTTCAGTGATTTATGAAACACAATACATAAAGGCCTTTTAAGGGCATCAGCACAAGATCTAACAAATATGGTAGTTATTCCATCTGGTCCTGCACCTTTATCAACATTCGAAGATTTGAGCTTTTGTAAGATATCTCCCTCAGTAAATGCAATGGAGTTGATACTGTAATTACTGCTGGGGTTATCATCTGATGCAACATAAACGGACGAGAAGTATTTAGCAAATAAGTCAGCAATGTTTTGGCCGCTCTCCGCAACTACCTCGCCACATGTAAGACGATGAGGAATCTGATTAGTGATTCGTTTAGATTTCGCATAACGCCAAAATACCTTTAAATTCGTGTTTAAATCACTTTCGATACGGGATATGTAGGAATCGAAGCAAGCAGTGACTAATCCTTTAGCTCTCTGTCTCAGTATGGAAAACTCATCGTAGTCCCTAGGATTATTGAACTTCTTATATCTATCGCGTAACTTATTTTTCTCCTTCAGCAATCTAATGAGATCTCTAGAGAACCAATCAGGGTAACGTGCACTTCGAATTTTGGCTTTAGGAACATTCTGTTCAATAGTCATCCAAATAGTGTTATAAAGCAGTTGCAAAAAGCTTTCACAGCCCAAGCTAGAATGGCTATCCCAATCAACATTTGCCAGATCAACATAGCATTGATCAAAGTCTGCTTTTCGAAACAGGTAGCGAGGAGTTGACGTGTTAGCACTAAGTGTACGATATCTTGTAATCTCAATAACGATCTCAAAAGGGGGGTGGTGTAAATCGATACGACTAATAGGATTTGTCTTGTCAATAGTGATGTTAAGGTCCGGATTGATCAAAGCTAAATCTAAAACGCGGTCATTGATGTTTGCATTGTAATTGATTTGCGTGAGCTCTGTGACGGACATGAAATCCCATAAAGCTAAACACTTCGGGTCGCTTGCTGAGATAATGTTACGGCGGTCAATTGAAACATGGTTCCATGTGATGTTTGGCAAATTAAAATCACCTAGAATCAGTGTTTTATAGCTAAGACATGATAAGATATTGTTTTCACATGTGTTTAGGAAGCACTCGAACATATGAGCCGACAAAGTGTGAAAATTTGAAAATAAAAGTCGTCAAGCTCAACTTTACGGCACAGTTCAAAAAATAGAAGCTTCTCGGATCTTCCAATTTCACAAAAACTTCCTCAATTCATGACCACTCTAACAGTATACCACATGGCCAGAATCACAATGGATTTTCTGGCAAAAAAAAATGGTTTCACTCTAAAATGGTGGTTCACATCACCTTTTACTTCTTTGAAGTTAAAGGTACTTACTTTATGAAATATAAAATAAATGCACTCAATAAAACAAGTTAATTTGACCAATATTTATAAAAAAAAACATTAAAAGTTATCTACAATGATAAAAAACGGTAATAAAAGTTACCATTTATTTTAACCGCTAATTATTCTTTAACTAATAACTTACGACCAAAAACAACATATTGCCGAAATCATTAAAAAAGTTAGCTGCGTGGGAAAACATTTGTTGTAAAATTAGTTAATTAGTTAAATATTCAAACAAATACGTTTTTACCAACTTGCATTTGTTTTAAAATGCATTCAGCCTATTTAACAGGCTGGATGTACTGACCACGTAAAACAACTAATTTAGAGTGAACCCATTTTCTGCCAGAAAATTTATACTGATTCTAGACCGTTAGAGTGGTTACGACTGGAACGTATCCAGAAGCGCTTTACTCGTCATTTAGCATTTCAAGCACGAGTAATGGCTAAAAAATCGGTGTCTTACCAACGCAAGTTGCAGCATTTCAAAATGGACTCTTTGAAAACCCGAAGAACGATCTTGGATACGTTATTTTTGTATAAATTGACCAACCACAAGATAGATTGTCCACAGTTGTTGGCGTTTTTGCATTATCGCGATCCTTCTCGTTATCCCTGTAATCCCATTACCCCGTTGTATCCACCACCCAGAAGAACGGTGTCGGGCAGAAACTCCCCGATATGCAGGCTTTGCAGAATTGCTAATAGTTGTAGTGACGAGGCGGATATTCACTTCGACCCTCCTAGTAAAATTATAAAATCTGTTTTAAAGTGTATTAATTAGTAATTAACTAGTAAATCAAGACTGGACTAATGTCGAGCTTCTCATACTCATTCTAGCTATGGTAGGTACTTGCATGATTTTTAATATTTATTATAATGTTAATATACATATCAACATGTACCAATATTTTTCTTAGTTTTAGTTGTAATTTTTTACTGCTGTTTATTTCCATATTTGTATTGCATGTGGTGTTTGCCTGTAAGTGATTGTGACATATTTCACTATACGTTTTATGATTGTAAAATTTGAATGTACTGATGTCAACAATTGTTGGTAAACCTTAAATAAATAAATAAATAAATAAAGTGACCCTTCCTACCCACCGTATTCCTTTGGTACACAATTTGCCTAATACCCTGTATAAGCTTATTGCATATTTATCGAAAGATATTTTCCATTCGGAAGTATTGAACAACTTTAAAAACGTATGTTATGTACTTACAAAAATAGTCATAAATACCCATAACCTAAATATAATTATATGTGTATTTTTACTTTCACGTATCGTTTTATACAATCTCTTAATCCCGGTATATATTATTAAAATAATTTTATTAAGAAGCCGCCTCCATAATTGCCTAAATTTTGCTGGGTATTAGGAAACCATCGATCAGAATTTCCGATCCCTGGTTTTGAGTTTTCGTTTTAGAACATCTTTCAAAACCAACACACGTTAAATAGGCCCCAATTATTCTAGTAACAGTTGAAATTAAAAGTTTAACAATACAAAACTAAAAAAAGCTTCGTTTCTTTTTTATATACCACACGACTTTTGATCTCGAACGATTGAAACGGACGGTTTCTATCTTGAATATTCTAGGGGTGCACTAAGGAAAGATTTTTGGAGATACATTCCCTAAGGGTTTAAAATAGGCGGAATAGCGGGAAACTAATTCGAAACGTACGAAGTCGCCGGCGTCCTCTATTTATAATTAAAATAATTAAATACCTATTCTTACAAATGTCCTTTCTCTGTTTTGATTATTTTTTTATTTCATTTCATACGCTTAGATATGTTACAGGTAGCACAATCGGTAGAACATTGCTACTAGCAATACAGGTCATTTGCCTTCGGCTTCTGAACCGATCTTAGAATACTTATAATATGTTTAAGTAAAGTGAAATCTGTGCCTCCTGTGACAAGTGATACAACTCGAGTTGTAGCAATTATCGTGTTTTTTCATCAATCAACTTAAAAAAAAATACGCATCTTTTGCTCCAACTCCCGTATTCGTAGGCCTTCTGGTTCCCGAGATACTTTTGTGTAAAATGACACAACTGACCCTTTTTTTTTCAATTTTCAGTGTTTAATGCTATTTCTCTAGTTAAAGCACTCCAAAAAATCCAAAGTTATTTTTCTTTTTCGTGCCTATTGATATATCTAAAAATGTATTATTAATCACAGTTTTTACACCTTTAAAAATTTCGTGTCTTTCGATATAACTTGAGTTGTATCATTTATAACCAGAGTTTTGCGTATTTCGAAAGTTACAACTTGAGCTAGACCAAAAATTAAACCTGTGTTTGCTTCTTTTGGTTTGTCTTAAGTGATACAACTCGATTTATATCAAATGTCACCTAATATTTTCTAATCTTTGCAAATGTGTCAGTCACTTGTATCAAAAATGAAAGAATATTACGAACATTTCGAACCTGTAAAGTTTGGTGCATAGTGACACAATTACTATTCTGCCTCCGAATCCAGCGGTCCTGGGTTCAAATCCCGGTAAGGCGGGTATTTGTGTGATGAGCGCGAATATTTGTTCCCGAGTCTTGGATGTTTTTCATGTATTTAACTATGTATTTCTCTATATAAGTAAGTTTATCGTTGTCTAGTTTCCATAGTACAAGCCTAGAGCTTAGTTTGGGACTAGATCAATTTATGTGAGATTGTCCCGTGATATTTATTTATATTTTATTTTTTATTCCCTTTAACTACAACCGAAAAGTATAATGAACTTTTAGCATAAAAACAAAGTGATTTTATCAGGCATACGGTCAAATAACATGACACTAATTTATCATAACAATTATTTTTCTTATAGTTATGCATTTTAACTTAATATCTTCAACTTACTAGATTAATTTAGGTTAGATCTGTGACCAAATTAGTAGAAGTTAAAGATGTTAGAATAGAGAACATGCATGAAAATCAGAATTGAATTTCATTGATACGATTTAGGAGAAAATTTAAAAAAAGCATATAAAACTCTACACACTAAGTTTTGACCCGTTTATTAAGATTTTATATATGTAGAATCAAAACTTGTTAAAATGTTAAAACTAATTTAAATATTTAGATTGTTTTTTTCGGCATGCTCATTTTCTTTACATAACATTTTGATTCGATGATATTGGCTTAAACATAGTAATTTACGAAATAAATGCGAATTTCGTTATAAGATCCTTATGTTTTAAACATGGAACAACAGCTGTGGCGACATTCCTGCCGTCGATTTTGTATAGAGTGTTTTTGCACGGGGTCTAAACTATGACTTTGTAAAACGTCATATCTTATGAAAAAATTACACTACAATTTTTCCTCTCTTTCATAGCACTAACTGTAAGTAAAAAAAATATGCATGATCCCTATTCTCGTCGTTTTAAACCAACGGCCGATAATGTTTTAAGAAATTATGCATTTCGTTGTTATACATTATAATTGTTATATAATGAGTTTATTATATAGATCGACATTATGTAATTCGTTTTATAGAACATGAACATTAGGACTTTTGTTTTTATGCGTTACATTACACACCCACCCCACTTATTTATTAATTTATTATCCAAAAGATTACATATTCCTTAAGTCAAATTTGCGGTGGATCCCAAACTAGGCCCTGTATTTTGGGCATCCCAGGAGTGAAGTGAACATGTAGACTTGACTTTATTATTAAAAATACGGACTAACTTTTTCTCAGTACAGATGCAACAAATACTAAGATAGCAAAATCTAAATAAGAGAAAAGAAAATAAAGACTAGCAGGTGTGTGTGTGTGTTCGCCTGTGTGTATGTGTGAGAGTGAGTGTGAAGGCGTGTAAGTATTTGTATGCATATTGTGTAAGTGTCGTAGTGTACGGTAATAACGGTCTAAGCCCCTAAGAGATAACCTTTGGTGGCTTGTAAGCTAGTTTGCCTTCACCATCCCACAAAACAGACCTAAATAAATTCACCCCTAAATCCAACTAACATCGCCGAAATCATACGAAACCACCATGGATATTCACTTGCCGAGAGATTGGTACCAATTAGTTCGCACAGCAGCTAGCAAAAGTACTAAGTTTACAGTTGTTGAAATGAAACAAACAATGTTTTATGTTTTCATGTTTTGTTGGTGATTATTGAGAAGTATTATGTGATTTGTTACGTAGGTGTCTATTTAGTTTTTGCTTGGGATGGCAATATGCAGAGTTTAATTTACAACTACTTACTGTATTGTTTCAACATCTGATTCTTGGGTTTAAATTAAGGAGTATAAGTTAATTTGCTTCCTCAGTTATTTAATTTCATATTTAGTTCCTTTATCCCATAAACATTAAAAAATAAAGTTTGGTTGAAATCGTTTGTTTTTAATCAATTACAATCAGAGCTAAGAATAACTCGATATATAACACATTACTCACGGTTTGAATTAAGTTTTATTTTGTGATAAATGATACAACTCACTAAAAATCCTTATATTATTTGCGTTCGCCTTAAGAAAGATTACTTATTCAATTCTCTACAACTAATGTATAAAGGTTAAACCGCTAGCTCCAGAAATAATAGAAAAAAATAGCCTTTTAAAAGTAGTTGTATCAGTTGTCACCAGAGCTCCTTGATTACCCATTTTTTGTGTTAAATAATACAATTCAAGTTGTATCATCTTACACGAGTTAATGGAGCTCAATCTGAAATGTAAAATGATACATAAAGCATGTTTCTTCGAATATCTCAAAATCTATAACTAGTATGATTATTTTTGTCAAACCAGTTAATAAAGTGATATTCTATGTTATGAAAATCGGTAGCAATGTTTAAAAAAATATACTCATTTAAGAGCAGTATTTTTTTTAAACATGTTTTCGCTCTCCTATAAAATCGTGTTTTTCGAGTTGTATCACTTGTCACAGGAGGCACAGAAATATGCAACTGTACATAATTAGGCCTTAAAATACTCGTGTCTTAAAGCCTCTCATTATGTATTAGTTATGTAAACTGCTATTATCTACACACCCTTATTATAAAACCTCTATAGTTAAAATGATAATTAATACTTGTTTATTCAGATATTAAAGTTCCATCTATTTATTGCTGCGCCCATTCAATTTAAATGTTATACTTTTTATAGTTAGTTACCTACCTACTTTTTTTCGTGTGCATTCTGAATCTATGTGTTTGGCAGCATTACGTCAACCAGTGTCGTCATAAGTAATTATCTTACATCTGCTTGTTTTGTAATTATATGCAGGTTATTCATAGCTGATTATGATCTCTGTCGATACCGTAATGACTTTCAAATTTGAATGACACGAGCAGTGATAACAATCACAATATAAATACACCATCAGGTAATCGTGATGCAGTAGCGAACGCCGAAAAAAGATTAAGTGGTTGGCAAAGCAAAGACAATGTTATTTAGAATTATCGCAAATGTCGCTACGTAATCTGAACCTACCTGCAGCGCTAACCCGTAAAATAAAACACGTTTTATATGTGATGCGTTAACATTACTTTGGTACTTACTCAATAGAAGGCAAAACTTCGTGCTTGGGATACTGAGTAAACTGCTATCATGTTCACCTTTTTGAAGTCCACGCCATAACTTACGCAAGTAATTATCATATTCTAGATTTATTTATTTTAGAAACATACAAGCTAACAGTAAACACCAGTACCAAAATGCTGCCGTCCTTAAACTAAAAGGCCGTTAAATGCAAGAGGGTAATTTTGAGTTATGGTCAAAAAACGTTTGAATCTATGTCTCTAGAAACTGGTGCGCGATATCCATGTATTTTTTTATATACTAACAATTGAGGCTTGTTCTTTATTTTTATATAAAATTTATATATATTTACTTATTTTTTATAGCTGAAATCTTCAATTTTCCTTTTTAGCTATGGATCCGTTGAATTTTATGAAATACGTTACATAGCTTAATGGCGGTTAAAGTATGTTTAGCGGCTTTCTAGCTAAGTATTGTAGGTTATCCGCGATAGATTGTACAAATACTCAAAAGTTATCAATAAAACATAACTAAAAGGCGGTTACATGGGCTAGCTGCTTTTTAGTTATGTGTGCCGAATTAAACCGGTGCAAACAGACATGACTAAAAAGCAGCCACACGACTTTAGTCGCCTTCTAGTTTAAAAAAGGTGAATGTTGTGGAATCTAATAAACATTATGTACAACCAATGCTAGATAGAAACGCAGTTAATTGCAAAACCAATTAAAATAACTGCTTTTTTGTTATGGATTGCAATCGAAATATGTTACTATATCCAGTGACATGGGGAAGTTACTAAAAACACTGAGAAATTAAATTGAATAAAAAACCACTTATATGTAAAAAACAACTTTAATCAACGAAATAAAAAATGTTTATAAAATAAAAAATATTATATTTTAATAAATGAGCTGTCTTTTATTTTTACAAATTATTTTAAGCACCTCGTTAGTATAGGAACTTACTGCAAAGGTACACTGCTAATTATAATATAAAATCGCCTCGCGATAAGCTTTTTAATAAAATCAGTTCAACCACGTAACTATCTAAATTCTAACTACTAAATACTTTTGTTTAAACTTTAAAAAAAAAACAAAAAGAGATAAATTGAACATTCTTAATACAAAAATACCCTGTGATTAAATACATGTACATAAAATCTACATAAAACAATTTTTTTTTTACTTATCAAGGTAAAAAAGAGATCAATTGCTAATTCTTAATGTATATAAGGCGCTCATCAGTCTCATTGATAATTGAGTAAAAAATAATTTAAATACAAACTTAAGACGACTCAGGCAAATCGCTCCAAAATTTTAACTTGTGCGAAGGCATTAATTCCGAACATTTGTTTATTATTCCCATTTTTCTTTCTCGATCGATACCTTTGGAATTTACGCGTTTGGGAAAAGTAACAGCCTTTGGATTTCGTAAGTATTTATCATTTAGAAAGCGTAACTGCAGGTATTCGCTTTCAAAGTCTGTTTTATACAATAGATCTAGACAACCTCTTTTAAAACATACTTGAGAAATGCTCTGCAGATAAACGCGTGGTGTGGAGTTTCGGATCCTTCTGTCTGAAATGTAGTTTGGAACATTAATAAAGTCTACAACTTCCATAGATTTAACGGTTACTCTTCCTTTGTTTGCTACTCCCACTGCTTCTGACAAATCTGCAAAATCATAAACCTTGCCTTTTTTTTTCATTTCCAATTCCACTTGGTGATGGAATTGATAAGCACTCATGAAAGTATGGCCAGGTTCAAAGTAATAGAACGATATAATTTCTGTGCCGATCAAGTCACTATTTACAAAGTGAATAAGCATAAAATAGAGCGACCAGTTTTGGTTTTGAGCACTGCAATTGTCAAGCCATATGTGCACATTTTAATGTCACGGTGTTGTAGGAGTAACTTAAAAAATGCGCTCATGATATCTTCTTGTTTTCTTTCGGTAAGACTGGTATTGTACTTTTTTCGCTTAGGTGCCCCCAAGATATGGCCATTTAATTGTTCGACATTAGGTTCAGGTAAATTAGTATTTTCTCTGATACAGGTAGTGGCAATTATTGTTGAAAGATTAAAATCTATTGTGTTTCTGCGTTTTAGTGTTACAGCCTTGTTTTGTTCGTTTATATCAGTTCTATCAACTTCAATAGTATTTCTTCGATTAATAATACTTGTACTTTCAAATAAATGTGCATTAGACTTTGTATTTCTACTTTCGTTTCGTGTCTTGTTTGAGATGTGTTCTTCTTCGCATTTATCGCTGTCAGATTCTGGAATATAATCTTTATCTAGAACGGAATCATCGGATCTGAAGTCCTCGTTGTTACTTGATAGTGAGGAACTAGAGCTTATTAATTCTTTACCACATGTTTGTTTTGCAGTTGTGTCTGGAAACGCTTGTTGAAGTATGTCAACTGAATTAGACAACTCGGTAAGCCCAGATTTTGGGGACCAGTATTCGTTGAAGTTAAATTCTACATTACTTATTAAATTGTCTGTTTCGTTTGCACTTGTGTCTGGAAATACTTGTTGAAGTATATCAACAGCATGAGATAACTCGGTAGGCTCAGTTTGTGCGGTGGAATGCTCGTTAAAGTTTTGAAAAAAAATTGATGTTAATGAGTAATTTTTCTGGTAAATGTCATTAACCATTTGTTTACATGATTTTTTACTCAATTTACAGCCAAAACGTTCTTCTTCTCGTAGTAAAATGGAATTTATTTTGTTGTTCTATAGCAATACATTATCTTTATTAATAATGCTCTGGCGGTCAGATGGCCCATCAAGGTTTGACGGATTTTGGCATCTTTCCATTATTGTTTTTAGCCGAGATGTTTTTGGTAAGTACCTAAAACCATTTAAAGCTCTTATTTTAAACGTAAAAACACACACACATACATACACGCACGCACACATGCACACACTCGCAACCATACACTATTATAATGGAATAGAAGTTTGTTCATAACGCGTTTCGTTTAATTTATTAAGATTGTAAAATAATTTTGAAATAAAAAAGACACGCTTTATTGTTACTGACTGTACTTATATTACTGACAAAAAGACGAGTGAAAACTTGATGGACCTACTATTAGGCGTCAAGGAGTTCCCTATGTCAACCTTCCATCTCTATCATCATACTAGCTTGTTGGTACCATAATTATTATATTGACATCGAAATGACATATGTATGCAAAATTTCAATTCAGTCTGTCTGGTTAAAATTGATTTCCCAGATTTGATTAAATTGTTAGCTAGTTACAAGTGAAGCCATAAGTTATACTTATAGTTAGTTAGTTATAAGTGTGTTCCGGTGTGGGGATAAGACAACCGGTGAAATTACTAGCATAGAGGCATTCCATCTTAGTCCTCAGGGTTGGCAACGCATTTGAGGTCTTGGGATTGTAGTCTTGAGAATTCAAATGTCTATGGGTCTCAGATTCCACTTACCATCAGGTGGCCTGAGTGCTCGTGTGCTTTCTCCGTAACATAAAAAAATATATTTAAATGTTAGCATATTTATTTAGTTTAGATGTATTTGCGTGTCAGTTAGTAGGTATGTAACATTATTTACGTAAAACAACAGGTATGAATTGTTTCAATATTCACTTTGACCATGGGAAGGTACTTACCTTTATGATACACACATAAACCCATGCAATGAATTGACTTTTATGTTTATAAAATAAGGCACAATTAGGTGCGTATAAAAAACACGTATAGTGAGTGGGCAATAAGCTACAATAACGAAAGTTTACTTAATAGTGCAAGACCCAGCCGCTTATTGAGATAATTATATTTATACTAACCTGGTAGACGTTTTACTTGGAGGGAGCGACATGGTGGAATTGGCGGGAATCGGCGCCCGCGCCGCGTGCGAAACGACCAGCTCACTAGGGAAATGCTCCGGCGATTGAATCCCGCCGACGGCGTAGCCCGGCGGGGTACACAGGGGATGAGGGGACTCCTGCGCGGGGGTCGGCTAGCCGCCTTTTAGTTAGGCAATGTCGTGTAGCCGCGATTTAATTAAGCAGGGTTATATTTTTATCATTCTTGTTGCTAGCTTATAAAGCCGTTACGGCATTTAAGGTATGTATTATAATAAAATTAATAAATATTTACATACAATAAGGCGGCTATTGGATTTTAACCGCTTATTTCTTATGTACACTTGGAAAGACCGCCTTTTAATCTATGACCTCTTTGCAGATGATTATTACGTTTCTAAGCTATAAGGCGGCAAAAGTCCAATAGCCGCTGTTAAGTTATTGAAAATATAATAGCCGCTTTTAAGTCTTGTACAGTAATACGTGTAACGCTTAAAAATTGGCAGCTATCAACTTTTAATCGCCTTCAAGTTAAGGAAGTGTTAAATAACCGCCTATTTGGTAGTAATAGCCCGAAAATTCTGCATTTAGCCGCTAGCGAGAAGGCTGTATCTCAGTGGTTTTTAAAGATATCGACACCAAACCTAGATAGATCGATAGCTAATAAGTAGCTGAATTGCGCTGTATATATAACTCAAAAAGGTCGTATGATCCTTTAGTCGCCTTTTAGTTTGAGGACGGCAGAATGCTTATATGTACATTGAGTCAGAAAAAATGGAAAAGTACATATAATAATATATGTTAAATAAATACACAACTGGTGGTGATGGTATTTTCGGTGGTGCGTTAAATATCAGGCATACAATTTTAGTGTCAGAATAATTTTCGTCGCACTTTATCGTTAGCTACTATTTCTATCGCAGACCAAGGCGGTGTTGGCGAGATGAGCTTGATGCCTTTAATCAAGACTGGTCAAGTTAGGGTCACGTGGAAGGAAGGGAGGGCGACCTTTGCCCAGCAGTGGAATATTATACCTACGCACCTTTAGAACATTAGTAACCTAATTCACATAATAACAAACTTATGACTTGAAGTTTAAAATCTGAAATTTTGAATTGGTCCACTATTGTTCTGAAGGTACGATTATGCTGTTAAATAATTATAAAGTAATACATTTTCACCACCAAGGTAGATCATTTATTCATAACGTTATTTTACCATACCATAAAGTGGTCTTACATATTACATGTTACATGATTGTGAAAGATTGTAAATGTAGATTATTCGACACATAATAAATAAACAAAAATAAATATGCTAGCTTCCACACCGTTCGAAAGACAGTAATAATCCTGACCTAAGCCTTAAACATATTCGTTTTTTTTTGCAATTTTTAACATTTTCTAGCATAACATTACATAACACACATGTCAAGTAACATATTATATTACGAGGTAAAAAAATAAAATTAATAGTCGGTCATTTGTTTCAAGACCTAGAATAGCTGGTAAAAGATTACAAGTGAAATTATCAGCAGATAGATTTATATCATGCAAAGTAGAATTTGATGCATTAGGTACACCGAAAAAGACTTGAATAAACTGTAAAAAAATACTTCAGTATATGTAATTTGCATGTTACGAGTATATTTGAAATTTCCAATCATTTCTATTAACTTATATATTATAATAATCAATAACTCTGCAAAATATGTGTTTTATAGCAACGCGCTTCGGCACGGCTTCGTTGTAGCTTGTGGTTTGTTAATTTCAGATTATCAACGCCCAGTTTACGTTCAATTGGAATTTCTCTGACGTATTTGTGATTTGCATCAGTTTATATCTGACTTCCAGAATTGATCAGATTAACCGAAGGATAAAGGCTGTTTACGGAAAGGTACTATGATGAAATAATTTAATATATTAATGTATGTAACCATAACAGCTGCATAAATTATAATTACATGTATAATACCTAGTGAAGCGCAACAATCCAGTAGATTGACACACTTCTGGACGCTAACGACGTTAACGTCAAACGTTGAATTTTAAATTATACAACGAACGGAAGATTACCACATTTATTACAATACTAAAGAAAAAAGGTTTTAATAACATGTAACCTAACTAAACAAATTATTTGTATGGATTTTTTTATATCAAGAATGGAAAGGCAAGACAAAAACATGTAGATTTAGGCGTAGAAAAACCAAAAGTTTGACCGAAAGAGGACCGAAACTGGACGAATAGTCTATTGGGCGTGAGGGTCTTTTTGCAGCTCTAAATTAATATACCTACGTAATGCCACATGAAAACAGCGCTATGAGAGCCTTGAAATTTTACAATTTCAAACTTGAACGGAAAAAATTAATATGACAAGTTAAAACACATAGAACGGTCGGAAAATCAAATTTCAGAAATATTTCAGTGACCGTTGGATATAGAAACTTACTCCTAAAATTTTTAGTTATTTAGACGAGAGGAATAGGACAACATGTGCCATTGAAGGTCGGCTTCATCGCCTCAACACTAAAATAGAAAAAGTTCGCTGGGTTGTGGAAGCTGTGCACGGCATTCTTAAAAATAGATTTAAACTTTTAGACCATACACTGGACAATAAAATGTTGCCTAAAATAAAAAGTTTTTATTGTATAGCATCATATCTTTTGAATCGGTTTGGCAAGCCCTTGGTATCTGATACTGATATGAATTATGGGATTTTTGAAAGGATGAGCACAAAACAAGGTGAAAAAAATGAGTTAGCACAACTGGTAGACATCAAAGGTTGGTGTCGAAAAAAACTTCCATTTCAATGTTTTTTATCTAATGCCGTCAAAGATTTCCCGGAAAGTATTATTTACAGGAACATATCAATTCGGCCAGGCTATTTCATATTTAGCGGAGGTCCTCAATTAAGACGGTCCTTAAATATGGCATACGTTAAGGAACAAACCTCTATTTTAAAAGTACAGATCCATTCTCGACATATATCCAAAAAGGTGTATAAATGTTTAATAAAATATAACCCAAGAGTTTTAGGAATAAATTCTATAGAACAGTATTGTTGTGAATGTGCAAAAGGTTTAAGAACAGTAGGTTGCTGTTCTCACGTAGCAGCTGTAATATATTACTTATCATATGGTAGGTTCTTGTCTAAAGTACCTCGGCCCAATGAAAAGTTGAGCACTCTTTTTCAAAATGACACAAATAAGCGTCGATAGTGACGAAGATTAGGAATTATTTTGTTATATAGTGCTATACCTTCTTTTATAATAATGCACACCCTGGCAATTAATATTCTATTATTTGAAAGTGTCTTATTGTCATCTAAACGTCTGTCTGATTTTTGCTTTTGCTATACAATGATTATATCTTCTTGCACTCCACGAAACTCTGCATTTTATTAACTTAAAAGGTTATGGTCCTATTTGCAGCAGTGCTATATACATAATATAATAAATGCTTTATATATGTGAAGAATAATAAGAGTGAAAAATTTGTGCTATGGATAACTGTCCATCGACATCAACGTCGGCACTAAGCCTGAATCAGTCTACGACGTCAACAGGCGCTAGTTTCAGTAAACTAACAGGCAAGAATTTCAACACATGGATTTTTAGCCTAGAATGTTACCTAACTGATTTAGACTTATGGAGTGTCTGCATTAATCCTGTTAACATCGCAGTCCCTATGGAAGTCAGAAAAGATCAAAAGGCACGGGCTAAAATTTGCTTGACCTGTGAAGAATCAGTTTATCCAGTCATTAGGTCAGCTACTACGGCCCATCAAACACTAAGCAGTCTCAAGAAAGCCTATGCTGACAGTGGTCTAATAAGAAGGCTAGGCCTTATTAAAAAACTCCTAAATAATGAGTTTAAGGGAAACCTTCACGAGTATGTCAATAACTCACTGGCTACACAGCAAGAACTGCAGGGAATCGGAGCAGAAGTTGATGACCAGTTCCTGGCAATAATAATGCTTGCTTTACGCAATTTTACTAAAAATACCACAATGGCTTGTAGTGTCGATCGCTCCGAGCTGTTTCGTAGTGTTACCAATTCCTCTTCCAATTCCACTATCTGTTCATAAGAAAAACCAGTAAAAATTGACAATTGATTATTAGGCAAGCATTTTTGCTCGATTTTACCTAGCTGAGTCATCTTAACATCAATGGTCAAAGTTTTGAACATTTCTGTAATTTCTGATACCTTTAGTTTGGCCTTGCCCGAATGAATTGTTATCTTATTTAAATTTTCTTCGTAAAATCTATCATTTATTAAATGGGAGGGGCAACATCTGTTGCCAGTGGGAATATAAATATATTTATTTGTATAAACTTGCAATCTAGCTTTTTTGGGCACGCTTTGTATATTGGATTCTTTTGAACAGATAAAACAATATCGATGAGTAGCTATTGTTCGTTGCAATGGTAATTCCGCATACTCTTCGTCATTGGAAGCTTGTAATACCACAGAATAGTCAGGATCTCCATTTTCATGATCGGTGGTTAAATCGCTGTCGGCATGATATTTAGATATTGCGACACCTTTGCGATTGGCTTTCGTTCGACAAGATGCACAAATTACATCACCAACGGCAAATGTCTGTGCTAAAGATAGTCCATAAAAATTAACATCGCGAAGACTTAGCACTTTCTTTTTCCCAGGGACTTTACTACATTGTTTTTTGCAACATGCACATAACCGTTTGTTTACCGACATTTTTATAATTGATAACAATACTATAAAGTATAGAATGCTGTAAGAATATATAACCCAAAGTCTATCAATACACTTCACTTTTTGATAAGCTAGAACACGTAAGAAATAGCTAAACAACACTTCTGTTATCAATGTTATCTATCATTATTATCAATATAACTAGGTACCTGGAATTAATTATTATACTGGCAGAGTAAGTATGTAACCATATTACAATATGTATAAAAGTCAGTACATATAAATAAGTAATAATTACATTATGGCCTGGCCAAGATGTCGTCACGATGTTGGTTGTGGGATCCGTCTGCGAGACTTTCACTCAAACTTTCGGTAATTAATGATGATTGCTTAGATTCAAAATATTTCTATATCTATTATTGTAAAAAAAAATTGCTAATTATTGCCTTCTTGGTGACGGTATGTATATATAACATTCAAGTAACATTCTTGAAAAGTGTTTCGCCACAGTTTCTACAATATAGATCCTTTAATGCCGCAGTTCCTCGACGGCAATAGTAGTATTCTGTTGAGGGCACACACTTCAAGCATCTATCAATTTCAACAATATTTTCCTCCGATAACGTAACCTCCGACTGAGGTAATGCATCCAAAAATAAATTAATGGCTATGCTGTTAGGTATCGGAAGAGATAGAATTTTTTCTTTGAACATTGCCACCTGAAAAGTTACAACTTGCAGTAGTTTTAATTCGTCCAAGATTCATGTAATCGAAATAGAGCGAAAATAACAAGACAGGCATATAAAATATGTTAAAACCGGGTCACTCACGTGTATATGTCGAAAATTGCTCGACATGTTTCGCTCTATACCGAGGAGCATCTTCAAGAGCCGTTCGCATTGGTTGACCGCACTCGTCGTCTTCCTCGGTCCGCCAATGCGAACGGCTCATGAAGAAGCTCTTAGGTAAGTTAATGCCTAAGATAAGTACCTCTACCTCACCGTGAATACTGCATTAAAAACTGCTTTCTGCAATATAATTAATAACTAAGGATAACTGGTAGAAAAAGCCTTATGTTGTTATGACATTAAGTGCGGCTTTTGTTCTTTAAGAGTTTTTTGTGCAATAAAGGTTAAAATTAAATACATTATGAATAATAACAAAGAATAGCTAAAAATGCAAAACCTATGTACAGTCGAGTTCGTAAAAATCCACGCGAAATGCCTGAAACTGTTATTCTGCCTTAGTATTACAATCGCAGAACATTTTCAATACAGGTAGGTACTAGAAGAAAGCCAAATCTTTATGTTATGTTATGTTTGATGACTGCAAGTGCAGTTTACGATAATGTAAACCGCGGGGCACTAATAAAAGAAATAATAATAAATAAATTTATTTACTTACAATTTCAAACACAGAGTCTGTAGAATTTGTATCCAATTCCGAGTCAAGTCGTTTTCCTAGTATATCTTCTATTTTTGTATACACAGAATAATAAAGGTTTTATGGGCTACGTCGGCGATGAAATATTTTATTTATGAGATCTACACGAGTACATGAAGTGTTACTCATCTTAAATTAAGTAAATAAGTGCAAGGCGAAAAATATTGACATTAAAAAACAAAAGATTCGAATGTCATTGGCATCAAATGTATTCTCGGGATTTAAAGGGATTATTATAACCAGCCAGCATTAATAAACATCTATCAATAATATTTTTTGTTGTAACCTCTTCAATAGGTACTGCTTTTACATGAGTAGGTACCTAAAGATTTTTGAAAAAATTATCATCTTGCTCCAACCCAATTCATTTGTGACGAACATAATTATATTAGTACGGAAAGAGATGTCATATTAGTGTGAAAAAATGGTAGGTGTCGCTGACTCACAAGTGTCCGCCACTTTTCAAACGGTCATTAAAAATGGTTAAGTTATGTAGTTATTTAGTTGCGTAGGTTTAGTTATTATATAAAGTTGGTTTCTATTTCTTTGTTTATATTCAGAAGTTAATTGTTTTGGTGTGTGAATAATTTCTATGTCTAAGTTTGGTAATAAACAAAAAATTTAATTTAAAAGTTACTTTTATTGTAGGTTCAGGATAGTAGATCCGAAAAAATTGTTTTTTACCCTTTTTATGCTTAAAAGCTTCTTAAATAATCCGCAGAACAATGAATATTTTATATCAAATATTATCAACATACTCGTAGTCTATACGTAAACGTTGATGAATGTACTAGGCAGGTAAACTCAAAACATAAATTCACCATGTTGCTCCAACATAATTCATTTGAGACAAACATATATTAGTACGGAAAGAGATGTCACATTAGTGTACAGAAAATGTTAGGTGTCGCTGACTCACAAGTGTCAAAAAAAAAGTTTGAAATGTTTGACATCCAAAAACACCAAGTTAATGTTGACCTAGAGACATCTGGTTTTTGCAAAATTATTCCTCTTCAAGCCATTAACAACATACGTTAAACACAAAAGAAACGGATCAGTAGTTTTTAAGATATTTAGCAAAGTAAAAAAAACTTTCAAGTTACATTTCAAGGAAACTGACAATAATTATGACATGAAACTTGGCAGATTAATAACTGTCATTTTGACCAATACATAGGATATACTCATTGGCTAATAACGCCAGGGGCATTTTTTGTTCCCTTACCCGGCTATAGCCTTTGTTTTGGGATAATGAGTATACCGGTATGTATTAAATAAACTGGCCACTAATTTGAATTTTGTTTTATTAATCTTAAATATTATATTACGCCCAATCTTATAAATTGTAACATAACACAAAATTCAATCTTATATCATCACTTCAACGCAAATAGTCTAGACTTTCTGGGTTTCATATACCTATTACAATCTGGTTTACGTAAGAGACCAAAATGAGTAAACAATTATTAATACTCAGTCTTCCTTCTACGCACATTTGGATTTAAGGGATTTTATACTGTTAATAAGTCTTCAACCTTTATTTTTTCTTATTGAAAGCGGCAAATTGGATGATCCGGACATCTTGGTACTGGGCTTCTTTATCAAGCTGGGACTTAGTAAAAACTCGTTTTTTTTTTCTATTATGGTGTTGAGGCGGTGAAGCCGACCTTCAATGGCACATGTTGTCCTATTCCTTTCGTCTAAATAACTAAAAATTTTAGGAGTAAGTTTCTATATCCAACGGTCACTGAAATATTTCTGAAATATTTATTTTCCTCTGAGTTCTTCGATATCTGCAGCGTTATCGACGATATCAAGGTGTACGTTAATTACCAATTCAGCTGGAAACATTCTCAAATTTGCATATTTTGCAACGTTGTAACCTGTCATCATTCCTTGTCAATCCTACATCTTTGGTTTTTTTCTATATTGCTCGCTGGTAATTAAATAAGCATTCTTTTAACGCCACTGTGGTGCTAGACAAGTTGCATTCGACAATCGTTAGCGATTATGTTTCGATTGATAAATGTATGGAATTGACGTAAGCCACCGAGATAGTAACGTGACACTTACGTCAATTCCATATATTTTTTTATCGAAACATAATCGCTAGCGAGTGTCGAATGCAACTTGTCTAGCACCACTGTGTTGCTAGACAAGTTGCATTCGACAATCGTTACCGATTATGTATCGATTGAAAAATGTATGGAATTGACGTAGGCTACCGAGATGGTTACGCGGTACATCGGTCATGTTTTCACTATCACTTGCACTAAGCGATAGAGATGGTTTGCAATAACTACCGGCGTTAGACGGCGCTATCTCATACTCATGCTAGCCAAGTTGCACTTTTCATGTGACCAACGACCGTGTTGAGCGAGTTCAAAATTAGTACAACTAATGTATTTGTACTAATTTTGGTGAACTGGCTACGGTTTGGCGACCTCTTTGGGGAAACCGAAGGTTTTGTCTGTGCAATTGCTGACGAGGTCATAATGACGAACAACTATAGGAGGTATATTCTGAGGGATGGCACGATCGACATTTGTCGAGCGTGTCGTCGCCCCGGCGAGTCTCTCAGACACATTATTTCTGGTTGTTCCCATTTGGCCAACGCCGAGCAGTGCTCGTTGACGTCACCATCCCGCATGACGAGAACCTCGTGAAGGCTGAGAAGGACAATCTTAGCAAGTACCTTGACTTGGCTCATGAGGTGACCGCTAAGTGGGATGTTGACTCGACGATCATTGTCCCGATAGTTGTTTCAGCGAACGGTCTTATAGCGAAGAATCTCGATCAACACCTTAAGAGACTCTCGCTAGGTCGCTGGATCAAGGGCCAGATACAGAAAGCAGTACTCCTCGACTCGGCACGTATTGTGAGGAGGTTCCTCTCTCTGCAGCCCTAACCACCGGTAGCTTGAGCCCTGCCCCGCTGAGGGCGGCACCCGTAGGTTAGGTTTTTTATAGTGTTTGTTTGTTTTATATGAGTATTGTTATTTTACTTTTACATCTAAACATTTATTGTAAAAAACTTAACTTACAGATTATAAATAAATGTTGACAATAATAATAATATTTATTTATTCTACAACACAAACAATTGTTTAAGAGAAGTGAAATGAGAGTTTACCTAATTTATCATCAAGGATCGTTAACTGCGAGCGAAATCCATTGAAGTACTAGGGTTGCTACCCAGTCAAGTCAAGTCAAAGGCAAAAATTATTTATTGAGTAGGCTTAGAAACAAGCACTTTCGAATCGTCAGTTATGCTACTTATTCATATGTATGGAGGAATGTGTTTATTTATCATTAATATCATTATATTATACTTATCAGTGTCTAGGTCACCTAGACACTAATAAGTAATAAGTGCTATCTATGACCTTAAACTAAAACTTCTTGGAATTGATAAATATATTGTCAATAGATAAATTTACGAACTAGTAGGTATGTTCTTGTCATGATTGTCAATGTGACTCCGTCAAGTACTGGTTGTGTTTGCAAAATTTCAATGCAACCTTGATCATCGAGGTAATCTAAACTATGTAGCCTGCCCTGATTTATTGACAGCAAATACGTAATGCAACTGTTAGTCATCAAAATAGGCCGCTAATCAGAAACTACTGCACATAAAAGGACTGTATTATTTAATTTAATTATTTTGTTTGTCAGAAACGAAGTAATATTTTTCGATCTCCATAAAAACTTTAGATTTGTGGGATTACAAGCAATTAGGTTTTTTTTTTAGGTAACTGCAAGGCTGATTGTATTATTTGTGTTGTTTCGCCATCGTATTTGCGAAAATTATTACTCACTGTCCCAAGTGAAAAATTTGGAGAGTTTTGGATAAAAATTGTAAATACAATACAAAAATTTACCATTTAACTGTAATAATAACTTTACACTGAGATTCAGATTCTGTTCAGTTATATTTATTTGTATTATTTTAGTTCATCAATTTAGAACCATCGCCATCACTAACTGGTTGTCATACGTCATTTCAATGGATTTCGCTCGCAGTTAACGATCCTTGTTTATCATACACCTATAATTATGTTGCAAATTAAACCTGATATAACATTTATTCTAATGACTAAGAAACCTTTAAGACTATTAGATAAATTTGATTACTAATAACAGGCTAAATATAAATGAAATGAATTAAGATTAACACTGGACTAAATTTAGGATATTTACATATTCATTTATTTATAAAAATATATATCAGTGGTAAAGGTAGGTACCTCTCTGACTGTTCCAGTACTTCCGGTCATAACTATGTAGACCTTCCACCAATATTTTACTAAATACTAATTTTATATATCGCACGCTTAGTGGAATACCGACCTATTTATATACGTCAAAACTAAGTTACGTACAGCCAAGGGCTTAAGTCAGCGCCATCTATCGTTCACGGCCTAAATTATTTGATTTTGATGCGTTGTTGTCCCCCTAATGATATATCCGTCTCTTTCACTTATATGTGATCTCTCGTCGGGTTTCCCCCAAACAGCGACTCATGACAGTTTGTGTCTGACCTACATGCTGTGAGGGTGTTATTGTTTAATCGTACGAAGACCTAATCCTTATTGAGTGCTTTTACGTCAAAATTCCGAGGTAAGTTTTATTCTTTTTTTTAAATGTATATGAGCTAATTCGATTTTAGGTCAGTTTAATACCAATTTTATTCGTTTATTTCGTGCAACTTTTAGCTTTAAGTCTATTTATTGTAAAATGTTGTTGTTGTTTTCGCGGAAGATTATGAATTAGGTCAGTTTAAAATTAAAATACATTCATAGTTGAAGGTAATAATTTGTGTCATTCGAACTTAAGTCTGTTTACTACAAAAAGTTATTGATACATTTTCGATGCAATATTACTTGAGTCTATGTTTGATAGAAAAAAATAAATTATACTGTGTGATATTTTTATTGCCTGTTAGTAATAGGTAATACGTCATTGTATTACTCACAAGACTGTTAAATAGCGAGAGACTTATTTGGAACTTTTCTTTTTTTAGGACAACCATGTTGTCTAACAGATCAAAACGGATGATGGCGCTTGTCCAAGGTCGAAACTTGGCGCTGACAAAGACAACACAAGATGAACAAGTAAAACCAGTCCCTCCACACAAAGTTACGGTAATCATTTTAAATAATAGTCAAAATTCAATGTATTTATAGGTTATTGATTTTATTATAGTATGTTTTCCTTTTTTGTTGTAGTTGCTGGCTGATATAAAAAACAAAGCCGAAAATCAGTCATACTCAAATGTACGGGATTATGTCAAATTTTCGGAATCTGCTTCAGTCAGCAATGAAAATGACCTGCCAAGAACCCTAGTCGTCCGCGATGGCTGTGATAATTCTGAAATAAGCGATGATCAAGATCCATCATACAAAATTCCGAAAAAAAAGAAAAAGCAAGCACCAGTGTATCCGTCACGCCAATCCACATCATCCGGTAGTTCCTCGTCTTCAACGTCTTCATCATCCTCAGATTCCTTTAGTGATAGCTCCGACACAGATTCTGAGCAGAATAAAGAACAAGCAAACGCTATCCCAGAAACAGTAGAACACCAATCCGAGCAAACAAACATTGATGAACCTGTTACAACTGAAAATTCAAGAAATGAAGTAAGTACTACACTACAAGAAGAACAAATAGAAGGAAACAAAAAAGGAAGAAAACGTAAGCGAAATGAGAATAGCTGGAAACAAAATAAGGTTAAAATTTCAAGAAATTCTGGAAAAAAATACACTACAAAAAAGAATAAAACCGTTGAACCTCGTTCTGTCAAACCACCCTGTGGCGATAAATGTAGGCTCAAATGCTATGACAACACAACTGCTGATCAGAGACAGATTATTTTTGAAGCATATTGGAAACTCGGCGAAGTTGATGCTCAAAGATCATTTATTATGTCTTGTATGACCGATATAAACCCGAGGTACAAGTATACGAATGCAATGAATCCGAGAAAATGTAACAAAGCATTTCATTTCATTGCGCAGGGTAAATCGGTGCGAGTCTGCAAAACATTTTTTATGAGAACATTAGATATATCTGATCGTGTTATACGCACTGTCAAAGACAAAACAGATGAAAACGGAATTCTAGCTAAAGACTTACGAGGACATCACGTTAATCATGTAAAAGTTGATGAAGCACTGCTAATCGACATTAAACAATTCATAGATGCGATACCCAGAATTGAATCCCATTATACGAGACAAACTTCTACTCGAGAGTTCATCGATGGCGGGAAAACGATTACAGATATTTACAAGGACTTTAAAGATGCCCAAGAAAGAAATAACAAGTCTGCAGGTAAATATTGCTCATTTTATAAAGTGTTTACAGAACAATATAATATATCATTTTTCCGTCCAAGAAAAGACCAATGCGACTTTTGTTTGCAATACAAAAACTCGACCCCTGAACAGAAAGTATCCCTACAACAATATATGGATGCACATTTGGAAGATAAAAATTTGAGCCGTCAAGAGAAGTTCGAAGACCGTTGCAACATAGATGAGAAGAATAAAGTCCTTGTGTTCGATTTGCAAGCTGTCCTTCAATCTCCCAGAGGAGATACTTCAGGATTCTACTATAAGTCTAAGTTGAACAGTTATAATTTCACAGTCACGTTTTTGAACAAAAAAGTTGAAGGTCAAATGAAAGACTCTTATGAGGATGTCCACTGCATCTTTTGGAACGAAACTGATGCTAAACGCGGCGCCAGTGAAATCGGTTCATGTTTATTGAAGATTTTTGAAAAGATTTCTGGTGAGTCACAAGATGATAATGGCTACAATTTAATACTTTATTCTGATAATTGTTCCGGGCAAAATAAAAACAAATTTTTAGTGGCACTTTATCTTTACGCAGTCACCCATCTCAATATAAATTCAATCACTCATAAATATTTAATAAGAGGTCACACCCAAAATGAGGGTGACAATATTCATAGCCTCATAGAAAAGGAGATCACAAAAAATTTGAAATCCGGGCCAATATATTCTCCTCACCAATATGTAGCCATTATTAAAAATGCTAAGAAGTCTGGCAAGAAATTCTCTGTTCATGAACTGACGTTCGAGTCATTTTTAGACTTGAAAAAACTTCAAGAAGACTGGGGTCCCAATTTTAATAAAGCCAAAGATGGGAGTGCCGTTCTATGGAATGATGTAAAGATGTTCAGAGTAAAGAAAGGTGCACCTTTTTCATTTTTTGTTAAGACGTCTTACAGAGAAAATGAATTCCAGGAGGTCTGTATCCGAAATCAAAGGAAGAAAATGCTCCCGGTGTCAGCAATTTCACTGACCAATGCCTACACAGGAAAACAAGTACTTAGTGCCAATAAAAAGAAAGATCTGCAGGAATTATTAACAAAAAAATTGATTCCTGGTTTCTACTCGGATTATTATAATTCTATTCTTTAAGAAAAGATAAATCGTAATAGTTGTAAGAATGATTAAAATCACCTACTTAATTATGTAAAAATCGCACATCATCCAAGTTGATGTCTTAAAGTTATATCATCTTATATTTTCAAAGTACAATTTTTTTATTTTTTAAGAAAAACTGGTTTAAGTGTGAACTTTAATAATATTGATTATTACCTACGGATATTATAATTGAACAAATTTAATAAGTTCCTGTAATTTTAGTCGTATTCGGGTTCATTTAATTGAAGTGAATTACCAAAGCAGGTAGCTTTTTTTTTACTTTAGAAGTACTTATTTGTTTTTATAGGCAGTATTGTTGGATACTTCTTAAGATTTTTAACATTATCATTGATTTGTTTTATAATGCTTACTTTTTTTTTAGGTGTTGTTTCATACAAAGCTATTTTTGAGATGGGTACCTAAAGCAATGCTATAATAATGATTGTGATAATAGCTATTTAAATTTAAGATCTTTCAATTAAGACTGATTAAACACGGGTCAATTAATAATAATAAGACTTTTAGAAAAAAATAACTAAATTTTATCGTATGTTGCATTCAAACTTTATGGAGACTGATAGGCTATGTTTGTAAAGTTTGCAATTTTATTGGTGAATGAAGCCAGACCATTTTATTATATAATTTTATTGTTTTTGTTGATTAATTTTTGCAATAACGTCAATTTTTTGTTTTTTTTCGTTTCACAAAATTTAATAAAAAGACATACTCTACACATGTTTTATTAAATTAATCAATTAAAGACTTAATAATCAATAAATCCTTGTTACCCATCCATGACTATAATTAAAACAGGCTTAAAACGTAATACACTACTTGCATTAAAACTTTTTTGCTTCACTTTTTGTATAAAACTGACTTAACTTCGAGGTATTTTTTTTAGATTTTTTTTTAAAGTACTTATGAGATCAATAATTTATTTCTCTTTCCTCGATAAAATCAAGGGTAAGTCATAAATTATTAAAACAAGTATTCATGTTTAATTACTAGTAACATTTTATTTTTATTCGCCATTAAGTAAACTATGTCCTGATTGCAAGATCTTTTTTTGCGATTTTCCAAAAATCTACTATTTTGAGTTAAGTCAGTATTCCACTAAGCGTGCGATATATGGCTTTTATTTGAGTATTCTATAAAGTTAAAGTTCTTTGTAACACCCTACATATTAGTGGTATAGGGTGGGCACCTCCCCGCCCAACCGGTACTTCCGGCCATTACCATGAAGTTCCCCCACTAATATCCTACCAAAATACTAATTTTATATATTTAACTTTTATTTCAGTAGGTATTCTAGAAAGTTAAGTATTTTAAGTATTCTAGAAATAGTTCTTTGTTGAATCTATTTCTGTTATAACACCAAAATCAAGTGTTATTTAAAAACCAAATAAGTCTTTAACAAGGAGGGTAGTTGGCGAACCGAGCATAATATAGCTCCCGTTTATTGCTGCTAATTATTGGTTTATCGCAATGAAAGTGTAATGTTGTTTACTATTTTAAACGAGCAGACTCAAAATATCACCAACAAGTGTTATCTTTGCAAAGGAAACGTGTAAAGTGAAGTTATCCATTGGCTAGCTGTGACCGGTCGAAGGTGTGCGGTGACGGGTTGTGAGTGACGTGTTGTTTTTTTATATTGTGAAACACCAACGGCAAAACTACGATAAGTCGAATATTTTGTGCACCTAAGTCTTCTTACGTTATATGAAGCAGATAACTGGATAACTTTTGGGTTATATAATCGACAAATATGAGCAATTGCGGGGGGTGCGGCAAACCCCTATCCTCGAGAGGGTGGGTTGCATGCACTAAGTGTAAACTTAAATATCACAAGCTTTGCGTTGCCCTTAATGCGTCGGGGTCTGTGCAAAAGGACTGGCTGTGCCCGTGTTGTGCTATTAAAATCCCACGTCAAGATAACACTAACACTCCAATAAAAACCATGGAGTCACCGATACCAAATACGGATGCCGCTCAGATGAATGAGGTACAGTTTAGCAAGTTAGTGTCACCTAACATAGTGGATGCTGAGCCCATCGCACCGAACGAGTGTTCCTGTAATGGTGATAAATTGGGGGAACTGATAACCGAGATGCGGCTTATGCGTGCCGATCTCCAAACGGTAATACAGGAGGTGTCTAAGTTTCGAGAGGATATGTGCGTTATAAGAGAGGAGGTAACGTCGTGCAAAGCATCGGTGGCCCAGTTCACTGAGCAAATGGGCAAATTTGAAGAGCGGATAGAGGAATTTGAACGCGCAAATACTCAAATTAGTGAACTTCAGTCTACGATTGTTGACTTGAAGGTCGAGTTAAATGACAGGGAGCAGGACGTACTATCCAATGATGTTGAAATAGTCGGAATACCAGAGACCAACAACGAAAGCGTTCAGCACCTGGTGAGCCTTGTAGCCGTCAAACTAGGAACTACACTGGAGGAGTGCGACGTGGTGGAGGCGTTCCGAGCCGGCCCGCGGCGCCTGGTTGTGAGCGGCGGCCCCACGGCGCGCCCGCGCCCCATAGCGGTGCGCTTCACTCGGGCTGCCGTCAAGCAACGACTGATGCGGGCTGCGAGGGTACGTCGTAACCTGACTACGAAGGACTTATCGCTTCCAGGTGACACTTTGCCGATTTTTATTAACGCTAGGCTCACAAAAGAGAACAGAAGGCTGTTAAGCAAGTCAAAAGAGCTAGCCCGCGAACACAAATGGAAATATGTTTGGCCTTGGAATGGAAAAATCTTTGCGCGAAGGGCAGACGGTCAACCTGCACATCGGCTGCGGCGCGAACAAGATTTGTCGAGGGTTTTTAGTAATATCACGTCTAACACTAGTCAAACTTAGCGCGTCAACTCGCTTATTTGATACTCGTAGTACTTATTTCTCGATTAACTGTACCCGGTATATAGTGTTTGTACAAGGAATAAAATCAGCGCATACTAGCTTCGGATGTTTAAATGTCGTAAATAACATTGAATACTATTGTTTATACTGCTTATTGATTATCGTTATTTTTTTGTGCCAATTGAAACGTAAAAATGTTTAGACGAAAACCGGCTTGTTTAATTCTGGGTCTATTGAACATGAGATCTATTTATACTGGGAAAGATGAATTGTTGTGTTCTATTGAGAGGTTAAGTCCGGATGTTTTAGCGCTTAACGAAACTTGGATTAAAGAAGGAGCTGAAATGTGTATCCCTGCGATCCCGGGATATTCATTAAAGCACTTGCCACGAACAAGCGGGGCTCGGGGGGGCGGAGTAGGTTTCTACGTCCGCCGCGGAGTGCGCGCGCGCGTGCGTCCGCACCCGGCCTCGGCGCTCGAACAAATGTGGCTCGAAGTGTCCCTGCCGGGAGGAGTTAGGATCGCTGTCGGGACAGCGTACCGCCCAGAGTCTAGTATGTCCGTATGCAATGCTATCGATGCTTTAAGTGAGTCGATAAATTCGTTTGCCTATTGTAACCATATTTTTTTACTTTCTGACTTTAATGTTGATTTATTACAGCCCAATCGCAAACCAGCTTCAGAATTTTTAACGTTTCTTTCGCAACTGAATCTAGAACAACTTGTTAGGGAACCGACCCGTGTAACAGACCAGTCAGCTACTCTTTTAGATTTAGTCATCACAGACTCACCGGCGTTATGTAAAAGTGTAAATGTATACCATAACCCTTCTTTGAGTGACCATGCGCTTGTCATATCAGAATTTAGAATAAATAGATATAAAGCACCACCTCGGTACATTGACTGTCGCAATCTAAATAAAATAAATGACTATGATTTCATTCAGGATCTCAATGTCTTACCGTGGTCAAGTGTAGGGGACTGCGCGGATGTCAACTCAATGGTGGAATTATTTAATAATCTGATCACCCAATTATTTAACAAACATGCTCCAATACGTCGCGTGCGTGTTGGAGAAAGACCTCGGCCATGGCTCACTGATAATATAAAACTCATGATGTCCCTTCGAGACGACGCACTGAAGCGGGCCCGCTCCACTAAATCTGATTCGCATAACGCCTATTATAAGAGCCTACGTAATTTAGTCAACAGTTCTATTAGATGGGAAAAAACAGCTTTCTTTACTTTTTACGTAAATAGAAACGTCAAGAATCCATATAAAATGTGGTGCTATCTGAAGCGATCCTCTGTTCTGGGGAATAATAGTCTGCCCGATATTCCACAGCATCTGAACGACCCTGACGCTATTAACGACTTTTTCCTTAATATACCTGGACAGGGAAGATGCGATAATGACACTCTGCAATACTTTTCCGATAATTTATTTGGTAATAGTTCTTTTGTTCTTAAGGAATGTACGGAAGAAGAAGTATCTAAAATTATAAGTAGTGTAATTTCAAATGCCTCTGGTTACGACCTGCTAACGATAGAGATGATCCGTAAAACCTTGCCTAAAACTGTATCGGTTATTACTTCAATCTTAAATAAATCAATAACGTCTGGTGTATTTCCTGAAGCATGGAAGCTGGCTAAAGTAAAGCCGTTACCAAAAGGTTCTTCTGTTGAACAGTATAAAGACTTGCGACCTATAAGCATACTTCCAGTTTTATCCAAACTCGTTGAACGGGCTGTCTGCAGCTAACTTACGTGTTATCTTGAACAAGAAAAGATCTTGCCTCAAATTCAGTCAGGATTCAGAAGTGGACATAGTACAGCAACAGCCCTAGCCCATGTCACAGATGATATTATAAGTGCATCCGACGAGAATAAGGCTAGTATAATGGTGCTGTTAGATTTTTCTAGAGCGTTCGACTGCATTAACACTGAGTTACTGCTGCAAAAGATGACGTACTACGGTGTAAGCTCGTCGGCAAGAGACTGGTTCGCATCGTATTTGACTAATCGGAAGCAATTTGTGGTTGTTGAAAGTGACCAAGGCGATGCAGCGCACTCTTCGACCAAGGTGATCACTAGAGGGACACCCCAGGGTTCTATTTTAAGTCCGATTCTTTTTACTCTTTTTACCGCCGATTTAAGTATAAAATTACGATATTGTAAAATACATCTTTATGCGGACGATACTCAGGTGTACCTTTCGTTTCGACCCCGAGGTACAACGGAAGCAGTTAAATTGATTAACGAAGACCTGGACATTATATATAACTGGGCCATTTGTAACAACCTCGTGCTAAACGCAAGTAAATCTAAATTTGTAATACTGGGAACTAAACATCAGTGTAAGATTGTAGCATACCATAACCCAGTAATTAGAATTAACGATGATGCCATTGAGCGGACGACAACAGCGAAAAACCTTGGCCTGGTGATTGATAGTGAGCTTCGTTATGTTGAACATATTAACACTAAGATTAGGAATGCTTTTTACCGTCTTAAGGTTCTATATGGGCTCAGAGATTTTTTGTCAGAAAGAGTTAGAGAGACATTGGTCGAATCTTTAATTTTATCGACATTTAACTACTGCGACACTGTCTATGGCCCTAGACTACTGGCCAAAACGTCACATGCCATAGAGCGTGTGCAGAATGCATGTGTGAGGTTCTGCTACAGTGTTCCTAAAAGGGCCCATGTAACGCCGTACCTCAACAAACGGAAAATTTTAAAGATGGCAGGACGCAGGACACTTCATCTAGCCAACCTTGTGCATAAAATAGTGCACACTAATCGTCCAGTATATCTAGCTGACAAAATAAAGTGGGTCAGAAATGCGCATAGTTGGAACACTCGGGCACAAGCGTTAAATAAGGCCGTGATTCCCAGGCATCGTACCAAAGGTTTTAGGGGAGGATTCAAATTTGCTGCGTCTAAAATATGGAACGATTTACCTCCCCCTCTCCGTATGAATATGTCCCAGCTATCGTTTAAACGCCATCTAAAAGCTCAACTCATTGACACACAGTTAAAGATCAAGCAGTAAGTTTAGATTTCCTCAAATTCAATGTTATTTTCGATATACATACATACTCGTACCTATTTATTCATTACTTTATTTTATTTGCACAAAAAATGTTTAGCGTATTTTCCAATTTCTTTGTGTTTTTTTTTTTTACTACATTGGTTTTTTTTTCTTGTTTCTTCATGTTTTTAAATTAATAATAATGAGTAGCAGTAGAAAACTCGCCAACTACGGCAGAACTGTATCACTAGCATGAGACAACAGGAGCGGACTGAAAACCAGCGCTGCCAACTCCCGCGCTTACGCTCGGATGCGCAGCATCTGCTGAGTCCGCTCCTTTTACCACATGTCATTGCTTTCCTTTTTTTTCTTTTTAGTTTATTTGTATATTATTATGTTTTTTTTGTATTGTGGTAATAAATATATTTTTTTTTTTTCTTTTTTTTTTTTTCTTTTCTTTATTATAATTGAAGTTGACAGCTGGCATTGTCATGGTGAAGAACGACTCTGCGTCGCTGGTTGTTTTTACGTATTTCTTCAAATACCTAACTAAACAAATGGTCGTGTACCATTGCGAATTAACCGTTTTACGATTATCTAGTGGCACTGTAGCCACATGGCCATTAATACCGAAAAAGCAGGCGACCATTTGCTTCAAGGTGTTTTTTGCACGAGTTACTTTCGTAGGGTTCGGCTCATTTTGAAACACCCACACTGTTGATTGTTGTTTAGTTTCCGGATCATACGCATAGATCCAGGATTCGTCACCTGTGTATATTTTTTTAACATTTTCTTGCACCATTCGGCGCGAGCCTCTTTTTGATCCTTAGTTAAATAGTGAGGGATCCAACGGAAACAATTTTTTTTTACAGCGAAATGATCATGTAATATCTTATTAATGCTCGTCATACATATGCCCAGAGTCGCCTCTATCTCGCGATATGTAACATGATGGTCATGCATTATAAATTTACGCACAGCTTCAATATTTTGTGGTACAACGACCGATTTCGGGCGACCTTCCTTAACTTCGACCGTGAGCATACTACGTCCACGATTAAACTCACTAAACCAGTGGTACACAGTGCTTTTCGATGGAGCTTCATCACCAAAAGTTGAAGTTAATTGATCTATGCACTGTTGTTGCGTTAAACCACGCCAAAAATCATAATAAATCATAGCACGAATATTTTCACGAGTGAGTTCCATTCTTGCAGCGAGATGACATTTTGATCCCGCCAAAAACAAAAGACTAGCGTACATAAGAAAAAAAAATATAGTGGCCAGTATTAAATAGAATTTATTGTGTCGATTGATTATTTGAATAACTAGTTATCTTAGATAGTTTACAACGTCAATCAAAGAGGTCACTGTTAACAATGTTTGCCCCTAAAACGATATCTGTTCTGTTGTAATTCGGGATTAAATTTCTTTTCAACGTCCGATGCATACTTAGTTTAAAAAAAAATGTTTATTATTACTAAAAAATGTGTAATCTTTCCACCTTGTAATTTTTAATTTTAAATATTGTTACTCAAAAAGTGATACCTTTCAGACCTTTAACAAAGTAAAGTGCAGCCCTCGTATAAAGGAGGATCCTTTATACGAGGGCTGCACTGAAAGTTCAAAGACGACAATATACAGGTGTTATGCAGAATTTCAACGTGGCCGTCTATCCCTCACGGACGACGTGCGTGAAGGTCGACCAAAATCGGCAGTCACGCAAGAAAACGTCGATGCTGTGCGTCAGCTGATAAAAGAAGACCAACATGTGTCATATCGGGAGATTCAAGAGTGATTGGGCATTTAGGCGTGCGAAAGTTGTTTTCCCGTTGGATCCCTCACTTATTGTCTGGGGAGCAGAAAACGACTCGTGTCAATTGGTGCCTCAGAAGTCAGAACTTTGAATAAATTCAACGGAGGAAGCTCAAATGCAGTTTTTAGCATTGTATCTGGTGACGAGTGTTGGATATATGCATATGAGCCTGAAAATAAAAACCAATCTCGAGTATGGGTCTACGAAGATGAGCTCAAGCCGACAAAAGTTATTCGTTCTCGCAGCACGGCCTAAAAGATGGTGGCTACGTTTGTCTCCAAATCGGGTCACGTGGCTACTATTCCTCTTGAAGATCGTAGAACGGTCAATGCTGATTGGTACACCACTATTTGTTTGCCGAGTATCTTTGCTGAACTCCGAAAAAAAACCCTAGTCGCCGCGTTATCCTTCACCACGACAATGCCAGCCCTCACACCGCTCGGAAAACAACTGAGTACGTGGGGCCCTAGCCAAGATGCAAACGCTCCTAACGTTTTTCTTTTCTATCGCTCAAAATGTATGGGATGACAGTCGATCACGTGGTTTATCGAAACGCACGAGAATGTCATCCCGTACATTTTGAACGATGGAAAAGAAAAACGTTAGGAGCGTTTGCATCTTCGCTAGGGCCCCTGGACGGTGAAAAAGTCGATATACTGGACCATTCTCCATACAGCCCCGAATTAAGCCTCAATGACTTTTTCACATTCCCCAAAATTAAGGATAAGTTGCGTGGTCAGCGGTTTCAGACGCCGGAAGCAGCAGTGGAGGCTTTTAAAATGGCCATTTTGTCGACCCCTACTTCAGACTTCAAAAAGTGCTTTAATGACTGGTTTGATCGCATGGAAAAGTGCATAAAATATAAAGGAGAATACTTTGAAAAACAATAAAAATACTTTTATTCAATTTAACTGCATATTTTTTTCTATTCCCGAAACCTTCAGTTTGACCCTCGTACGTACGTGGGGGAAATGCATGAACACACCGATAATTAAGAGCTAGACTTTATTAACACACTCACTTAATCGTTACAAACGATTGTCGCACAATAAACTTAGATGTTTGCTCGGTTCACTCGTTCGCACTGTTCGCTCTCCAAATAAGGATTGAATCGCCGCACGCACGCCTCACCTTTTATACTCCCAATCGCCGAAAGTTTCAAAATGCCTTCTCGAATGACCGATTGACCGTGACCCGCCGGGGACGTTCGATAATGGAAGGTTCTACTGTTGCGACCTTGCATTACAATAACGGGGCCTTGGCCTTAAACTCGATTGAACCCGTAAACATTAGCGATGGCCTTGACTCGGCGCGGCGCTTCGATTTTAATCTACCTACCTATAGATGAATTATCGAGAACATGGAATTGCATTTGTATAAACTATTTAACTTTTACGTGATGTATTTACAGTACGCGCCTTCCTCATTCTGGCGAACAATGCGAGAGGACTACAGTCGTGTAGCGTATCTGGTGAAACGAGTCGATGACGTTATTGGAGGCATAGTCTTTATTTCTTTTGCCAATAACCTTTTCTTCATCTGTCTTCAATTACTGCATACGCTTGCGTAAGGAATTACACTTTTTATGATAGTTTCAAATGTATGTCCGTAAACGAGGGGTGATCCATAAGTTTTGATAATTGGTATAATAAATGGGACATAAGTAAATCGTTTTACTTTTATTGGAATATGTGCATATTTCTGTGTTTGCAAAAACTTAATAACGTCATTCAATTGTTTTATTTTACACCGTTAAAAATGTTTTTTACTTTTGAAGGTCAATTTTTGTACCTTCACTAAATCATCACCAGCTCTTTATTTTTATATACTTAATTTTGGACATTACTGAATGACAAGTAGGAGTCGAAAGTAAGGGCTACATAATAGGGGAAGCGGTTATCAGTCCTGAAATTTGGTCGAAGACCTCACCCTTGTCAATTAGAAGGCTCTGAAGCACAATTCCTGCCGTAAATTCGTTTTTTTTTCTTTAGTTTACTTTTATATTTATACATAACTTTGAAAGAATAATGATAAATAACGACAGTTATTTATCATTATTTGAGCTCCATGAATAAAAGCTAATGTCAAAGTTATTATTTGTAGGCCTCAATAATCCAGAAGAAGGTCGAAAAACCTACTTAAAATTTTTGCGACAGAGCTTGAGATTAAAAAAAACTACTACAAAGTTAACTTATTTATCCTTTATCATAAAGATAAACCAAAGTTTCCATTTCAGTAACAATTTTATTTAATAATGCATCAGGACTTCCTCCACACCGCTCCAAATAATTACAAAACTCACTCTTATTTTGCCGACTAGTACAATATGTTTTTGTTTAGCTATCATGGAAAAACAAATGAATAATGTATATATATATATATATATATATATATATATATATATACATTATTCATTCAAGTATGTGCATACATTACCATTATATTTTAATCTTATTTAAGGTTGATTAGTGCCATAGTATAGTTCTCATTAAAATAATATTATTACTATTAGGTATTACTATGTATGTATACATACATTATCTTTATATTTTAATCTTATTTAAGGTTGATTAGTGTCATAGTATAGTTCTCATTGAAATAATATTATTATGGGGAGGGTTCATACCGATTATCAAAACTTATGGATCACCCCTCGTATGTACATCCCTATAAATACTTTTATGCAAAGTTAATATTGAAAGCCCTTATTAGCTTGTAGTACTGTTAGGCGATGGGCTTGCAACCTGTCACTAATACACTAGTAAACTTCTTGGCCTGATTGTGCAAAATGTGGTTACAGAATTATCAGCAAGTCTTTTTAGAGTTGTTAGTATTTCTGTAGCTCTGCCTTCCCCACTCTGGGAATGAAGGCGTGATGCTATGTATGTATGTTACTATTTAAATATATTATTTATAGCCTTTTATATATTGACATACATTAGTGATAGTCAATATATGTATAAACGGCGCATAATACTATAGGATGTCCCAGAACTTGACGTTAGTGTAACGGCATCGCAAGCCCCCTTTTATACCAATCCAGACTAGAGTTTAGACTTACGGAAATGTTTATTAGTTTAGGAGTTATTAAAGATTTTATGTACTCTTTAACTACGCAACGTTAATCTACACCTTTTGGTTACCTATCACAACTTCGAAAAATGTTTGACCGAATTTTGGTTCGACAAATACTTTTCGTCAATTATGGTTTGGGTTTTTTTACGTTTGGCCGAATGATCATTTCGAATAGTTTTATTTATTCATTACTTGTTTTGGTTTTTTAACGATTTGACAAATTATCTATACCTCATTACTGGTTTCGGCGTATCAACAGTTGTCCAATGTAATGCTTTGTCTATTTGTCTTTTTCCTATTTCTGATTTTACCTTAGTATCCTTTGCCCAATATTACGGCTCGATCTTTGCATTGTCTGGATAAATTATACTTAAGCAAGTTTTTCGGGGCAGAAAAAAATAACCTCGAAAGCCCAGGCGGGAGCAAAGCTCCCGCCTTGGCCTTCTAACCTAACCTATCTGAGTCGGTTCTGCCCTGACTCGTCTTGCTCGTTGCATTTTGTAGATAGTTGAAACTAATTACAAGCAAGATTTTTTGGCCGAAATGAATATTTGACGTAACGTAGCAAAATCTATATGTAACATTGATGAAGTGAAAAATAGGTTAAGAAACAAAATACAAAACGATCCACAGGCTAGTTGTAGCATTGGTGTAATGAAAAATGGGCTTTGAAATAAAATACGTAACAATACATAGGGTACGTGACTACAAGGAGAAAAGTTGCTTGGACTAACGAACCATTTACTTAAAGTCAAATGGTGAAATAAAAAAATGACGAATCGTGCCATCGGAGAAACGATAAAAAACGAAATGTTTTCGGTCAAATGAAATTCGGTCAAAAACTTTTCGAGGTTGCGATAGGTTACCACACCTTTTAATAAATATTGCGGTAATTATCCATTGCAAAATATATAAATTTATTACCGTCTCATGAACGTAGAAATGTGCTGACTTACATGATAATTCATGAATATCAACAATTCTGAAATGAATGCTGAAGCATTTCGTTTTTCAATTTACAATTTCAATTGTTCGTACTGAACATTTTAACTTTGCGAACTGTTTGTTCGTTTGAGAGTTATTAATTATACTGTAATTTTAATAGTATCGTTACCAATACCATTAAAATTGCAGTATTATCTTATAACTGTTATAATTTATAATTTTCACTCTGACTTTAACGGAACGTAAACAGAACCATGGGAACAGTATCAAAGATAAAAACAGCTCATAGATGTGTTATATACTAGATGTGTCTTCTTAAAACTAGTTTGACTATGAAAGCCTAAAAACGAAAACTGCTCTACTGGCTTAAAAAAATAGATTAATTTCAAAAGGGTTGATATTTTGGATTTATGGTGTCACTCAGTATATTGCAACGTAGTTGAGCATTATAGCTATAATATTGCTAGTCGAGGAAGCCAAAGAAGAACCCTTAGGTGATATTTATTTACCAGTATCAAACCTCAAATCAGACACCTATTACCGCATTGCAAAGATTAAAATATATTCTAGATGAGTAAAAACCGACTTTACATGCCGTAATAATTATGTCCCGTCCCGGGATACACTGTATGTTTTAAAAAACGCCAATTGGTTTGAAAAAAAAAAGCTATAAACGTCAATTATTTTTTTATCTTAGCGTCTTTATGTACAGTCAAGTTCAAAAGTATGTATACACTTTAGTACCTTGTCACTTTAATCGCTTGGATAATTTCATATGGCAGTTTAAACATGACGTTAAATAGACAAGGTACTAAAGTGTATACATACTTTTGAACTTGACTGTACCTATTAGTAGAAATATAAAATTCAGTATCAAAATAACCGGATTTATGGTTGTGTATTTGTGACCAGGGAGGGTATCAACGCGACTCCTTCGTGTCGGTTTGGAGAGCCCGATGAAAGGTAAAGTACTAATTTGACTTTTTAACGTCTTGCACTTATTCTAGTTTATACAGGGTATCCTGTTTTTAAAGGGTTAAATTGGTAACCTGTATTATAGACTTACTCTAGAGGTGAGACGTTGCCAACTGGAAGGACCTTTACTCATACCGGCATTGACTATTTTGTATACATGCTTGACCGTGAGGCGATTCACATCGACTTGACCATTACTCGCGCCATTATGGCTCTTAGACGTTTTGTTTCAGCTTTCAAACCTTACCCAACTTACAGGTTATGTAGGTATATCTTTAAACAGCTAATGGGTTAGGATAAAAAAGAATTTCTAACTTATGAAAATTCGGACAAATGAAGCAGCGGGCAAATGTTTTCGGACTAGTGATAGAATACCGTAAAATTCTTCATATAATGAATAGTAGGTACTTCCAAGGTCCTAAAAACGCCTGAAACAGGGTTTTCAGTTTATGGTGTAATCTGATAGAGGGGAGGGCCTGTAATGGCTTGAAATCATGTTTTAGACGCCTCAAAATATCGGCAGTTATTTAATTATAATCATGCGTCGCACTCAAGCGGGCAGTTTGGTGGCATGTCAGAATGATAGATAAGGTTTACAAATCAATTAATTCATTTTCAAGTCAGAATAAGGTATTTGTACTTAGTATTTGGTACCTAGTATTTGTAATGTGCAATTCCAACTATCTTAGCAACTAAGGCTGTACGTTAGTTAGGTGTTTCTTTTTTTTTATATCCATTCAATTTTAAATAAAAATAAGATTGTATAGTAAATGGTATATTTGATTTAACTTACTTAAGTTGGTATATTATGCGTATATGTATATTATTAATATTTTTTCCAAATTCTTGGCAGTCAAGGTTCTTCGTCGGCTTGAAAATATCCGTTTTAAATGGGAGAACGATCTTTCAACATCGACTGAAGTAATTGGCAAGTATTTGCATTGCTCAAAATGCTGAAGTGTGTTTTAATTAACTTTATTTGTAGTCTCAATCTCTTTATTCTGAATTAGTTTTATTATCATTTTTAATGTTTCATTCCCTGGATTTGATTTTAAGACACTTCGTAATTTCAGGTATACTTGTTTTCCTTTAGGGTGAAGACGTACTTTTGACAATTTGTTCATCGTCTTATTTATTACATTCAAGGAAGCCTGCAGCGGCAAATTCAGATTTTGCAAATATTGTATGTTATTGTTTATCTCGGAAAAACTTGTATGAATAAATTTCACTTCTTCTTCTATGCTAGCTATAGCAAATATACGTTTTGCTTCTTTAATCGCAATGGCTTCACGAGTATTTAGTGTATCTACAACAGATCTAACAGCAAAATAGTGCTTGGCATAGTAAGATGCCGCAGCTAGCCACGTACCTCACCTTGTAATTACAGGTTGGGGAGGAAACTGTACACCCGGAAGCATCTCTCGAAAAACGTTTTTTTAAGGGGAGATTTCAAGAATATTTTTTTTACCAAATTTATTAAGTTGTTCACATTGGGGTAAAGTGCTCTAATTGTTTCTGCAACCCTGTTCAACGTATGAGCTAGGCACGTTACGTGTGTCATGTTAGGGTATATTTGAGACAATCGTTTTTCTGCTTTAGTCATGTAGCGAGCTGCATCAGTGACAAAAAATAAAAGTTTTTCCTTATTTTTGTCATGGTCGGCACCCCAAAGTTCATCAAGCGTGCTCTGAGTGGGTTCTGAAATAGTCATATTACTCGTTTTCTCAAGAACTTTTGAGCTAAAGACATGACACTTTGTAGCTTCGGTATCATCAAGGCTTCTGATTACTACATTAGCAACTGCTTTTCCTTGTGCATCCGTGGTCTCATCAATGCTTAAATAAATATATTGATTTTTTAATGCCACCCTTATTTCTTTTTTGTTTCTTCGTAAACTCTTGGGAGGTATTTATTACGTAAGTAACTTTTTATGAGGCAAAGTAATATTCTCACCATATTTTTGATTGATGCATTTTTCTATAAATCCTCTAAAGTTTGAGTTCCGTAACAGAGCCCATGGGATATTACATTAAATTAAGCATTTCGTGAAATCTTCGTTAAATTGCATTTGTTTATCTTTTACCAGCCTGTGTGACAGCGAACCAAGATGTCTTTCAATGTTGCATTTTTTGGGAATTATGTTACAATTACATAGATTACAATATATTTCATTATTCTCGATACTAAAATTTATATCTTTACTGACCAGTTTCTCAGTAGTAGTTTTTCTTGATTTGTGTGTTTTTGACGACAAATGCCGATCAACATTATATTTGTTGGGCTTCATGTGAACATTACATATTAAGCAGTATATATGACCTTTCTGTGACTTAAGTTCGGAATGCTGTCGTAGTATCCTATCCATTGCATTACATAGATATGCAAATGAACAAATAAAGCAAATCTTTCTATTAATTAGACGGCACTGCACCAACAAACATATCGCACTGCCAGATCTACACTGCATCATTTCAAAAAACTTGCCTGTTTTGTTTCAAGTTCAAAGGGAATGTATTAAAGTCGATTTTCAAATACAGTTGTATTTTGAGTTAATGCTGTGTTGATCTGGCAGTGCGATATATAAGTATGAACGACGGTCATAATGACGCATGTCAGCTATTTATTTGTTTTTTTAAGTGGCCACTTACATGGGCTATCAGTTATCACTTCAAAGAGTATTTACACATAAAATATTTATAAATGATATCGGGTAACTAATTAAATATGTTACAAATACTAAGTACATTTTAATACTCGTAAGTTAAGATTCCCTTACCTTCCATACATCCTCTGAGCCTCACTTAAACTTTCACCGCTCAGAGTGTATATACGGACCATTTCGTAATACTCAACATTAGAATATGCGTAAGACATCGCGAGAGATTTTATCCTAGTTGAAAATTCTTCTCTTCTTCTTTTTTAATTAATGGCGGTCCACACAGTGATTTCGCCAATGTCAAGTGAATAGAGTAAATCAGTAATGCTGGGCATTTTTCAATCGGCCATTTTCCCTCCCCGACGGCTACCGGAATCCTTCCAGTTGAAAATTGTCTTAACTGCAAAAATTGTAGTGACATGACGCTGTCAGCTGAAGTTTCGCTATTCGAAAAAAACTAGTTTAATTGTAAAAAGGTTTTTGTTTTTGTGGTTTGTAAAAAGTGATTTTCTAGTGTGACTTTGTGTCCACACGAGAAAGTAAAAGAGAGATAATTTGCAACATAAAAACTTTTATTTTTTATATTTTAATGTGTCGTAATATATTATATTAACAACACAAAATAATATGTTAAAATGTGTGCACTGATAAAAAACATACCTGTATATCAGCCTGCTGAAAACGCCTACAAAGCACCAAGTATCACGGTTGAAAGTTTGACGACGGTTGAATTTTTTGACGTAGCCCCCTATTTCACCATCCTGACGCTGACAGGTGACATTTTAGTGTACATGGCACAGCTTATATGAAGCCCAGTGATGTGTATACCGGGTGTTTCCTGTAATAGGAGCAATAAATTTAGGGACAACATTTATTCTACAACTTTTAAAAATAACTTGTTGTTTACTAAATATGAATGAATTTAGATTTTCCAAGCCAGCAATGTATTGCGAAAACTACGAAGTTTGTAGGCTGACAGTAGATGTCAACTAGACTATTGGATGGAGTATATTGAAAATGCTATTAAGTTTGTTCGAAAAAATCCCAAATAATAAATTACATATTTTGTAAAAATTGTAGAAGAAATGTTGCTACGTTTATACAGTAGAAACGATCCCTCAACTTATTGCTCCTATTACAGGTACCACCCAGTATAAGCGTGTTAACTCTGAGATGTATACCGAATTTTCACCTGTCATGTGTTATTGTCAAGATGGTGAAACAGGTGATGATAAACCATGATTTTAACGAATTCAATTTAAACAACAAATGGTAATATTCGACTTTAATTTGGATATAGCGCCAGACTTCTTGAGCAATAAAATCTTGAATACAAGTAAAATAAGCTAAAGAATACCAGTTTGGCGGAGAAATATGCACATTAATAAAACTTTGTTTATAACTTTATCGTGGCACTAGAAATGAGTTCTACCAGGGGGTTTTACTGGTACAAATTAGGCGAGTGAAGTATCATTTTCTATGTAACTTCTCTCGCTAAATTGAATGAACCATGGCTGGGATTGTACACGGTAAAAAACGATATCGTCTTTGACGTGTTTCCGTATTGTCAAAGGTTTGATTACTTCTATATCATTTACAATAATGGCAACTGTAACATAAAAGATTCTAAAATACGTCTAACGCGATATCGTTATAACGCAGTAGAAATCCGTTAAACTGGCTGTATTACCTGCAGGTTGAAAATTCTACTTACAACTTGCAACTTATAGGCCGCTACGGGGCTACGAGCAGACGATATACTTTGTATACTCGTTCGGCTTCCTCATCTCGCGTTCGCTCGCAGTGTCGCTGATCGCGGCACGCGTACACTCTGCCAGCCAGAAGCCGACACATGCGCTTTACTGCGTTCCTTCAGCTGCTTATTGTATTGAGGTACTGTCCATATTATCTTTACATCTTAAAACAACAGGTACTGCCGTGTAAATCCAACACGCTGTAACTTAAGATACATTTAACAAAGTTTTATGGACTCATCGTCCTTCAATCTATATACCTATGGAGAAATTTACTTTAATTTCAATATAGTTAATGAGATGTAAGGAAGTGAAAATATCTGTTTTGAGATGTAAGGAAGTGAAAATATCTGTTTTTTTTTAAATATTAGGTCTTTTAGGCAAAACACCGTAATTTAAAATACAGTGTTCTTATTTGACATTGTGTGGTTAATCTGAGATGCAGTGTTAGGTAAAACCAACATAACAAGGCCGCGGCTAGATAAGGCGAGCGAAGGACGAGAGTTCGCCTGTAACTGGCCGTGCGTTCGACCTATCTGAATGTATTTGTCTATTACCTCACAAATTTGTAAGGTATCCTCTTTGCATTATCTACATTTTATTTGTTCTCTTTACCATTAAATAAATGTTTTTTTTTAGGTAGCCTGTTTATTTCAAGGGTTATTATTTTTCTCTCTATACTTCTTTTAAGCTTTATTATTAAAATTGCACATCTCCTTTATATATTATCCTAAAATCTTTACCCCAATACCAGTATCGCGACTGCCTTCCCATCTTATCTCACATAATCCTAAAACATCTTTTAATATTTCCGTGTCTATCTTCAACTCCTCTACTATTCCCTTCACCAGCGTCATCCTCACATTCCAAGTCCTTATCTGGCAAGCATTTCGCACCTGCATG
The DNA here is from genome assembly GCA_949316455.1 of Acleris holmiana. Lineage (NCBI taxonomy): Eukaryota > Metazoa > Arthropoda > Insecta > Lepidoptera > Tortricidae > Acleris > Acleris holmiana. Next base: position 39,334,869 of record OX438762.1, on the reverse strand, counting down.
TTCAAATGGTACGGTATATTACATTGTGGAAGCCCGTTGTCAAGAACGTTGTTACCTTCTAGAGACATTTATATTACTGGTATACCTACTGCCCCAACCCCCCAGCCCCCCTTGAAAATATCTCCAGATATGCCAATGTAAAAATGGTACATACTGCAGTGATTTCCCAACTTTTCCTCCACTCCGCCAGCAGTTCATATATTAAAAACAACCATTGTTAATAAACATAATACTAAAATCTAGTCACTGTCTTAAATAGTTTATATCACTCTATCAATTGTAATTTAATTTATTTTTTATTGTGTTAATATGTTTGTTGTTGGTTTACCTAACTTAACAAATTAGTTAATTTGTAAATAACACGTGGTTCAATAACTCCCGAGACTACGAGTAGAACAGGGTTTTTTTTATAAAATTATTTTTAATTTATCATCGTAGTCTCTTCGAGAGCGATACAGTCCCTCCAACGCTTTTCTAACTTTTCTATCCCATGAGTGTAGAACGATTTGTCTTTGGCTTCAAAATAAGCCTCCGTTGCTGCGATGACTTCACTATTCGAGTCAAATTTCTTACCCTGGAGCATATTTTTGAGGTCTGCAAGCAGCCAGTAATCGCTGGGGCCAAGTCTGGCGAAAAAGGGGGATGAGGAAGCAGTTTGAAGCCCAATTCATTATTTTTGGCCATCGTTCTCACGGATTTGTGACAAGGCGCGTTGTCCTGGTGAAACACCCCTTTCTTTTTGTTCATTTGGGGCCGTTTATCCGCAATTTCGTATTTCAATCGCTCCAATAAGCACATGTAATAGTCACTATTTATATTTTGCCCCTTTTTAAGGTAGTCGATGAAAAGTATTCCATGCGCATCCCAAAATATAGACGCCATAACCTTACCGGCCGATTTCAGAGTCTTTGGCCGCCGACTGCCGATCGGATTCCGGAGTGAAATGGTGTATCCTTGTTTCATCCATGGTAACATACATGGTAAAAAAACATTTTTATTACGCATCATCAGCGCCAAACATCGCTCTGAATCATTTATACGTTGTTCCTTTTGATCAGTTGTAAGCAAACGCGGCAACCACTTGGAAAAAAGCTGTTTCATGGCCAAACTTTTATGTAAAATTGTGAAAATACTACCAGCTGGAATATCTCGGCCATCTCGCGCACTTTTACCTTCCGATCTTCCATTACAATTTTCAGGATTTTATTGAGTCACTGCTTCATTTGGACTACCTGAGCGTTCCCCATGATTTGTGTCCATGCGACGGTGTTTGAAGTCGGCATACCACCGACAAATGGTTGCTTTAGAGAGAGCTGATCCCGCATAACATTTTACAAGCCATTGCTGTACTTCAACGGATTTTTTTCCCATTAAAAAACAGTTTTTTATCAACACGCGAAACTCGAAAAAAAATTACAAGCGTAACTTCACCTTAATGTCTGCAAAATCAATATTTTATTGTTACATGGTTTAAAATTTGACCCATATATTGTATTGGTGGCCAGTACTTTTTTAAAATCAAAAGAGTCTTTAATATTATGCGCATTTTCCAAGTTAGTCTCGGGACTTATTGAACGATCTAGTACAGGCTGAAACTGCAAGTACTTCTTTGATAATTTAACTAGTAAATACACTGGAAACATGGATGGGATGGATTTTGGCCGCATAAACGTCGCACTATTCTTGTCGAAAAGTTGTGACAATGCATGTTTTGGTTTACGGCTATCAAAGTGGCAGCAGTAACGAAAAAAATTGATGGATGAATAGCTTGTCACTTGTCACAATACCTATCTAATTATACTACCGTTTAAAAAGCCGGAAGTGTCCAAAACTCGACAAATAAAAAAAAAATTCTTAACACAGTGTCGCACGTTTATTTTGAGAGTTATAGCCTGACAAGTTCCTATTTAGCCCTGATGTAGTGTCGCTACGAACAGTTTACATATGGCAATTATACGTGTACGTCATGAATAGTCGGGACAGTGAGTATTGGCATCGTGCAAGAACGAGTGAGATATACAATTAAGTACTTGTAGATTGTGAAACTATGTTTTCATGTAATCGGAAGAGCATGTCTAGTTGATAATTAAATATGAATAATTACCTATCCGTCAAAATCCGATTCTAAATATTCGACATCCATATATTCATCAGATCCTGTCTCCGATGTATTTTCACTTTCGTCCGTTGAAGAGTCACTTTCAGGACCACCAACCTCAATTATAAATCTTTCGGCCTGTGATTCGATTATAGGACCTTTTGTCCTATATCCGTCTTCTATTTTTTTTACGTGTTCGCAGCATTTACTCCAATTTGCTATAGTCACTTCCTAAGTAATAACGAAGTGTAAAAGTAAGCTATATTTTTAACTGTTCAATAAAATTCATTGATAAACGTAAATACCTGAAAACTATCTTCAACGAGCTTTAGGAAGGCATCATTCGTGATGGAAACATTTTTAGTTGCCACTTTTGCTTTCATGATGCCCCAAATCATCTCGATGGGATTTAAATCACAGTGATAGGGCGGTAACCTTATCACCTTGTGACCATGATTTGAGAGAATCGTATCTATTTCGTATACTGGCTCGGGTTTATGACGTCTCAAAATTGTGACCAATTTATCTTTAGATGCATTTTGGGGAAATGAGATGTTATTTAAACGCAGCCACTCAGCAATGACGTGTTTTCTATCGCCAGATGTTGGAGCTTTGTTAATTTGGAAATAATGGTACCGGGCATTATCCATTATAACACACGTGGGTTCACTGAGATTGGGAATTAATCTCTGCAAAACCCATTTCTTAAAATTGTTCCTGTTCATGGAGTCATGATAATCGGCTTTCTTTTCCTTATCATTATATATTAGGAGTGCATTGGGAACAAATCCCGATGGTCCGCCGGCATGAACTATAATATATCGTTTGCCGGTTGAAACGGATTTCGACACACCGGGTTCATTTTCGCTTTGCCAGCATTTTGCGTGGTTAAGAGAAGTATGGATGTAAGTCTCATCTAAATAAACAAGAGGTATATTTTTGTCCCTCGCTTCTTTTATTTCGTCTAAATAACTTTCCCGCCAAACCACAATATCCGAACGCTCCTTCAATATGTACCGTTGGTTTCTGCACTTTTTGTATTTGAACCCCATACTATGCAATAGCAATCGCAAGTACTCCCTACTACCGGTAAAATCAATATCTTTTTTCAATTCGGTAAGCAGACTTTTGAGAGTTGGTACTTGCTTTCGCACAGCATAGAATTCATGAATTTTGTGCCTTATGGCACATTTGTCGAAGTCGTCTATTTGTATTCTTTTTTTTGGTACCGATGGCAATGGCGGTAACGGCTCATTCTTTTTGTATATATTCTTAATTGTAGCACTACAGACGCCTTGAATGAGAAAAAAAATAAAATTTAATAATTAATATACATATTTAGTACCAAGCTAACCAATTCATGACAATCGCACTATGAATATCATACCGTCATGTCAACAACTAATTTCAAAACATTGTTTATTGGAATGCTGCTGAATTCTTCGTCCTTTTTCTGCCGCAACCATTTGAATGTATTTATAATAATGTTTTTTTGCATCGGGGTGAAATTTCTTGGGCATTTTGATTTTAAAATCGATTTGTTTACATCGGTGACATTCAATGACTTCCAACGTCCGTTGTCAAAAAAAAAACGTTGCCATTTAAATAAATTTGTTCCACTGAAAATCCGCAACATGGCGAGGGCTAAAAAGGAACTTGTCAGGCTTTACACTATACTAAAAATAATTTCATTCAAAAGTAAATTGTTTTTAACCGCAATAATGTCACTATTGAAATAGTTTTGTTTTTAGTTTAGTGTCATTCTCGAAATTAACGGGCAGAGTTGTTTCCACGTCAAAATAAGCCTAGCGCAACTTTCCAGATTTTCACCTTGACTTGCATACAGTTGACTTAAGAGACGCTAACAACATTAAGAAACTAAGAGACAAACGACAAACTAAGAAACTCAAGGGGTATCCCAGACATTTCTTACAAATAAATGGCCTAAAAACAAAAAATGCGAAGTAAAGCCAAATTTTTAGTACGTAATTTAAAAAGGCCCCCTTTAAGACTAAACTCCATTTCCCAAGCAAATTTTTTAGACATTTTTAGTTTTTGCAGTTAAATTCATTAAATGGGCAGTTTTCAAAAAAAGTGTAAGTACATCGTTAAGGACAAAAGTTAAAAAAAATATTTAAAAAAATATATAACGAATCTCAGTACAAATTTCACCATACTATTTTAAATTTAATCAATGTTAATCGACTGTTAGTTCATACATTTTGACAACTCTTAACGGCCTAACCATCTGTTAAGTGGTTAAAATCGTATGGTGAAATTGGTACTCCGTGCGCTACAATTTAAATCTTTTCTAAACAGGGTGGAAGAGGACCGTAGACTTTCCTGAAAATGGGAGATAGTTAAGCCTTAACACTTTAATTCCCCCATACAAACTATAGGAATAGTTACTGAGATACAACGCTTCAAGCTGACTTACTGCACAAAATATCGAATTAATACCGAAAACCTTAACGGGCTGCTTTACCAACTATTAGAAGATGAAAGTTCAAATAATACTTTTAACTTTGCCATGTCGCCAACTAAAGCACATACTCTGCACAGTTTAATTAACTAAGATCTTCCCACCAATTACTTACCAAAATGGTTGGGACTGATAAAGATCCTTCTGAATAGGGTTGAATACGCAGTCAACAGAAAGTATGTACGGAAAACCATTAATCCCGGGAATCAGTTCCAGGCTCAATTCTCAAATACCATTTATTTCAGAATCGCTTCTCGAGCTAGTCTTTCATGAGAGACACTTTATTGACCTCATATTCAACACCACTCAATAAGATTTTTTTATCAATTTTTAACTATTTCAGTACTTAGGTAGTGGTAAGACCTTATGGATTGAAAGTGTTTAGCATTTTTAAGTAAATTATCCTTTACCAATAGTTTGTACCTTACCTTGTAAAGAAAGGTTTTTAACGGTTCGCTACTGAAAGTAATAATTGTTTATAAATGTATGTATTTAGTCCTCACTGCCCATAATTTGAAGTGTCGTATGCGTATCTCAGTGACTATTAGGTACATATACAGGGCGTCCCACGGCTATGCCACATGGAAGGAAAGTACCTTGAATATTGTAAATGGAACATTTTACTGAAAGAAGACATTATTTTAATTTAAAAAACAATTTAAACTGCATTCATAGATATTTCAATTATTACATGGTTGAACCGGGAATCGAACCCGTTACACGAGAAAAATAATTACCCTGTAGCTTTATCATACCGATCGAAAGGCTTCATCATAAGGATTATTTTTGCTAAATAACATAGTGTCAGAAATAAAAGGAAGACCATGAATTTTAACATTTTTAATACAAAATTAATAAATTTATCAAATGCTCAAAATGAGTCCCTTCCTGTTGAAAACAAAGTCGCACTCTTTTGATTATTTCGCTCCCTGACAATTTTTGAGCTTGTTGTGGTGGATATTGTTTGTAGCTCGTGGACACTTTCATACTGGTTCTTGTAAACAACATTTTTGAAATAATTCCATAAAAAAAAATCTAAATCTATCTATCTCTCTATCTATCAGCTTTTCATTTTTCTGAACAAAATTTCACATCAAATGTTAATTCATGGTCTTCCTTTTATTTCTGACACTATGTTATTTAACAAAAAATAATCCTTATGATGAAGCCTTTCGATCGGTATGATAAAGATACAGGGTAATTGTTTACCTCCTGTAACGGGTTCGATTCCCGGTTCAACCATGTAATTAATGAAATATCTATGAATGCAGTTTAAATTGTTTTTTAAATTAAAATAATGTCTTCTTTCAGTAAAATGTTCCATCTACAATATTCAAGGTACTTTCCTTCCATGTGGCATAGCCGTGGGACGCCCTGTATATAAGTAATTTAAAAACAAAATTGTAGCGCATTTAGAGTCATCCCACAATAACTTTGCACAAGATATTAAACGGCATCCCTTGAAATTCCCTTATAATCTGTGTTCTTTTATGTCACTCAAACATGACATACTCGTATTGGTATTACGTGGACACTTTGTTGAGGGTTTTTTAACGATTCCTATTTTCAAAATGGGTAAACCTATTAAAAGTGGAGTTCGATAACTTATATTCAAGATGACAACTCATTTCCAATATGTAAAATAAGAATGGAGTCCGCCCGTAAACAAAATGAGCAATGTTTACATGAAATTCTAAACACTACGAGTAAGTCCCCAATAAATCCTTGATATTTTATTATTACTTTCTGTGTTAATTATCTTTTAATGGTGAAATATTTTTTTGTAATCGGTCCAGTAGTTTTGAGTTTATTCTATACAGACATTCAAAAATACAAATCTTTCCTCTTTATAACATTAGTGTAGAAGTAAGGATCCATAGATAGAGTTCGGATGGTCGGGAAATATATATCGCGATAATATTTCCTTATTATGTATAATAAGGAAATATTATGGCCGCACATAGTACATAATAAATAGAGCTATACATATAATTATCAAAACGTGTTGTGTGACCAAAAACCAGTATTGCCTTAAACAAACTTGAGATTTCAACTCATGTCACCTCATTGCAGAGTTATTGTCCGATGACTCTAGTTTTATTCACTTTTTTTGCTTATAACTTTGCTGTATCACACTTATATCATGATTCCTATTCAGGGAAAATACATGTTTGTGTGATGAGCGCGTGGTATTTATGTATTTCTGAGCCTTGGTTTGTTTTTTCTAAGTAAGTTCATCGTTATCAAACACCCATAGTATAAAAATAGAGTTTAGTTTGGGATTTAGTAAGTCCAGTTTTGTGAGATTGTCACCGTAATTTAAAAATGTATTAAGATATGACTGGTCTAGCGTGCCAGCCACCCCATTATTCCACATAATATCGAGTGTCCATACTAATGATTTAAAATTGTACTTTCCAGGTACAAAGATTTCTGGATCAAATACATGGTGATACAGTTGCTTTGAGTGGTCTACAATTTTTCAATGTTAAACGCGGATTAGTTCTATCGGTAAGAAAAATAAAAAGTATAAACATTAGCAGTTAAGCGGGGTGTAAAATTCATCCACACCAGTTAAAAATCCCTTCATACGCATAAATATTGTATTTATAGAATGGATTGGACGAATCTTAATAATATTGTTCGGGTATTTGGACCTGTTGCAAATTAAGTCGGAGTGTGATGAACTGATATAGATCTAAAAGATTGAGATGAAACTTAAATTTATGGGTAGTTTTCATAATAATTCTAAGGCCAATAGTAATAAATAATAATTACTAGCATAGAGGCATTCCATCTTGGTCCTCAGGGTTGGCAACGCATTTGAGGTCTTAGGATTATAGTCTTGAGAATTCAAATGTCTATGGGTCTCAGATTCCACTTACCATCGGGTGGCCTGAGTGCTTGCTTGCCTTCTCCTCAACATAAAACCACAAAAAAAGGCTTACATATAAAAAATGTACAGATATTATCCATTCCTATATCCGAATAAATTTTTGCTTAGGTCCGTCGGCCTTAACACTCTGGAGGTAAGACGCAACTACAGTCTGTTGGTAACAGCCTGGGGTGTACTGTGATTCCGACTGTCCCGATATAGTAGCACAATTGGTAAAACTGTCGGTACCTTTTACGCCCAAAAATTGCCTCAGACCGCGACATCATAACCTCCTCGCGACACCTAGGACGCGAACTGTAGCCCACCGGAACTCTCCCTCTGTTCGGGCTCTTGCGGGCCTCATCTCGCTCTTTTTATCAACACCTGATGTTTTTGATGTATTTGGAAGTCGATGGTCAGATGTGTGTTTTTAGTGTCTTAGTGTCTATGAGAGAATGGGTGGAAGTGGACATTTTAACGAAAACTGTAACTGTTTGTCTGTTGTAATATTTTATTTATTTATTCAATCAAAAATTTCACAGCATTACAGTAGTAACCAATGCACTGAGAAACTATAGTATTTAGTTTCTCAGTGCATTGGTTACTACTGTAATGCTGTGAAATTTTTGATTGAATAAATAAATAAGATAAATAAAAAATAAATTATTACAAAAGTAACCCTCTCTGTACACTTAGCAGAATATACGAGTATATAGATTCTCGCTTGTATGTACGAGTATGTATTCAAATATCAATCTTAATTCTATTCTATCAATCGTATTTTTTGACTTAGTTATACACCGTTGCATACAATACTTTTTCTACGACTAGGTTTAAAATAAAATGCAGAATTAAATTAACAAAATTTTATTAATATACCTTGGATAGAATGCGAACGAACGAAGCACAGAACAACAAACGAGCAGGAAACATTCGAAAACGACATAATATGTGTCTATGGTTAACTTTGTTTTTAAATTGATGTGCACTTGCCAGGTTTCATATTTAAAAAAAAAGTTGCTCAATCGATTTAACTTGTGAAATAGGGACTAAAAAACACCTAATGATTTGAGAAATGAATTGTTTTACCTGATCGGTCGATTTTAATATAGCTGCATTCTGGTTGGTTGATACCATGTTTTTTTTTATAGAGTTAAATTAGTAAAAGAGTTTACATACCAAAAAGAACCTAACGTTCCGATTGACAGTCAATGTGTATTGTGATTGGTGGATTAATTTGGTGAAGTATTTTGATTGGTCAAATTAACCTAGGTGTAGGCTTTGGCAGCTAGGCATGTCGTTTTTGCTCAAAAAAGCACAAGTGCTGTTAAGGGGACTAGAATAGATAGACTTTTCTACGGAATGTTCTGGGGATATATTATGTATGTTCTTATATTAGTGTTCGTGACTATATAAATGACATAAAAGTACAGGAGTAGGAAAATATAATAAAACCATACTTGCTCTGAATCACAGTCTCATTTTACGGGAAGTGATGATGTCGCTTAAAATTGAACATCCTTCCCAGAAAATGTCTGCTATGATAACGATTAAGGTAAGCAGTTCTTCTGCTAAAATAATGGTAATTTTTGTAATTTATCCATGCAGTAAGTAGATTTAAAAGTAATCCTACTAAGGTACTTGAATGTCTGATAGGATGCTCGCTTAAAAAATCTGGGTCGTGTAGGATATTATTTTCATGTAAAACAAACGTGAAGAATTTCTAATTTTTATATGCACAGTTTTACACAAAAAAGACTATGTTGAATAATTAGTTACTCAATTAACTAAATATTGTTCCTGCAAGCTGAAGAACCTCTGTAAGTGAAGAGTAAATTGCGATGTTACTAACTACATTTTGTTTTCGAGTGATGAGCTGATGAGTTACCCAGGTATATAATTTTAAAAAAATTAGAAAGATTGGGCTTTATAACTTGTTTTTTTTTTAATATAATTTTCACAAGAAAGTTAAAAAAAAGAGTGCGTTTTTTCTATTTATTGGTATGAAAATGCGTTTTAATATTAAAAATGAATTGAATTGTGCCAAATGTGATTACAGAATTATCAAGAAGTCTTATTTGAGGTGTTGGTATTTCTGTAGCTCTGCCTACCCCATTCTGGGAATAAAAACGTGACGTTATGTATGTAAAAATGAATTCAACATTGTAGCTTTACTCGAAAATGATACCAAATATGACTTTATAGCTGTACAAATAACATTAGGTCGCTTTGTGTGGTCACCCCAAACTTAGAAATTATGCTGATTGATTTAAGGAGGGGACTCCTTAAATCAATCTTTCGGTCATCGGGATGAGCCCTAGTCAAAGTTGTTATGGCGAATTTTTAGGCTAAAATCTGCATATTGTGATAAACGCAAGCCGCAATGTCCTTAAATTGTTGGGATCAAAATAAGCGATTTATCCCTTAAGAACACAGATAGAGCCACTTCGATTTCACATGATTCAAAAAATTCTATAAGGTAAACGGCCGCGCCGATTTCAAATATTAGAGAGTCAATCGAAAGAAAATAATATATATATATATATATGTATACTTCAGAATAAAATAAATAATAATAATAATATTGCTATCCAAAACCCCGGTTTTTTTTTTTTTATTTGATATCTACCGGTTTTTACTTAATAACCTACATTAATAAAAAAAGGGTAAAATAATAACGATCACAACCATTATCGCAACCTTATTGCATTACAGTACCTCATCAGGATTTTCATCGCATAGCTCAATTAAAGTAAGAACAACAAACACGTATACGAGGGTGACACTGAAAGTTTTTAGAACTAGCCACTTGTAAACAAAATAATTAAGAAATAAGTTAAAATTTTGAAAATGGAACTCTTTGCCAATATTAGTGCGTATGAATTTTATTCATTTGACGTTTTTTTTTATGATTTTGAGGTAAATTGAAAATTGACTGTGTCACGTTAGCATGAATTTAACGCGAGAAAATGTTCGTGCAATGATTTTTTGTCTTTTGATATCATTTAAGTCAACAAGAAAATTATGATAGACTACGATTGGCCTTTCCCAATGAGTCCCCATCTCGTGCCACTGTTTACAACTAGTTTAATGAGTTTTAGCGTGGTCGCACTAATCTCACTGATTAGCTGCGTAAGGGACGGCCTTCTACGGCGACGACTGAAGATAACATCAGTGTTGTGCGGCGTATGATAGAGACCGATAAAAGAGTGACCTATCAGCAGATTCGGACAAGTTTAGGCAACGGTATGAATCAAGTGCACAAAATTCTACATGGACATTTAGTGGTCAGGAAGCTTTGTGCTCGGTGGACACCTCATAATTTTACCGAGGCCCAAAAACTCCATCGTGTTGATTGGTTCTGTGAAATGATTGAAATATTTAACGCAGGTGACTCAAATGCTGAGTTCGACATAGTTACGGGTGACGAAAGCTGGAATTACTGTTATAATCCCGAAACCAAAAGACAATCTGCTCAGTGGGTGTTTCCTTCCGAGGAGTTGCCAACTAAAGTGAAGAGAGGTCGAAGCGTGGGAAAAAAGATGGTGGCCTTGATCTTCGGAAGGATAGGTCATTACGCGACAATTGTTTTAGAGGATCGAAAAACAGTTACTGCAGAGTGGTACATAACAATTGTTTGCCACTTGTCTTGGAAAAAGTTCGGGAGAAACGACCTCGCAGTAGAATCCTCTGTCACCACGACAACGCCTCGTCGCACACCGCTAGGCGAATGATCGACTATTCGGCGACGTAAAACGTGGAATTACTGGGTCATCCGCCATATAGCCCCGACCTCGCACCTTGCGATTTTTATTTATTCCCCAAATTAAAAGAAAAACTTCGAGGAAAACGTTTTGTGGACGCCGAGGAAGCTGTGGCTGCATTTCAAAAGGCCGTAGAAGAGACCCCTAAGGACTAGTGGTATTGACATGAATGGACACTATTACGAAAAGATATAATAAAACTAGTAACTTGCTAGTTTACGTAGTTTTTGATTTTCTAAGAACTTTCAGTTTGACCATCGGATCATTCTCAAGCGGTGTCAGCATTTGCGGCACCCATTTCACACTAACTTAAGACATGTTAAGATGGTCAAGGAAGATATCATTTGCGCATTTTTTTTAATTTATTATAAATATAAAAGTGTTACAGAAGGTTATAAAAGTTTGTCCCCTTAAACCACGCAGGGTTTGTGAGGGGGCAGAGCTGCTGGTTTAACTGATCACATAAATTTACGTTGTATTATCATTACTAAAAGCTAAGGTAATTTAATGAGATCGTCCTCGTAGAAATATAAATTAATTAATAAGAATTGGTTCACTCGACCGTCTTCCAATATAGTTTTCTCTACTTTTTGTTACATTTTCTGTCAAGTGGCTTCGACAGGCTCAACAGGTCTAGGGGTCGTCTTCGATGCTTTCCCTCCCATGTTTACTCCCATTTTCACTTGACCTTTTAGATAGTGAATGAGCAGACATATGACATTTATTAAGATAAACATAATCCATTTTTTCCCCTGTTTTTTTTTCCGTTTAGTCAAGAATTTTACTACGCCTCGGTGATCTAATTTAATTAACATTGCATGTCACTCCTGTTATCATGTTTATTAGCTAATTGCAGAAAAACAAACCAATTATTTTTTGAATAAAACTTTTTTTAAATTTTATGGAATGATACTTAGCGGTCGTATTAAAAAGTTTTGTAAAAAGGTTGAAAGTTATCAATACCGAGAACTTATTGAAGGTAGGTACCTCGCATTATTATGTTTAGGCTGTATTTATTTATAAATGGGTTCAGGTGAAAACCAGCGCAGTTGCTTCGCCTGCCTAGTGAGGCTCAGTGGAGCATGTGCTGTAGCCGTAACAAAAGCCGAGTCCTTTTTGACTTCACAGTACAGTGCAACTTTTGTAAATTTGTTCTAATTTCACTTTTTTTGTACCTCATATATGTCTGTTGTGTTGCAGTGTATTTTTGACCAGTAAATGTACTAGTGAGTTACGAGTTTTTTTAGGACTGCATTACAATTTCCAGGTTCACATTTCTCAAGTTTTAGAATAACAAATTACAGATTTTTTTAGCCAAGGGAGGTAAGGGTGGTACTCCTTGGCTTAAAACATCACGTACCGCAAGTTATTTACCAGTATTATAACTATTAAGTTAATTTAGATTATTAGAAAGTTAAAACTAAATTCTTGACCGGTAAGGAAGAGGTTTTCTTATAAGTAATATGTACGTAAAATTCTGGGACACCCCTTTATTTAATAAAACAAGTAAGTCCTTCTTTATGCTGGGTATAGGCTCCATAAAATCGCATTTTATGCACTATTGCATAAAGTGTTGTCGTCATCTAGACTAACACAATTAAGCCCTACAGCCAGATAGACGATGTGACTGCACTAAATAAACTTGTTATTTGAATACATTTAGTTTAATTTATTAGCCATCAATGTTGCATCTAACACAAATGAAATTTAAAACTATTAAAAACAAGCATAATTAACAAAAAACATACAAAATCAACGTACCACTTGGCAGTATTCCGTTCAACTTAAGTCAAAAGTTTCATACACAAAATTAAACAAAAGTTTAAAAGAAATATACAGTGGCAGAAAGATGTTGTTGTCTTGTTTTGGACTATTAATTAGTTGTTTTCTTGGCAAAACTTTTTGTGTTATGTAATTTTGTTAAAATGTAGTCAAGTGAAGTGGATATAATTCTCACACCACACTAATGGTTAAAAATGCAACAGAACTTATTGAACAGACATTGCCGCCTAAATCCAAGAAAAAGTTTTTTTAATTAAGTATTACTGTTTTATTTCCTCGTAATGAAGTGAAAAGCAGAGTGTATAACTCGGTCTTAAAACACATTTTATCCTTGACTTAATTATCCACCCTCGCCTACCGGCTCGTCTGTATACCATGAGTCTTGGATAAAATGGTTTGTTTTATGCCCTTGTACAATCTACTATTTGCATTTATTTTACGTATTACGCAGGTACCTACAGCATTTTTTTCCTTGCATAATGTAGTTTCACACCCTTCTAGATCCAAATATTTACCTTTTCTAAACTAGAAGGTAGTTAAAGTTGCGTGGCCGTTTTCTAGTCATGTATGTTTGCATAGTTTTAACTAGACATACAAAGCTAAATAGTGACTATATCATGTAACCGTCTTTTAGTTATGTTTTCTATATAACTTTTGTTGTATTTGTAAAATCGAACGCGGATAACCTAAATAACTGAGCTAGAAGGCCGCTAAACATACTTTAACCGTCATTAAGCTATTTAAAGTATTACATTAAATTCAACGGGTCCATAGCTAAAAAGGAAAATTGAAGATTTCAGCTATAAAAAATTAATAAATAAATATCAAATTCATACAATAATAAAGAGCAACCCTACTTAGTATATAAAAAAGTTCATCGATATCCTGCACCAGTTTTTAGAGACATAGTTTCAAACGTTTTTGGCCATAACTCAAAATTACCCTCTTGCATTAAACCGCTTTTAAGTTTCAGGACGGCAGTATTCTGCAGTAGTCAGAAAGATTTATTCAGTTGTTTTTTTTTTCAGATTGCTGGCACAATAGTAACTTACGAGTTGGTTCTGATGCAATTCACAGGAGTCGCGCCGACACCGCCACCGTCTACTATTACTATACCTGTCTTAATAAATAGCAGTTGGCCCCTTGATAGTGATACTTAAAAATTTCTGTAGCCGTTTGCTAAAAACTAAATTCTAAAAACTTCGTCGGGGCCGTCTGTCTATCCATATGTCACAGCCATTTTAGTTTTACGCAGTGACTAGTTAGGTGGTTCTGTAGTCAACAATGAACCCTTATAAATAGTTTCGCCATTCCATATGTTCCTGTCCCAAAGACCCTTGGTACAACAAAGCTATAATTTGGTTATACTCGTACATTTAAGTTACGCCACCAAAGTTGTAAAATAAAACCTTGAAAGAGTGTTTTACCGGGTGCCACTCAAACATGTAAAACAATGTTTTTTTTTACATTATTACTTCGAGTGAGGTATCATTGTATAGCTCTTAAAAATATTTACATGCTATTGTAAGTTTTTAGATCTCGGGGACCGTTTAGGAAATATTGAACTCAAAGAGTGTTATTTTGGCTCGTTGCTTGTACAGCACTCGCTAGCGAGCATCGCTAGCGATTATGTTTCGATTGATAAATGTATGGAATTGACGTAAGCCACGAGATAGTAAATAGAAATAGAAATAGAAATAGAAAATATTTATTCAACGCACACTACACAACACAACAAAAAAATAAACATATGAAAAACAGAAATCAATTGCGTTGAACAGGATCCCTCTCAGCATTGTGCCGCAGTCAAACCGCGGCGCTGATTTTCAGAGGGACCCTGACTTAGTAACGTGACACTTACGTCAATTCCATGTATTTTTCAATCGAAACATAATCGCTAGCGAGTGTCGAATTTACCTTGTCTAGCCCCACTGGTATGTTTTATACAAGGTGTTTGGCAGTCGGGTGTATGAGTTTTAAGGGATGATAGTAAGGGTCATTCTGAACATTTTTGACCACATTTACTAATAGGTATGCTAAGTTTCACGGTTTTTGAGATATTGTCATTTTTTTGTTGAGAAATCTCTCTGTTCGCCAGTTCTTTTTTTATTTAACATCCTGTATAGCTTGTATTGAGTTAATTTTAATTTTATGCCTTCGCAATAACTTGGTTTTTCCACACATACAGCCAAAACTAAAAGTACTAAAAAAAACTTTAATGAAACCACATTCACCCTCTTGCGACTAGAATTGCGCTTGCTCAGTGATTACTTCTCCCTATTTTTTAGACTATGCTGATGTGTGCTTCTTAGATCTTACCGCGGAGCAGTTTTATAAGCTTGAGCTAATTCAAAATGTATGAATTCGGTTCATATTTGGTTTACGCAAATGTTACTACTTACGTCTCTAGTATCCGTTCGCAACTCAAGTGGCTTCCTATCCGTTTTCGCCGATAATTTCACATACTTAATCTCCTCTACTGTTTTCTGTTCTTCCCTGCAACCCCGCTTTTCCTCAAGGAGCATTTAAACATTTTTACGTCGATTCGTTGTTCCCAAAATTGTATGTTAATGCCCTCATCTTCATGTAAATTCTACAACAATTCGTTTACGTTTCAGGCTGTCCGTCTGTGAAACTCTCTCCCTGTGGAGCTGCTGCAGGCTAAATCTTTACCAATTTTTAAGAAACTTCTCCATAAGCACTTTTTGTCGCAGTCGTAATAGTGTTATCTCAGTTAATTTCTCGAAATGTTTTTTCGAGGAGAATTTTCTATCGTGTGGCTGTCTTTTTGATTCTTTCCCTGATGTGGATGTACATAACTGATATTTATTCATGCATTTATCTTTATTTTATTTTGCTAAGCGTATATTTATTACTTATAATCTTTTGTAACTAACATAGTTTCTTATTATTGTTCGCGATGAGTTTGCACCACCTACTGTGTAAAACGTTTAAATTTGTCACCTTATCCCTTCTAAGGTTGTCTGGAAGAAATCGCTGATCAGCGATAAGACCGCCTGCTGTTTACCTCTTTTATTAAATTAAAAATTAAAATTTCTCTGTAATGTTTTTGTTTGTTGTACAATGAAGTGTTTTGTATTGTATTGTATTAAAGAATTTACAAGGAAATCTACCATGGCTAAGTAGCGTTTATTAGTTCCTCAGATACAGGAGACTAAAGTGTTTATACCTACTAAAAATCATCTAAGACAGCACATACGTAACTTTAAAAAAAAAGACGTGTGGCACTCGGGGACTGCCGCGGTAAAGCTATTGCATAGCATTTTGTATCAACTTATGCAATTATAATTTTATTTATTTATTTTATTCATTCAGTATTTATTTTTCTTTGATATTAATTCAAGTTACACTTTTCTATACACCTATATACTTTCTCATAAACAGCTGCTTATGTATTCGTCCGATTTCGGAGCAGCTCGTCTCGATTCGTGCGAGTTTCGTAGAGTCGTACAATACGTCTAATCGCACACAACGCCGTGTCGAAGACTGCCGAACTGAAACGGCGTTAGACGATGCACGGCCTTCAAGCCACACCTCCTTGCCCGTCGGAGTGGGGAGCGTGAGGTTTTTTCGTTACGGAATTTCTGGATTCGGTCCCCACGCTCAAGGCCCGCGATAGAAGCTATGCAATAGCTTAATATAAAATGAGTTCATACCTATGCTTTGCCTAACTAATTTATTTAAATTTTTATAACACTCTTATATTCCTACTGCGGTAGCTTTGTGTTTAAATATTATACAGTATTATTTACTTGCTGAAGGACTTTCTAATATGTATCTATTTTTAATTAAATATTTTCCTCCGGTACTGGATTATACAATATTCAGTATTTATGTTATTTACTCTTATAACTATAACAATTTTTAACCAAAACCTAAGTGTTCTAACAGGATAACAGGGCCTCTATTCAACTGCGTTATATATCGTGTTTGACGTTTTTTAGAATCGTTTATGTCACAGTCGCCATTATTATAAATGACATAAGAGTTATGAAAACGATGACAATACGGAAACAGGTCAAATACGATGTCGTTATTACCGTGTAGAATCCCAGCCCAGCGTTGTGATTGCTCTGCAGTCGCAACACAAGCTGTAAGCTGTCAGACCATAAGAACAAGTACTTATTTAATAGTACTTATACCTGACCTTAGTAGAAGGTCATCTTTGGTGTCGTTGTATGGATTTGACAGCAAACCCGTTAAATAATTACCTACAGTGCTTCACGCCCAGCCTTACCTCTCTCTCGTCTGTCGCAAAATTAGGGTTGTCACAGGTATATAATACCAACTGATAAAAAGTTCCCTAAATATTTTGCGTTGCAGTGGTGTCCTTAACAAATCTCTTATCAGTTAAAAGGTGCAGTTTTAAATAAATCGCTTATCCGGTACTCGTATCAGTGAAGTATAGTATAGACCAGAGCAAGATCCTGAAGGTGAATAGGATTTTTTTACTGGAGTGTTTTAAAACAAATATTGTTAAATCTAAACAAAAAGTGCATAGGTAAATAATGTATTTATTTAATTCTTTCATTTTTACGCTCTTTACTTAATGTGTTTATGTAACAAATAATAAATAAAGATTCAACCATCGTTGATATTGTCCTACAATTATCGTAAAGCACGTGGTCAAATACGGAACTAACAATTTTGTATGATAAAACCACAGTTTGCGTAGACAGTGGCGCCTGTGAGAGCTTCATTTAAAATATTGTTGCACGTTTACTCCAAGCGCCGCTACGCGGGAGCGCGCGTGGTGGGGATGAAGTTACCCTTCTAATAATACTTATTCTAATGGTTGGTCAGACCCTTTTCTTTTCTTTACACATCGTCGCTAGAAATCAATAATGCTGTAACCCTCAAAAATCAAACTTTACACTAGAGCCAAATTACTGAATAAATTAAAAAAAAAATCATAACTTCTAAACGGTAGAAAGTTTTTGACCCCTTTTTGAAAAAATAATTAAAATAAATGCTTTTATTTAACTGAATACTCAAATTTGATCTAAACAAGGTTTAAAGGTACTTTTTGATGGTTACAGCATTTTTTTTAAATTTTTTTTACCCGAAAGAATGCTGTAACCTTTAAGAAAAATGTATGATGGTGTTATTCAAAAACCAAATGAACAGGTGTTTTAAACTGCTGTAAATAAATCATAACCGTTTAAAACGTTTTTGGTCAAAAAACACTTACAATTTAAAAAAAAAACGACTACAGTCTTGCTGTAACAGGATTTTGGGAAAAAAAAACAAGGTATAATAAAATGTTGTTCATAAAATATTAAGCTGTTTGCTAGGCGTTTAAAAGAAACACGTTTAATAAAACATACCTTTATTCAAGAAAATGTAATTCTTTAAAATAATTATAACTAACCAATGGAATTGCCAAATAGTTTGACATTTTTGCGTATCATTTTATTACTACAAAAGAGTCAAATTGAGATCAATCAAAATTAAAACTTAAAATTATCTCACTATTCAAGAACATTAAAAAACAGAATTAAAATTTAAAATTGAAAAAAACCCCGATTCAAAGCAGTCATAGTTTGTGGCATCGTAGCTCCCAAACGGATGAACAGATTTGGACGCAGGTTTTTTAAAATAAAGCTACATTGATCGGAATGGTTCTTAGCAAGATTTCATGGGACTGGTTGGGCCGTTTAAGAGATATCAGCTCTGAAAGAAGGTGTCGCCGTCATTCAATAAGTTATATTGATAATATACAATTCAAATAAATCAACTTCGTGCTTAAATACCATGGCTTAACACCTATTGATTTTAGTTAAATTACTTCGTGGAAGAAAACCTACATTCAAAATGTAATTATTGTTATAAAAAAACTACTTTCTCATTTACAAATTATCAATTTGTTAAATAATACAAAATTTACTCACGATCCCGCGAGTCCAAAATATGCACTGCACTTCAATCCGCTCTCTCCGACGCACACGCACTCTCTAAAAACCGCCGTATGCCGCGTGCTCCACAAGGTGAGGGAGGGGGGAAATGTCGTAACGCCATCCAGTGCTTGTGAAGTCGCGTCCTTTAAAATGTCATAACTGCTATCATAGCAAAAGTGTTATTTTTCCTATTTCATAATAGGAAAAATAACACTTTTGAATTGCTGTATGTAACTGTGCGACTTTAAATTAAACCCAAAAAAATGCTGTAAATAGCATGATTCAAAAAATTTGGAAAGCAAAAACGCTGTATAACGTTAAAAACAGGAAGTTTCTTACCTTGTTTTGCTGTAAGTCCAATATTGACAAAAAACACCGGATTTTAAGCGGGTTACGACACTTATTTCTTCTTGAATCATCCAAATATCACAAAAAACCTATGCTGTATAATTTTTATTTATCATCGTAGAAACACGAGACCTAGACCAATCGACGCAGAAAAAAAATGCAATAAGAATATGCCAACAAACGATTTTCGTACTTGGAGCGGGCTACAGCATTATTGCTTTCCAGCGACGACATATTGCTGGCTCTTTTTACCTACAAGTTTACTTTGATTTATATATTTTTTTGTTTTTTTGTTGTTTTTTTGCTGTGTAAATTGTTTCATATTGTTTTTGAGATAGCTTTTTGTTTACCTACAAAGCATGGTCCGATATAAAACGATATATTATTTCGCGTGCTTCCACACTGTTAACTTACATTAAAATTGCATTTTTTTATGATAAGGTGAAGGCACACGAGCACTTAGGGCATCTAATGGTAAGTGAAATCTGTAACCAAAAAAATAATAATTCGCTGGACTACAGTCATAAGATTACAATATTAAGACCCCAAACACGTTGCCAACCCTGAGGACTAAGATGGAATAGTATGCCTCTATGCTTGTAATTTCACCGGTTGTCTTAACCCCACACCGGAATACAAAAATGAGAACACTTTTGCTTGGCAGTTGATCAATGAATAAGATCCTGCACAGGGTCCTACCACCAGGGCTTAGAACCGGTTCCAAAATACCGGTACTTTACCGGTATTTAAAGGTATTTTTCATTTAGGTTCCAGAAAACCGATAAAAATAAATGCCGATAATCCAAAGAACAGGTAAATACAAATACCGATATTTGTACCTTATAAGGGTAAGGACGAAATAGTTGGACCATAGTTAAGCGTAGTTAACCATACAAACAACAAAAGTGAAAAAAGTTCCGTTGTGACACGAAAATTATCCCTACAAATGTATGGCTAATTTCCGTGTTACAGCGGAAAAGTTTCATAGAAAATTTAATTGAGTGAGTTAGCGTGGCCAACTTCTTGGTCCTTACCCATAATTACCCATAAAGGTTCTAGTGACGTTACCGTTTAGGGCAAGTCTCGTCGGCGGCTCGACGCCCGCGCGGCCCGCGCTTACTAGTTATGTTCCTACGAGTACGAGTATAACGAACCGGCGTTACCGGGCGGCGCGTTTGGCTTGCGGCATTTTAACAATTTCAATCGTGGCACATATGATACGCAAAATGGAACGAAAAAGTAAATTACGGGTATGTACCTACACAGTTACTTTAAGTTAAGTTCCACATCTAAGTATGTTTATGGACATATCGCACATGACATTCTATACCGTATTAACTCAAAAAAGTTCGTTTTTGAGATAAGTATTACATCGGATAACGTTTTTTTTTATCTACGAGTTGGTAAAACGGTCATATTTTTAACTCATCTGGCAGCCGAGAGATGACACTAAAGGCCTTCTTTAACCATTCGCGACCAACCATCTTCATCTACGAAAGGTAAAACAGTACCATCTGGGTTGAGTCAGTTGTCGTGCCGCGATCATTAGCGCAGGTCGTGTATTCGGTGTGTTAATTTGAGATACGACCACTACAACTTTAAAACTAATAGACTGCTGAGTTTTCTATATAGTATTATTTCTTCTTAATACTGTGTTGCCTACTATTTTATGAAGAAAACTATGTATTATTTCGAGATGATACTCTGTTGCCTATTTTTATTGTATAAATGTCAAGGAAAATTATTTCTACTTGATACTGTAACGAACCGGATTCGTTTGAGTTATTACTATATTGCTAATCTAAAATGTACAAGTGATGGATATTGTATTATTTTGGGACTGTATTGCCTGACGTTAATAATAACGTTATTGTTAATTTCAATTCAATTAATTCAAAATGAAGCCCCATAAAAGAGCAACTCGACGACTTATGGCTGTTAATTACATTGGGAACTCTCAATTTGATGCGGGTAAAAAATAATAAGACATGACCCGTTGAAAATCCGTTTGAAAACTGTAATGATGACGTCAGTGATCCAACTTTTGTACCTGATTAAGTCCAGTCAATGTGTTTCTCACAAGAAAATCTTCCGGAAGTCAGCAAGCATGGGAATTTCTATCATGTACTTCTGAAGTGTTTGCTTTCTTTCTTAGTTGGGATCATTTTGACAGTGGAATCATCTAATTATTACCATTATCACCATCGTAGTACCTATTGTTGGGTGCGATGATACTCTAATTGGTTTTAATGACAGTTCCACTGATAAAACATTGACTGATGATTGCGTTGAATAACATAACTATATTAATATGTCAGATGCTGCAATCTCATCATCCTAATATAATAATGAGAATAATTCAATGGCTCCAAAATACCAGCATTGTGAGTTTACAGATTGTTTTGAAGATATATAGAGCACGTGTACTACATATAAAGCATTTCTTTGTGGTGTACATTTCCACAAATCTATCACTGATAACGACAGTTGTATGCATAAATCAGTTTCAACGGAGGTTAAGTTCTATCATTGTCATAAGAAATGTTTAAAAAAATACTGACTGCTGAGTTTCCTACGGCGTTTCTTCTCAGCAGTGGTCTCCTCTTGGGAAGTGCTGGTAGAATTTTGAATTGTTAAAGTGCCCGTGCGGACTAATTACTGAATAAACAACTTCTTATTGTTGTGGTTAGTATTTTTGGTTCTTGTTACCTATATTATTATTAACTTTTTACTTGCATGTCTAAAGAACTCCTAAGAGACATTCTTTACTTAAACCATTTAATTATCTACCTACTAATATACCTACCTTATCCATAGGTAAAGAAAGACTGCAAAGTTTTGTTAAGATTCAATAAAAAAGTTACTTACAATCTGTTTTTTTTTTATATTGTTCTTGATACTTAGATATTTTAGTTTGTATACCACCTATACATCTTTGTCATAATTACAATATATATTTTTAAAAGGTTTATAATAATTCTTATACTTGTCTTCATTTAGAGACAGTATCCCTTTTTCAACATTTTGTTTCAATTAATAATAGTAGATTGTACAACAAGGGGATAAAACAAAAAGTTTAACCTAAGACTCATAGTATCCATCCAAGCCGGTAGACGAAGGTGGATAATTAAGTCGAGGATAAATTGGGTTTTAAGACCGAGTTATATACACTCTGCTTTTCACTTCGATTACGAGGAAATAAATCAACGATAATGTAAAAAAAAACTTACTCTTCTCTAGACGACGTTTTAATTAAATTCCGTAACACAACAAGTTTTGCAAAGAAATCAACTAATTAATAGTCCAAAACGAGACAAAAACCTCAATCCTCCCACTGTTTTTCTTTTTACTTCCTTTTTTTTAATTTTCTGCATGAGATTTTTCACTTAGGTTGAACGCAATACTACCAAGTCATACGTTGTTCTGTTAGATGCAACATAGAAGGCAAATAAATTAAAGTAAATGTATTTAAAACACAAGTTTATTTCATGCAGTCACCTCGTCTGTCTGGCTGTAGGGCTTAATTGTCTTAGTCTAGATGACGATAACACTTTATGCACTAGTGAATAAAATGCGATTTTATGCAGACTATACCCAGCATAAAGAAGGACTTTTGTTTAAGTCAATCCTTTAGTCACATAACTTTTTATCATTTATTAAACGAATAACACACCATTTCAGTTTACTACATTACACTATTTTATTTCATGCATATAATTGAACAAGCTAAACAGTCATCAATATTTATTTTTTTATTAGCTTAGGCTATATAGTAATAACTCTAAATGGTATATAAAAAAGTCCCATAAATTTGCAAAAGTCAATCTAATAATATCAATACTTATAGAAAAAAATAGATTAACTGGTGGTTTACCTTTAAGTCAAAGTGAACAATAAGGCTCAATATGGTTCCTGATAAAAGTTAAAATTTCTTAAAACTTTAGAACGAAAAATCTTAAAACGGTATTTTTGTGTTCATATACAGTATTGAATGTCATGTGCGATATATTGTATATGCGGTATGTTGTATATATTGTATCGTTCGTAAATGTCGTAGGTATAGGTAGGTAGGTATGTATACTTCAGAGTTGGGCGTAATCAATTACTGTTGGAATTAATTACACGATTACATTCCAGTAATCGTGATTCCTCAGTAATCGATTACTTGGATAATTAAAATTACTGTAATACTGTACTATGATTAATTGATTACATTTTGTAATCAATTCTTTTGGAATCAGTATTGGAAACCACTACAGTAATATTGATTCCTCGGTAATCAAGTACTTAAGTAATCTGAATTCCTTAACTCCAGTTACACACTAGATTACTTCATTGGCAAACCTTATTTTATTATTTTGTTAATGTCACTGAAATAAAATTATTTTTTGGTTTACATCATTACGTCATTCTAGCATTATTTTTTTCATTCATTCACTTTCACATTAGATTTTGGTGTTGAATCTGTTGATAAGGGTTTGATCTTTTTTTATATATATTATATACACAATGGCATGCAATATTGATGTGGAGGAATTTAGTTGTTTTCAAATGGAACTTATGGCAAAATTAGAAATAATTAAACTTCGTCGTGGATGTTAAGGAAATGTTAATTACGGTAAGATATAAAACAAATAATAATAATAATTATACATATAAAAAGCCCTCAAAAGATCATGTTTATTTATGTTACCTGTTTATTTTTAACAGAGCCCAATTTATGCTGCTGTCTGGTAAATTTTCGTGAAAGGTGCCTAAAAGTGATGTTCAAACGAATACACTTTTTAGATTTTGACAATTGTTGGGAAGAAGTGATGGAGGTATTTCGAAAACACCAAGAAAATGGTCTTTGCGACAAAAAAGACCCAGGTGTTGGTAATTGTACATGTGTAACACAGCCATCACATTTAAGAAAAATACTATTGAAGATACCTACACAAATATTTGAAACATTTTGGTTTGAGGCTGTAAATAAAATTGAAAAATATGCAGATAAATAGTTGTAGTGCATACTTATTCGATCTCAACCGCACCAGTACTCTAAGATATGTCCCGCAGTGAAAGTGTTAAATAAACAATTCAGAAACTTTGAATTTCCAAGGAAGTGTACCTATATCATCGTGAAATCGCCTTAGCCTTTATAATTGTGTTATCAGACCTATTTAACAAGATAACGTTGAAGAGGTCCTACTAAAGGATTATAATATGCTTCACTGACAATGTCAATTGAAGTTGACAAATGTAACTACATTTCAGAGAGTTTACAATCCAATTATCCAATTTATAAATCCATCCCATAACTCCACTTAGTATGGATTCGGATTCATCAGCTGTCGGCGAAGCAACATCAGCCTCAAGTTCCGATTCTGAAGTTTTATTTGATAGTACGTTTTTTTCCAAAATTACGTCTAAAACAACAAATTCGTCCACTGTGGCAGCGTGTATGAAATGTTTACCATCAAACGTTGAAATAAAAGGATATAAAAAATGCTCTTCTAACTTCATTAAACACCTGAAAAGAAAACATGGACATGTCTGTGTTGAAGAATACAGATCATATTGCATAGAGAAGAAAAGTACTTACAGTTAGCAGCTCTTACTCTCAAGAAGAGTTTGATAGAGACATAGTTTTTTTTTTTACAAGTTGTGTAGAAGATCCACATTTCATTCAAATCTTAAAGAGACTGCGTGTCGACAGTTTTGGATTGACTATTATAAGTCGTACAACTTTGACCCGTCGTATAAACCAACATTATGATGATCAAGTTAAAGTAATTAAAGATTTAATGACCTGAGTTATTTTATCTGTGCTACTGCAGACATTTGGTCCAGCCGGAAAAGATTTTTTTTGGGCCTGACAGCCCATTGGATCGAACCTGATAATTTTCTAAGATTTTCAAGGGCATTAGCATGTCGGAGATTCCCAGGAGTGCATAATTACGATCGAATAACAAATCAACTAAGGGATATTTTACATGAATTTGACTTAGATTTGCCTAAGATTGTTGCTGTTACCACAGTTAATGGTAGCAATTTTGTAAAGGCTTTTAAAGAATTCGGAGTTCACCCAAGCAGCATAGAAATAAATGACAATTGTGATTGTGAGACCGTTTCAAATGATGATGACGAAGATGAGCCCTGATGGTTTCAGATTTTGAAGGTTGTATTCAGTTTTTAAATGAGCATGTACTGTTACCGTATCATATGCGGTGCTGTCCCGATACTTTGAATCTGATAGCAACCACAGATTTATAAATGAGCATGTACTGTTACCGTATCATATGCGATGCTGTCCCCATACTTTGAATCTGATAGCAACCACAGATTTAAAACATTTACTTGTCACTGACACTGAATTGTCGAACATTCATAAGAATGTAATAGACAAGTGTAATCATCTTTGGAAAATGGCGAATCGTCCAAAAGCTCTGAAATTATCCAAAATATATTAGGACATAATCTTATTCGACCAGGCGAAACTCGTTGGAACAGTATGTATGATGCTCTAAAGCAAATCTTATCGATTAAAGAAAAAAACAGTGTTATACAAGAAGGGCTCGGTTTGGAAAATCCTCTGCGTAATACAGACTTCAATTATATAAAAGAATATCTGTATTGTTTGAAACCTGTAGCAGCAGTATTGGATATTCTTCAAGGAGAAAATAATACCTATTACGGTTTATTGCTACCAACACTATTGATGCTTAAAAAAAAACTTCAAGCACTACAGCAAGAGAATTATCAATATTGTAAACCAATTGCGGTCCAATTATTAAGACAAGTGCAGAGTCGTTTCGATAATATATTGAAACTTACAGGACCTGCCGCAGAAAAGGCAATTATCGCCGCACACAGCTATCCCAGGTTCAAGAACACTTGGTACCCATGCGTTGATATCGAACATCACGCTCGGTTAAAAAAAATATTTTTGGCGGCTGTATTGGAGGAATGTTCACATAATTCAGATATCGAGCCTGAGATATTTTAACATACACATGACCTTGATGACGCGTTTTACGATTTCAGTAACGTTAGCAGCGGCAGCAGCGGACACTCAATCAGAGCCAAATATTCTATATTAGGATATCTATCAGATACATCACGGTCACTAGATATCCTGAACAAATATCCTGAGATAAAAAAAGTTTTCCTAAAGTATAATACACCTCTGACCTCTTCAGCTCCCGTAGAACGGCTGTTCTCGTATGCGACGATGACAAATAATTCAAAATGCAATCGATTAACTGACGACAACTTTGAGAGACGAGTTATATTAAAAGCCAACTTGAATTATGAAAAAAAATCATAAACCTAAGAACTATATTTTTTGTCGTAATCAGAATGCACTTACAAGGAAAGGTGAAAACTGTCCGGCTCCGATTTTCTTGATTTGGATATATGTTAGAGAGTAGTCTAAAATGTCAGACATTCTTTTTTTTAGCTGCCAATCTCAACCTGCTGGGAGAAATTGACGTCCAAAGTACTGCAAAGTGACTATACCTCTATACCTACTTCTCATCGAAGATACACTAGGTTTTTTTTTAATATGAGTTTTAGCCGATCTAACAAAGCAAATCACGTACTTTGCCCAGCCCTGGGTATGATAGCCAGGGAGCGAAACTTTGGTGCCAATGACGACATTATGACGCAAATTCACATATAGGATGCTTTTATATAAAAACAATATTGCGACTCCCACTGATTCTAAATAATGCTATAATGATAATGTAAATATTAAAAAAATACAAAGACAAAATACTTTATTGGGTAATGTAATTGTAACAATGTAATGTGAAAAATATTCTGTCCACGAGTAAATAAAAAACATTAAATGAAAATTCGTTGAATTTCGAAGAATGCAGAACGCTTAAAATTCAAACGTAGACATTCAGGACACTATAACTGTCGAATCTCTATAACCGCATGTGGAGCAAATATTGTTCAAAGTCAACCTTTCTTCATCTAAATCAATATCTTCTGATGGTAAAGACTTTAAAAATTGATTAATTGTACAAAACTACTGCAAAACCCAAATTAAAAAACTATCCAATTTACAAATAATAAAATACAAGTAACCTTGTTACTGTCTCCAACAATCTTCTTTTTAATATGACATTGACAGAAAATTATGTTAAGTACTGGTCGTCCTATCTCTAGTGTCAATATCAGCACTAAACTGGCCAATAATGTGGTATTAGTGATGATATAAAATCTATGTAAAAACACTCTGTATGTAGCTTGACGTCATACGCCTGTCATCGGCACCAAAGTTTCGCTCCCTGCATTATGCAGTTCACTTTTCACTTAGAGAAAAGGACAGAGTTATTTAACTTCTACAGCTCTGTCTGACTGTCTAGAGGACACGTTGGCCTAGTTGTTAGTGACCCTGCCTACGAAGCTAGCGGTCCCGTGTTCGAATCCCGGCAAGGGCAGATATTTGTGTGATGAGCACGAGTTCCTTACTCTTGGATGTTTTCTGTCTATATGTATATTTCTCTATATGAGTATGTTTATCATTGCCTTGTGCCCATAGTACACAGCCAGTGCTTGTGCCAGTAGCATTGTCTTGGTCTAGAGCTTAGTTTGGGACTAGGTAAATTTGTGTGACATGGCCCCGTGATATTTATTTATTGTAAGTACACTGTAAAATGAACTGCATAGCCATGTCTAACAACCCCCCTGCTCTGGCCATCGCATCTTGCAATGATCCCTACGACCTTGGCAGTGCCGCGTCAAAATTAACACTGTAAATTCTTCTTCTTCTTCTTCTTCTTGTTCAGCCTATAGCCACCCAATGCTGAGTGTAGGCATCCTGCATTGCTCGCCACTCATCTCGGTCCAGTACTCTTCTCATCCAGCACCTTCCCGCCACCTTGACCAGGTCGTCGGTCCACCTCATTCCTTGTCTGCCAACGTTCCTCCACCCGGTTCTGGATCTCCACTCGACAACAGCCTTACCCCATCTTCCATCACCCCTGCGGCATATGTGTCCAGCCCACTTCCACTTCCTTTGGGTGATAACTTTGGCTATATCGGTAAATAACCAAAGTCAATACTTGACGGCTAACGCTGCATGATACCTACGCGCAATCTAAAACACAAATCAAAATGCCAAAAAAAATAATCGAAATAATATTATTCTAGCGTGCCAAGACGTCGACTATCGACAAGTACCTAACCCGAATAAAACTGATCGACCAGCAGGCCACTTACCGCTTGCCACATACCATAGGTACCTACTCGTATGCTATTCTCTGTCGTTTTATTCCTCCCTCGCACCTACCACTACGTATTTCTGAATTTCAGTTTTTTTACGGTATTCGAGCCATATTGTTACCGGTATAGTACCGGTACCTGACGGGACCGGTACCGTGGATACCGATACCGAGACTAGTACAGGTTTCAGACCAAGGTCATAGTACCGGTTCTTAAAAATACCGGTATTTCAAGCCCTGCCTACCACCACTTTGCATCCGTTTATTTTTATTGAACAGATGGCTGATAGAGGCGACTAAGGGAATAAGGGCTTGTAGTACTGTTAGGCGATGGGCTTGCAACCTGTCACTAATACACTAGTAAACTTCTTGGCCTGATTGTGCAAAATGTGGTTACAGAATTATTAACAAGCTGTTTTAGAGTTGTTGGTGTTTCGGTAGCTCTGCCTACCCCACTCTGGGAATGAGGGCGTGATGTTATGTATGTATGTATGGCTGATGAGTACGAAGAGTTCTCGAATGGCGTCTGCGTACCGTAAGACACAGCGTAGGTAAACCTACGTGGCTAAGGTTGGAAGCACGCGGTGCAGAACCGATCCTTATGGCAAGTCTTGGGATAGGCCCGAGGATGATGATAATAATGATATTTTTTGCTGATTCATAAATTTGGTACAAAGCGTTAATAATTGCTACTTTAACATCTATACACGGCAAGTTCGAAAATGTTGAGCGACAGTGTAGTGTTAATATACTTTACAGGAACCCATTCAGGCCCCTTTTAAAGAAAGAAAACTAAAGAAATGGTTTATTCGGTTTTAAAAATAAAATGAAAAAAAAACAACAACAAAACATTTCAAAAAAAGAGTAATACAAACTTAGAGTAGGTACTTAATCTAAAAGTAACACCGAAATGGTTGCCACTCAGCATGAGTCAGGCTTCCTATCCTTGACGCTGGTTTTCAGGGCTACCGAGGGAGGAGAGCGCTGCCAGTCCATCTCACTACTATTTATTTAAAGTAATGCAATGCTTAAACTAAAATTATTGTCAAAAACATTTCTGATTAAATTATTGTGTGTGTGTGTGTGTGTGTGTGTTTGTGTGTATGTATATATGTAAGTCTATATTATTTTTTAAACAGTAAAACTAATATGTACGACAAAATCATGCAAATTTTAAATGTACAGGACGTTTGCTAAGTCTAAGCCAGTTGGATATTTAGTAGGCACTGTTTTATTTTAGATTTTAAGGTTGTAACGCTTTTAGAGTTTCTGATTGGCGGTGGCAGATTATTCCAACATTTCGTGGCAGCATAGCGAAAGCTGCCGCAAAAAGCAGTCGTCCTGTGTTGGGTACCCATTAAGAGTGAGGCAAACCTCACCTGACGTTGTGATTGTTTAAGTTTTTCGTAGAGATAAGATGGCTCACCACTATTTAAAATACCAAATATTAGTAAAGCTACATGTAAGTGTATTTAACCTCTTGTTAATATTCAAAAATATGGTTATATGTGAACGACGGGGTACATCAAAACAAAACCGAACCCAAGCATTTTGAACACGTTGTAATAACTTACTGGTACGCCCTAGAAAACATGCTCCAAAAACAGAATCAGCATAGTTCAGTTTTGACAATATAAATGACTCAAACAGTTTGACACGCAAATCAATACTTATATAGTCGCGAATATGATATTATAGTATTTTAAGCCTATAAAAACAGTTACGCATAATTTCTAAAATGTCCTTCTCGAATTGAAATCTGCTATCCATGATAACACCTAAGTTACGAGCTTCTGACACTTGTTTTAAAACATTGCCCTTAATATAAAGTTGTGGATTATGAAGATGGATATCATTGATTTTTTTATTAGATCCGCACAAAAGAAACTTAGACTTATCAGAGTTCAAAACTCGATTGCTAGCATCACACCAGTGGGCTATGTGGTTTAGATCTGAGTTAAGCCGGTCAACGGTTTGGGTCGTATTAACTATTCTCTCTTATTGTCTATTGAAGGTCATCTGCATACATGTGATATTTATAATTTTTAATAATACTTTCTATTATGTCAGTACTATACAAAATGAAAAGTAACGGTCCCTGAATGGTGCCCTGTGGAACTCCTCTGTTTATCGTCGCGGTCGATGAATTTGATTCTGTGCCACTACCGTCGCATACCTGGACAAACTGTTGCGTCCTGTAACATAGATCGCATTTTTTTTGAACGCAATTGAATCAAAAACATAATAGGATAATTTTGATAGCAGAAGTGTGTTATCTATAGTATCACAGGCTCGAGAGAAGTCAAGCAACACTAGAATAGTTCCTTCACCACCATCTTGAGCTGCAAGGATATCCTCAGCTACATCTAACAAGGCAGTAGTTAGTGGTGCTGCGAGACTTCCTAAATCCTGACTGTTTTTTTGGGAACAAACCACGGATTTTAGATAAAAAGGGTAAAATACTAAAAGGGTGTAAATCATAATAGTTATGACATGTAACGTGTAAGAAAGGCTAAGGAGAATAATTTTTAGTGTAATACCATCAATGCCTTCAGCGTTGGTGGTAATAGATCGAATTATCTTACACACCTCGGATTCGGATACAGGTATCATTGAAAAAACAGAGGAACTAATCTATCAAACTCGTACTTAGTCAAGAGTGAAATACTACTATTATTGTTTCAAGGAAGGTCAAGAAGCTGTTGATTGATGTGGTCAGGATTACTTAAATGAAAAGGCAATTCTGGATCGTTACGCTTAAAGTTAACGACATTTTTTTAATATTTTTCTACAATAAACTCGGGTCTTTTTTGTTATTATTATTATGATGATTTAAATATGCAGTTTTTTCCAAGTGAACTGCCGAAATAAAAATGTTCTTAAGTTCTTTGTAATATCGTTTGTCAGCATCAGATTGAGTTGATTTACTACGAGCGTGCGCGTCATCTCTCAATTTCATAATTTCTCGAATATTGAAGGTTACCCAAGGATAAGATTTATGTTTTTACAAAACCAATTTTCCATTCATCGAACAACAATAACACAGTCATATAAATTAAAAGCCTTTTCAATATCATTGACATTATAGTTTTCTAAATTATCCCATAGAATAGATTTCATTTGCGCATTGAACACTTCCAAGTCAATATCATGCAACGGTCTATAACAAATACGCTTTGGAGACGGTTTACTCTTTGTGGCATTAATTTTAAAGCTGAAAAATGTATGGCTGGTACATGATTGACGCACATATCCTGAACTTGTAAATTAGAACAAACTAGATCTATTCAAGTTTAGCTATGATCTGTAAAATGGGTTGGCTGGTCGACAAACTGTGTAAGATTTATACAAATTAAGAACTCCAGCAGCTTTTTTGATTGCAAATCGTGCGAGTTCAAGAGATTAACTCTGAAGTCTCCTAGCAGGATAGTATTATCAAATCTAGCAAAAGATGCCACTGACTCACTAATAGTGTCAACAAATGTATCTATACCAAACCATGGCGGGCGGTAAGCTGTGCCAATGGCTAAACTGGTGCCATTAATGTTTAGACTAATCCACATTTGCTCGACAAGAGGCGCCATCGGATGAGAATATAAAAACCTACGCCACCTCCAAGAGAAGGAGTGCCAGCAGGTCGACGTACGTGAAGCAAATTAAAGCTATCAATAGCAGGGGCACGCGCCTCCTCGCCCTCCCTTAGCCAGGTCTGATTTATAGCCATGATGTCCACATCGTGACGGGACATACGAGGGTGGTTTGAGAAGTGACTTGTTTCGCCTACGGATAGATGGCGTTAGCGTCATATCTGTACTTATTGATAAGTTTAACAACTCAAGATAATCTACCTGTGGCGTCATGTCATTTTCGGCGGGAATTTTAGATTTGACAGTAGTTGAAACAAAAGTGATCGGAGTAACGCGGCAAAATGGAGAAAATTGGAATTCGAGATGTAATTCAGTTCTTTTTTTTGGAAGGTAAAACTGCAAAAGAAATACATGTAAGGATTTTACCTACGTTGGGTAGCTCGTGTCCTTCCTACGAAACGGTTCGACTTTGGGTAAATGAGTTTAAGCAAGGCAGGACGAGCATTGAAGATGCACTGGAGCCCCAAAAACGGCGGTTGTACCCGAAATCATCGATAAAATTCATGATTTGGTTTTAACCGACAGAAGATTGAAGATACGCGAATTAGCTGAAGCCACAAACATCTCTTCTGAGCGGGTGCATTTTATTTTGCACAACGAATTGCACATGAAAAAGCTGTGTGCAAGATGGGTGCCGTGGTTACCCGCTCCAGAACAAATGCGTATACGCATGCGAACATCTGCTGACAATATCAAGGTGTTTGAAAGAAATCCAACGGATTTCATTCGTCGTTTTGTTACAATGGATGAAACCTGGATCCATCACTATATCCCGGAGACGAACCAACAGTCCAGACAATGGATTAGTAGTGGTGAGCCAGCTCCAAAAAAAGCCAAGGTCATTCCTTCTGCTGGAAAGGTGATGGCGTCTGTCTTTTGGGACGCAAAGGGAATTCTTTTAATTGACTACCTTGCGAAGGGAAAAACCATCACTGGGGCATACTATGCATCCCTTTTGGACCAATTACAGGAGGCGATAGCCGAGAAACAAAAAAAAAATGGCCAAGAAAAAAGTGATGTTTCACCATGACAATGCTCCGGTGCATTCTAGTCGCGTCGCTGTACAAAAATTGTCGGAGTTACGATTTGAACTGCTTCCTTTCACCCGTTTATTCGCCGGATTTGGCTCCTTCGGACTATCACCTATTCCCGAAAATGAAAAATCATTTGTCTGGGCAAAAAAATAACTCGAACGGAGAGGTGATACAGGAGGTAAACGCATATTTCGAGGGCCTTGAAGAAACACATTTCCGTGAAGGCGTCGAGAAGTTGCAGAAACGTTGGGGCAAGTGCGTCGAACTTCGAGGGGACTATGTGGAAAAATAAAATATACACATTCGCTTTTTTGTTTTATTTTCATAACAAACCAAGTTACTTCTCAAACCACCCTCGTAGCAGCAACGAATTCATCATGCCTCTTACCTAAGGAGCCAGGGTTTAAAAAGCCGATCGATAGATTTCGCATCTTTACAAACTGAATAACGAAAGAATGTAGTTTCTGAACATATTTGCAATGCTATAGCTATTACCGCAATTGCGTAACATGGCGCCAGTGTAAACTTGTGAATTTGAGTGAGTGTTGGAGTGTCCAATTACAAAACCACGTGTAATTATTGTAATGCGTATTAAATAATTTGTAAAATGTGCGTCTGACGTAAACTTAAAAGACAACTAATTTTGTCTTTAGAGAGTACTCGTAATACTTTTTGGATGTTCAAGTACAAGACTAGTAATAAAAATAGCAGTAACTGAAATATAAAAATACACACACATATGTTGTAAAAACTAAACTTTAAATAACAGTTATAAAATATCTTTAAATATACAACAATTATGAATATAAAAGAATTCAATTTCGTAACATAATAAAGAAATAAAAAACCTGAACTAGTTTGGACAAACACAATTACTGACGAAAATTTTAACTGACGATTATTTCCCACCATCACAACTTTTTCCCAGTGCAGCTAGAAACATAGGTATTCAATTTTTATGACTTTCCTTTCTACCTCTTGCATTTCCTTCTTTTATTGCTTTTTTAACATAAACTTATACGAGTATGCCTACTGTTTTTATTTCATAGGTTAATGTTACAAAAATAAATAAACTTGATTAGTTACATGATAAATTACGTTTATTTGCCAAATACAGGAATTTCATGACTGAGTTTACTATACATGAACGTGTTTTTTTTGGGTTATCATCATAGTATGTATAAGTTAAATTTAGTAACAATTAGGCTTCACAAACTAATAACAATAAATATTGAGTTGTATTTAAAACGAAATAAAAGAATGAATAATTATCTTATTTACTTTTTCCTGAAATGAAATGATTGCCAATAAACTAGGTATATGCTATAAAGGTGTCTTCTTGCGTTTTAGTTGTCAAACTGAATCAAAACCAGTTCATATTTAAAAATAGCAGCCGCGACCTGAAACAACACCACGCTTTTAGGAACTTCTGTGATAAGGAAGTAGGTACACTTGAAAATTCGAAAGTCGTTGAGCTTACAAGCCTTTGATTAATAGACATACATAAATACATACGGGGTCACATACCTAATTAGCAGCACTTGCAAATTATACATCAGTTAAGATTTAAGTTCAAGTATCTTACGTAAATTTTAAATATTTACATACTTTTAAATTGGTGGTCAAAATCGATAAATGATATTTGTAGGCAATGGTATGAGCAAATAAATTTTTCCTCCGTGCGTTGCAACCAGTCCGATGCCAGTGTGCGATGAATGTAGGTTTCTCGGCTTCACCTTGAACTCAAATCTTAATTGGAAGTGCCATGTTGACAATTTGTGTGTTAGATTGAGTTGTGCAGCCTTTGCGCTACGAAAGCTGAAATTCCTTATATCTGACGATGCTCTAAAACAAATATATTTCGTATACTTTTACTCACTGATGTCGTACGGCACACTCTTATAAAGAAACTCTACGGATGCCAACAGGGTAATGCTTATGCAAAAACGTGCCGTACGCACATTGGTTGGGGCGAAACCTAGAGACTCTTGCCGGGGCATCTTCAGAACGCATCGCTTAATGACGCACTACTCACTATATTTATTTGAAATTATCATGTTTGTCCGAAAAAATCTTTCTTCGTTCACGACAGTGAATGTTGTCGGCAAGCAACTCCGCCACACCGGGCGTTTGAGAACGGTTCCTCGTCGCATGGCGCTTGCAGGTAAGAACCCGCGCGTCATCGGTCCCAGTTACTACGAGCGTCTACCCGCCGAACTCAAACGCGAATCATCTAACGAACCGGCGTTGAACCTAGGCCCCGATCAGATACAGCTAGTCCCGAAGTTTACCTACCTGGGCGGTGAGGATAGCCAAAGCCAGGGCGACCTTTGCCCAATACGGCAGTCTCAGAAACTGACAAGAGGAGTAAAGTTAAGAATAGATAAGTTCTGAGCCTAGAAAAACAAACTAAAGGGTTCACTTTTTATGCAGCTTGTGTGCAGCATTACCGTGGAATCATAATTTACCACCTCACCTCTAGGAGCAGTTTCCGGTCCAAAGCAAAAAGCCCCATCCCTTTAATAGCTACATAATCATGTATTAACTGAGTTTTAAGCCTGCTGATCTGAAACAAATTAAATTAAAATACGAATGACAGCTTATACGCTACTTCAGCCAAAGGAGCAAATTAGGCATTTTAATCCTGAAATACCTTTGATAATAATGCAGTACATGTAGGTGATTTCGCAGAGATACTTGGTTAATCCTTTTGCGAAACAGGTTAAATATGTAAATTGCGGCTATTTTAAAAAGAACCAGGATGATTGGTCGACCTAATATATTCAAAGGTTTTTTTTTAGACAATTAGTGCATACCTTCTCAAACAGAAATATATCAATAACAAGGGCCACCCGCTATTCTGATACCATGACACTCGTACCCTGATGCATGGTACCATTAAAATTAAACACTAAAATAAACAAATGAAAAAAATATACCTTTTGTGTACAATAGAACTATATGTACTAGATG
The DNA here is from genome assembly GCA_949316455.1 of Acleris holmiana. NCBI lineage: Eukaryota > Metazoa > Arthropoda > Insecta > Lepidoptera > Tortricidae > Acleris > Acleris holmiana. Next base: position 39,298,733 of record OX438762.1, on the reverse strand, counting down.
TAGTATAGTTTAAGCTGGCATATAAAAAAACATTGGATTTTTTATGTATAATTTAATTCGAAGTCCACTCACTCTGTGGAGAAACTTGAAAGCTTTCCTTAAACAAAGGTGGAAAAAGAACGGTTAAGACATAATTGTTAAGTATGCGGTCTTGATAAAAAAACGAAAATTTCGGCTTGCGGGGAGGGGGGAAAAATAGCTAAAACTTGGCGCATGTTCTTTCAGGGTATATAATGACATTAATGACCGTATAAGTAGTTTTGATACATGTTTTCTAGTTATAACAACTTTTGATATATTTTCATGGAATATAATCACTCACTAAGGGAATAAAGGCTAGTAGTAGGTACCTACTGTTAGGCGATGGGCTTGAAACCTGTCACTACACGTATGGTTACAGAATTATCAACGTTCTTCTAGAGTTGTTGGTAATTCTGTAGCTCTATCTACCCCACTCTGGAAATGAAGGCGTGAAGGTATTTACGTATAATCACTTAAGGGATATAATAAACTTTTGATATAAGAACAAAGGAGATATTTTCATGATGTATAATGTTTAATACGTATAATAGATATTCTTTATAATAATTACCTAATATAATTACCTGATATAAGTATTAGTGATATAATGAGTTATAAGATCTATAAATATTATATCTGCAAAGGATCATGCGTGTAAACGCTTATGTAATTGAATGAGCAATGACTGTGGTAACCTATTTTGCGGTGGTAGTTTTGACTAAATAAAAAAAAAACCTCGAAGACTAGGCGGGAGCGAGGCGTAGCAAAGCTTCCGCCTTAGCCTTCTAAACTAATCTATCTGAGTTGCTTCTGCCCTGCCCCATCTTGCTCGCTCGCTTCGCTTGCTCGCCGCAACATGTTATTTTTCCCGAAATTTTTATTTGTGTCTTTATACTTTTTATCATATCAATTCACTTGAATTATGCATTCCGGATTATACCACAACTACATTATACCCACTGAACGTTATATCGAAGAAAGTTATATCACATATGCGCGTTATACCATATGGCTGTCAGATAGTTGTTATATTATAGGTTCTTTATACCTAATAATAGTTAGATCATATCAGAATATGCCAAATATTGCTGTACCAAAAGTGCATTATATCCCTTAATCTTTATATCTAGTGAAAATATATTAAAAGTGCGTATACCAACCTTTACGCACCCATTCTATTATGCGCAAGTGACTTGGCAATAAGTAATTGAAAAAGTTAAGGTCCATAAGTTCTACCTATATCAACCCCCGGTTATGAAATTTTAAATAGGAGTCTGAAGGTAATTTTGCTGTGGAAAAGGTGAGAAATAAACAAATTTGAGACATATTGTTAGTTAAGGTATGAAATACTAAAATTCCCAGTTTTACCCGACTACGGCGAAGCGAAGGAAGGGTAATGATTTTGATTAATGGTGGAGGAAGAAGGCTCGAGTCGCCATCTTGAAATAAAGGTGCCAATATTTGTGTTTTTTTTATAACGTTTCAACGATTGACGAAATATCGAACGAGTGACGAAATATAGAAATGATGAAAGTGAACAGATACTTAAAAGAAGGTAAAATTACTATTGTATTGTATTACTGATGTATGACACAGCAAATATATGCTAAAATAAGTTAAAAGTTATTTATTCAGTGAGTAGTGCGCACGGGCACTTTTACACGTCAAAATTCTACCAGCGCTACTCAAGAGAAGACCACTGCTGAGAAGAAGCGCCACAAGAAACTCAACAGAAAGTTTTTTTTTTATATTGCTTATGACAATGATAGAACTTAACCTAGCATCCAGGGTGTCCGGGATATAGTGGACTACCTTACAGGGCTGGATAGCTCAGCTCAGGAGTGGCCAAAATATGATAAATTATGTTTAGTAAAAGTCGCACCAAAAACGAGATATCTCAACTTTTCAAAATTTTGGAAATGCGGTACCCTGGTTCACCATTTTCGATGCCGCGGCCACATTTATTAGATTTTTTTCAGTTTCGTTTGCTGTGAAAGATAGCTGTTTAAATTTGCTATAAGACTCTATCAACGGAATTAATTTAGCAGTTTTTTTTATTCTTCAAATCAAATTTAAAGTTTAGGAATCTGAGTTTAACTTGCGGCAAGTTTAACATCGCACAGTGTAAAAAAAATTATTAAGACATGTAGTTTCTTAAAAATTGGCCTGGTTAATGGAAATTCTAAAATGATATAACAATTGAGTTTATTGATTACAACAGCGAAGTTATTATTAAGTTTGTCCAACAAAGACTGAATTTTATCAAACTAGCGAATTTAATAAACGACTTTTGCTTCCGTTTAAAATCAGGTTAGCTGGTTCTAAATGTTTTAAAAGACGGTTTACATTAATGTGATATAAAACGACACTACGATAAAAGGTAATCAAATACATTTTTTTAAATTTAAAGCAAATGTTCAAATTGCTTGCCGCCAGCTCTAATGCAGGCTCGGCAGCGTTTCATGAACGACCTCTTGAGTTTGGAGGCATATCGTCGCTCACCAATTTGTCGACTAGCTTCTGCGTCGCGACTACGCAGCTCTTTCAAAGAGGCAATAGGTTTGCCGTACACTCTTTCTTTTAAACAACTTCAATAAAAAATGTCTAGAGGTTTCAAATCCGGTGAACGAGGAGCCCAAAAAATTGGCCCTGAACGACCAATCCACCGGTTAGGATCTGTTTGGTCCAAGAACCTTTGCACTGGTAATGCATTGTGGGCTGGACAGCCATCATTTTGTAGCCACGTGGTTCTTCTCAGCTCTAAGGGCGTATCTTCTAATAGTATCGGAAGCGACTCTTGAAGAAACTAAAGGTACCCTCTTCCGTTTAAGTTTCCTTGCAGCTTTAGTGGTGGTAGGACCCTGTGCAGGGTCCGTCCGGATCGCTACCACCATCTTATCCATTAACCACCCGCCAAGCAACAGTGTTCGCATTGTTGTGTTCCGGTGTGGGGTTAAGACAACCGGTGAAATTACTAGCATAGAGGCATTCCATCTTAGTCCTCAGGGTTGGCAACGCATTTGAGGTCTTAGGATTATAGTCTTGAGAATTCAAATGTCTATGGGTCTCAGATTCCACTTACCATCAGGTGGCCTGAGTGCTCGCGTGCCTTCTCCTTAATATAAAAAAAAAAAAAAAAAAAGCTCGAAAGGTCCAATGATATTGCCGTCCAAAATGCCCGTCCAGTAATTGATTTTAAATTGATACTGGCTTCGGTCTTCTCGCATTACGTGGGGATTGTGGTCACGCACCTCTCAATAGTGTAGATTGTGGAGGTTAAGAGAACCATCTCTGCGACATGTGGATTCATCGCTCCAAGGGATTTTGTTAAAAAAATTGTATCTTCACTGATTTTTTTCAACATCGTTTGACTAAATGTTATTCTTAGTGCGTAATCTCTCGGCAATAGAGTTTGAACACGAGTCACATGAAATGGGTAAAACTCGTGTTTTTGTAAAATAGAATGGACAGTAGATTTTCCTATCCCCGTACGTTCGGCTATAGCCCTTACAGATAGTGTTGATAAGGACTCAAGTCTCTGAAGTCTAAAATGCTTGAACTCGACCCATATTTATAAGACTGTGAGCTTAAAAGACTTCCAAGTCTTTTGAAGTGTGAGTCGAGTTCTTTTTTGAGTTTTATTAAGTCCTGTAGTTACGACTCAAGCTTTAGAAAGATTCAAGCCATCGTATCTTTTTAAAGTCTTATTTCAACTTTAGGTGTGCTTTTAGACTCGAGTCTTATAATGACGACTTGCTTTTGAAGTTAGTTGGCTTGCTATGGTTTCTATAAAAATATGTCATGTTTGATTTTGATGGGTATGTAATTTTCTGAAGTGGTTTGAATGCACAAACGAAGTATATGATATCTGTAAAATTTAGGTACCTTTCAGAAATATAGCGGCGAATTATAAATTTAAAAAAGTATAAGAGAAGTACCAAGTACTTATTACAATAAGTACTTACCCAGTTATCTTGTAATTAGATTGAGTTGGATTAGACTTATAGTATAACATGATCCTGATGCTGATGGGATTATTATATCCTGAGGCTACGAGTATATTTAGCTATTAGGATATTATCAAGAGCCTCTTTATATACGCCCCACTGCCAGGTAAAGGACTGCCCTCTTATAAATAACAGAGGCAACAAGCTTTAGTCAATCGTTGGAAAATAGCCAAATTATGGTCTCATGATACAATCAAAATAAGCCCGAGCGGGCAACCTAAAAATAAATAAAAAAATGCTGTTAATTTGTAAAACTTGTATTTATTATCGTATTATTGATTACATACATATATTGCGCTCTTTGCGTAGTATGTGTGGTGTGAAACTGTGTGATAGAGTAAGGAATGAAAACATCAGAGAGAAGTGTGGTCTGAAAGAAGATGTAGTGACTAAAATTGAAAAGGGCATGCTTCGATGGTTCGGTCATTTGGAAAGGATGGATGAAAAAAGATTGACGAAAGAAATTTACAGTGCTAAAGTGAGTGGAAGGGTCGTAAGGGGGCGCCCTAGGCGTACTTTTTTGAATCAAATCGGGGAAATACTGGAAAAGGGCCGAATCTTAAGTACCCGAAACCGACGTGCATGCATGACTCGATGTATGAATGTGGAAGAAGCGAAAGAGCTTTGTCAGGATCGTAGCAGGTTAAAAGAAGTGGTCTCTGCCTAACCCTCTGGGAAACAGGCGTGATTTATGTATGTATGTAATGTACATATATTCGGTAGGTAAATACAGTCGTAATATCGTCCCTTAGCTTACAACACCGCTCAAGTCGAAAATGGCGGTTTTTACATTTGAAATTAAATTTTTAGAATTTAGAATTTGTTAAAATAAAGTAAATTGTCAAAATAAGTATAAATAATTATTTCTTAACCGCTAACTAGAGTATGTATTAAGTTATGACAGGAATAATCCCCAGATTTTTTAAAATAGACAGTTTTTTACGTCTCCTGTAAAGTTGGTAAAAATGACTTAGGCGGTGTTGTAAGCTAAGGGACGATATGTCACTACTCCAAGGACCTTATTTTTTAAGATACTGTAATGTAAAAGAAAACTTAAAAGGAACGTAAAAGAAAATCACTAGTACATAAACAATACGAATTTAACTAGAACAAGTTTAGCCAAGAGGAAAGGCACATTGATGACCTAATTGGGTTATCCCAAAAAAAATTACCACTAGTTTTTATTTTTTTTTTCGATAAAATAGACTAATTGAAGACACTAATTTCACGGTTTTTGCATTTAAATCAATATATTAATTTATATTAATTTTTAAAGAAAATGTTTTTATGACGTCACTACAAGCTGGTTTGTTTGAGAAATGCTTTAAAACTATTGAATTCGTTTGAGAGTACACGTTTCTGTCAGATCACGTAAAATGTCAATGTCAAGTCATGTCAATATAGGTAAACTAAAGTATTAATGGTATTGTGAACGTTATATTCTTATACCTAAATCATACTTACATTAGAGCTTTAGCTCCACGTATTTCAGCTACGTTGTGATTGGAGCTGTCTCCCAAGTATGTCAATATCCTGACTATATCCACTTTGGGTAGATTAGTGGAATCAGCCCTTACAAAGTTTAATAATGTTTAAGTACAGCGTTGATCGTCATTATAAGCAAGAATATCGGTATCCAAGATCTGGCGATGGTCAATATGTGTAGCAGGATCGTCAGATTCCGTAGAATTTGAAGCAATGTTGTTAAAATGCAGAAAATCAGAAAACGAGTAGTTATATGTTGCACACCAAACAAACCGAAATTTTATTTTTAGTTCGTTGAGTTTGACAATTTCACCCACAGACTAGCCTACGGGCGGAGGTTCCAAAACGGACTTGTATTTTAATCATACCATTTTTTTAGAGATCTGACCTTGTCATGTTTATATATACAGTTAAAAATTGTCTTCATTTTAATAAGCGTTAAAATAAAACTTAAATAAATAAGACAAAATTCGATATACATTATTTATTTATTACTGCATTCCGGACTCATATTATATGCAGTACTATGGTTGATCACAGATTAGACACAACTTACCAATGAAGATCGTGACGTCACTAAATTACAGGTCAAATAATGTCAAATGATAAATTAGAAATAACTATTTAATACTAATTTTGTAAAATATTCTGATAACAGGGAATGGTTCTACAACCCTTTTTCTCGAAATGGTTTTTGAATCACTATACATTACAAAATTATGGGATAACCCAATTGTTTTATTGCCCAATCGGTTTCTCCTTTTCGTTATTAGATTGGCAGATTTAGAGAACGTTTGCTCACTAGGCACACTTGATCCTGGAATAACCAAATAATCAAATGCCATTTTTTTCAATTGAGGAAGCTGATATTCATGGTTTTTCCACCAAGCCAGTACATCGGTGTTCTCCGGTTCTTGAGGCAGTGACAAGTAAGTATCCAACTGATTTAGGTATATATTCTTTTTTTTGTATATCGAAGACAGAAATCCGTTTCCGGACAAATCCACCCCCAAATTGGGTCCATCATCATGATAATTTTCTAGCTTATAGTTTTTGTCGAAAATGTTTCTTATTTCCGATGTGGTCTCTAAATTCTCACTTTCATTGAAATGATAATGTTTCAATCGGGGATCCAATACAACTGCAATTCTTGCAACATTTGATCGAAGTAAATATGTATATGACTGCAACTTGTTATCCATCGCTGTTACACAATTATTCAATAATTAATTGCCCAAATTGCTCGAAATATGCTTTTGAAGTTCATCTACAATGGGAACGACACAGAATATGCTTGGATACTTCGACATAGACATCAACAACGTTGCATCATAGAATGGTTTTAAGAATTGAAGCAGAACTTCTACTTGATCCCAAAGTTCAATTTTATATTTTTGAAATTCTGTGACGTTGTCACATAAGTGATTCAAAACGACTCTTACGTGAAAGGCCCGCAACAGCATCAAGTACGTCGAATTCCACCTAATCGACATTTCTCGCAAGAGTGACAATCGTTTAACACCGATCATATCGCAGTATTCAAAATACATTTGTTTTTTCTTGGGTGAAAAAGTTATAATGTTCACCAATTTAGAAATATTGTGGACAATACTATCAAGGTGTTCTAGACCACTTTTGACAACGAGATGTAAAACATGTGCTAAGCACCGTGTATGAGCAACATCCTCATAATCATCATGCAATAACGTCAACATCCGCATCATTTTTACATTAGTTGACTCGTTGTCTGTTGATATCGACACAAAATTTCCTCTTAGAGAATAGTTATCAAAAATGTCTGTTACTTTTGATAGTAAATGGTCATTTGTGTGAGGATAAGTTGTTAGTTGTGTAGTTGTGTTGGTAAGTTGTTAGTTAACAAACCTTACATTGCAGTGACTGCTCATTTTATGCTGAATATCAGTCTCGTTGCCATTATTTTAATATAATATAACTACTCGTATATTGAAACTTTCACTTGACTTGAGACATTTCGATGCTTGAGACAGCAAATTTGACAATCATGTCAACTTTTTCGTATAATTTAAATATTCTCTATAAAGAGTCAAGTTGGGAAAAGGCAACCTAAGTGGCTGAGTGACTGTAAATAACTGGCTATCAATAATAACGGCATTAAAATATTAATACATACTTTTACTCGCGTCTCTGTCCGCGTATATTTTGTTTACGGTGATTATTTCAGGAATTGTGTAATTTTCCAAAATACATATTCTACTATGTATACAAAATTCTAAAAAAGCTGTTACTACCTGTATTATTATAATATTTATAACACTAGCTATCCGCCCACGACTTCCTCCGCGTGTAATAGGTTTTCCCGTACAAACTTTCATCCCAAATTTCATCTATTCAAAGGGTTGATTCTTGGAATAAAATTACTCTGTGTTCATCCCTGGGTCTCAAACTATCTCTGTATTTATCAAGTTTCATTTCATTCGGTTTAATGGTTTCAGCGTGAAAGAAACAGACAGATAGACAGAAACATATAGTTACTTCCGGATTTATGTGTTGTAAACTTTGTCCCAGAAAAAAGTGTCGCTTTTACTAACCAAGGTTGTTTCAAGGTTGACTTCAATCAAATAGGTTTGAAAACTATTTTCCTAGTTAGTATATCGTCTATTATTTGAATTAAGATAAAAAAAACAGATGTCAGTACTTGTATTTTCAAAGATGTCGTCAGTTAAAGAAAAGTTTCATGAAAAAATTCTGTTCAGTATCGCGGTATATCTGTGAAAAACATTGCATCGGAGCTTAAAACCTTAGTAAGAACCGTTCAAAGAGTTTTAAAACGGTTCAGAGAGGGTGGTTGCATACAACGAAAGCCTGGAAGTGGCCGTAAACCTGGGTTTGTAAATAAAAATATAGAGAGGAACATTGTGGCAGCGTTACAGAAGAAACATTAATCTTTCTGTACGGGACTTGGCCAAAAAATACAAAACATCTAAATCTACGGTGCAAAGGGTGAAAAAACATACTACTATAAAGTCTTTTAAACAAGCTAAAGTACCCAACAGAAGTGCGAAACAACAAACGGAGGCTAAATCCCGGTCCAGGAAGCTCTATTCGGAAATGACTAAGAAAAAATATTGTATTGTTATGGACGACGAGACCTACTGTAAACTTGACTTCAATTCACTTCCAGGACACCACTATTATTCAGCCACTGATAGAAAAACTGTTGATGAAGAGTATGAGGTCATAAAAATAGACAAATTTGCAAAGAAAATTCTCGTGTGGCAGGCGATTTGTTCATGTGGCAAACGCAGTACACCGTATTTTGCCAAAGGAACCATTAATGGTGTTATATACCTGAATGATTAAAAAACGATTGTTGCCATTCATTAGGAAGCAAAGTAAACCTGTCCTCTTTTGGCCTGATTTGGCCACGTGTCACTACACGAAACGGGCAATAGAGTAGTACAAAGCAAATAGTATCGATTTTGTTGAAAAACACCAAAATCCTCCCAATTGCCCTGACTTACGGCCCATTGAGAAATATTGGGCTCGCATGAAGCAAAAGCTTTTAATACACAAAAGTAATGCCACGTCAGTGGAAAACTTCAAACGGAAATGGAATGAAGCTTCCAAATTAATCACCGATGATGATGTACAAAAATTAATGGCACGGGTTAAAGCAAAATTAAGGAGTTTCTGGATGAACAAAACTTAAACCGATGTTTATAGGAATAAAATGTATTTTAAGAATATTCAAATACAATTATGTTGTAAAATTTAATTAATTTTATTATTTGGTGGGGTTTTTTAACAAGTTAATATGCGACACTTTTTTCTGGGACAAGCTTTATGGTGGTACTTTGTACTTAAAATAATTGTTCAATCTAAGGAGACATTGCACATACTGGCTGACAGTTATATTTTAGCACATAAGTATTATCTTGTGAACTGTTTTAGTACCCAGCGATAGGCAAGATAACTTTTACATAGTTCTTTAAATAAAAATTACGAATTACATTCTTAAATGTGTTATCAAACAAAAAACAAAAAATGCTTTATCAGTAATAAGTCATAGTACCCTCTAGGTACAGGTACAGTCAAGTTCAAAAGTATGTATACATTTTAGTACCTTGTCACTTTATTCGCTTGGATAATTTCATATGGCAGTTTAAACATGACGTTAAATAGACAAGGTACTAAAGTGTATACATACTTTTGAACTCGACTGTACAGCGCGATACTTTTAGCTCTAAATCTTATTACGATCGCTTACTACTGTTAGGATGTATTGTTTTATAAAGGTAGGTAGGTGGCTTACGACCACGGCTATGCTCTGAACTTTACTGGGATAAACGACTTCTACGCGGACAATCAATATTGACAAAATTGTACATAATAAATTTCAGATGACAATATTGTTTGTTTATACTTTTGAGAGCGTTTTTTTAGTAGGTAGTCGGTTTTTAGTTCTAGACCTTTTTTTATTTAAAATATTTTGAGGTTATTATATGAAGTTTTTTAATTAAGATGAAAACGAATACTATGTGTCGTTCCTATGATCCGAATACACTCAAATTAAAGACAAACAAAGATCGTTTATATTATAATAACTAGCGACCCGCCCTCGCTTCGCTCCGGATTAAAGTATTATACATATAAACCTTCCTCTTGAATCACTCTATATATATTTTTTTTAATACACGCAACAAAATCCGTTGCGTAGTTTTAAAGATTTAAGCATACAAAGGGACATAGGGACAGAGAAAACGACTTTGTTTTATACTATGTAGTGATTGTAAGGTTACTTACGAGAAAATAGGCAGCTAACAAATATATCTTTATATTTATCTATCTATAAATAAATATATTTATATCTATATACATATATGTTTTATATACATATACATTATTTACTTTGTAGTTCATGACTTTATGTCCTCTAGAGGGCACTATATTCAATTTAATGTGACGTCACATAGCCTATAACCAGCGGATCATCAAAACGCTTCCAACGATACATCATATTGTCTTAAATGATGACAAGTGGTTTAGAAGTTATGAGGGAACAGATGAACATACATTCATACTTACATATACACGGTGTTACACGAGGAAACCGAATAATTTTAACAGCGTATTCCAGACATTATTTGGAGTTAAAATTGTCGTATAATGTTTGTTAGATTCAGCTTGGTTTTTGAGATATTTGCGTTTATGTTTAAAAAAGTCGTAATGAAATCTCCAGTACAAAACACCTTACAATTGCGACGTTGCGAGCCCGCCACGTCTAAGTTGACTGTAAATTGACTTTCATTCAGTACCGTCATTAGTATGTTTACATGTCAACGTCAGCTTAATATTTTTTCCCCAAAAACGTAAAAATATCGATAAATTAATAATAATAATCCAATATTAAATTGAATGTTATGACATAAAAAAACAAATATGAAGAAACTTTCACAAATCTTGGAACATTGTAATTACTGAAGACAAGCCGGATCAATTTTGGATTAGATTAGAACAGCACATGATCGGGATTCGGGATGAATGGCTGAAGAAATGGTGATAATGATAAAGCCGACGGATTACAATTATTCGTGCTATTACCAGTTCGTTGGAGTATCAAGTAGTAAAGTGTAAGAAAGATACCGACGCACTGGGTACATACCAGTGGCGTAACTACAGGGTGGCAAGTCGGCAAAATGCCACGGGCCCCCAGCCCGAGAGGGCCCCTCGGCCCGAGACAGCCGTCCGGCCCGAGAGGCTGCGAGCTCAGGAGTAACATGACAATTTTACTGAGAGGGCCCCATCCAATGAATTTGCCACGGGCCTCAGATGGTAAGTACTTAACGGAATCTTAATGGATGTAATATTTTTATGATATGCAGTTTATTTTTATTTGCTTATGAATGAATACTGTCGACAGGAGTAGTACTAGTCTTGTAGCGAGTTAATTTTGTAAACATTTCGTTTTATTATTGTAATTACTAATTAATCTTACTTATGCAATTCATGTTATCCACAAAGAATACGTAATAATACACAAAATTCTTTTATTTTATTTATTAAGTAAAAGCCTACCATAGATACTTTTATTTGGATCATTTCAACCCGGGGACGTCCACCGCTGGACATAGGTCTCCCCCAAAGACTTCCACCACGAACGGTCACACGCCTTCTGCATCCACCGGTGTCCGGCGACTTTCACCAGGTCGTCGGTCCATCTAGTAGGGGGCCGACCGACACCGCGTCTCCCGGTCCGTGGTCTGCACTCGAGAACCTTAACACCCCACCGGCCATCAGTTCTACGAGCAATGTATCCAGCCCATTGCCACTTCAGCTTGCAGACTCTGAGAACTATGTCGGTGACTTTGGTTCTTCTACGGATTTCTTCATTTCTGATTCTATCCCGTAGAGAAACTCCGAGCAGCTCTCTCCATAGCACGCTGGGTAACTCTGAGCTTATTTAAAAGGCTCACTGTGAGGGACCACGTCTCCGTTCCTTAAGTCAATCCTTCAATTTAACATTCATTATTCTGAAGACACTTTGTAACGTCTTATGCCTAGTTTAACAACTAGATAAGGCTGACAAGATAATAAATACCAGTACAAGATAATAAAAGTTACGTTGTGAAAATCAAAATGTAGATAGTGATAGATAGAATTTTGCTTTGGTCTGTGTAACGGTAACTCCGTGCAGGCCGTCGAGGAGTACCGGCTAAAATTCCCCAATCGGCGTGTGCCCCATCATACCACGTTTGTAGATATGTATCGTCAGTTATAAGGGAAAGAGGAATTCGGCCACAAAACCCCCAACGAGCTGCGGTAGGTAATAGATAATAGAAATTAACACAGGCTGCTGAATTTGATAACCGAAGACCCCACTCTATCAACTCGACGTGTAGGCATGATGTGTGGGATGAATCACATTGCCGTTTGGAGGTGTTGGAAAAAATATGGTCTCCATCCATTCCACCTTAAAAAAGTTCAGGGATCATCATTCATTATCAATCGATAATGATGGATATTCAAGGGTTGTTTATTGTCAAAGAATGAATGCTAAACTTCTACAGAACCCTAATTTTATAAAAACAATTTTATGGACCGACGAAGCTCAATTCACAAGGTCAGGGTACTATAATTTCCGTAATTACCATATGTGGATGGAGGAAAACCCGCACGCTGTCCGAGAATCTTCGCACCAGCATCAGTTTTCCGTGAATATGTGGGCAGGGATTACTGATGATCAATTAATAGGCCCGGTAGAACTACCTGCACGCTTAATTTCAGAAAGGTACTTAACTTTTTTGCAAGAAGATCTGAACATCCTTCTTGAGGACATCGATCTGGAAACTCGACGTATAATGTGGTACCAACACGACGGAGCTCCCCCCCACTATAAACCCAGTGTTTTCAGGTCGTTGGATTGGACGAGGGTCTCAAACAATACAGTGGCCTCCAAGATCGCCAGATCTAACCCCTCTTGATTTTTATTTATGGGGCACTTTGAAGGAAATGGTATATTCAAAGCCCATTAATTCGAGGGACGAATTGATCCTTAAAATCACAGAAGCCGCTCAGCAATTAAAACAATGGCCTGCTCAGTTAAATCAGCAAATGCGTACTAGGCTAAATTTATGCATTGAAAAAGAGGGATCCCATTTCGAACAATTTTTCGTTGAAGCATAATATGATAATAAAAAGTATTCGAAGTTTTTTTCTGGCTTTTAATAGAGACTCATATTTCTTTTCCAGTGAAGTAAACCCGTTTGTTTTTTTTATGTTTACACATACTTTTATTTAGTCTAATAAAACATACATTATCTGGATTTTTTTTTGTAAATTTAAATTTCAGTTACATTTCTTGAACAGCTTTAAATTAACACTTAAGTGAAAATTTCTATTTAATTAATGGAGTCTTAGAAATTCTTCTGCTTACCAAATTTTATTAAAATCGCTCTAGCCGTTTAGACGTGAAGAAGTAACAAACATACACACTCACACACTCACAAACTTTCACAACTCACTTTTATAATGTGATACCTAAAGAAGTTAGTACCTACTAGTGGTCGTCAACTGACTAATACAAGACCCTGCGTGTCCTTTCCATTTGGAATAGTCAAACAAATTGGTTGAACCATTTCACAGTAAACGTCATAACGATTCTCCTTATCAAGCAATGCAATGTCACTGTGACGATTAATGTGAAAAGGTTTCAGAGAGACGCACGACTGATATTGTACCCAACGCCTTGTCGCAACCATTGGAGAATTCAAGAGCAAATAGTAAATGAACCCTAGTTCTTGGCCTATTCATAAGGCCCTAGAACTTGAATTGCGTGGTCCTCGTACTGTTTGGGGCAAAAATAACCACCAATTTAATCGAATAATTATAGATAGTGTTGACGAAATTTGCTTCAGGATGGTAATCGTTGATGAAACATGGGTCAGACAGTATGATCCTGAATGTAAGTCGGAGACCATGCAGTGAATTGAGAAGGGTGAAAGGCCGCCGAAGAAGTTTAAAGTGCAAAGATCGGCCTCTAAGCTAATGGCTACGGTGTTTTGGGACGCGGATGGAATTCGTTTAATAGATTATTTAGCAAAAGGCTCTACAATAAATGCAACTTACTATTCTGAGCTACTGGGACAAGTGCGTCAAGCTATACTTGAAGAAAGAATCAGTAAAGGCGTTTTGTTTTTGCAAGACAACCCCCGTTACTAGCTCTGAAGGAAGGAAGGGCTTCGAAGAAATTAACCATCATCCGTATAGTCCAGATTTAGCCCTAGCCTAGTGACTATTTTCTGTTCAGTAATAAACAGAAAGACCTAAGAGGAAAGCGATTTGGAAGTGATGAAGAAATTAAGACGACGGTAGAAGAGCAATTTCAAGGCCAAAGCAAAGAATATTTTTCTAACGATATAAAAGCATTATACAGGATGTCTCATTTAAATCGGTCAGTATGGGAAATTCTGAAACTATAAGTCATACGAAGATCGGTTCTTAGGAACCATGTCATTGATTTTAATAAGAAGTAAACCTGCATTCAAACATTAAAAAAAAACCTGTACTCAGGGACTCGGGAATCGAACCCGTTTATTTTGAATAAAACAAACTTACACTGAGTATTTCTATTTAGAAATCGATTGTGTAGGTCTTAAGCAGTAAATGGCTCTATGGAACATGATGTCTAAAATGTATAAAATGCAATGTTTTCACATACATTAATTTAATTTATTTTAGAGGGTGTTTATTTCAGGAGAGATAATTTTACATGCCTGAACTTGTTGAATATTGTAACGGTGGTCACTTCGAATACCTACTAAAATAAATTAAAGTATGAGAAAATAATGCATTTTAATCATTTTAGACATCATGTTTCATAGAGCCATTTACTGCTTAAGACCTACACAATCGATATCTAAATAAATAAATAAATGTATAATAAATGAATATCACGGGACAATCTAACACAAATTGACCTAGTCCCAAACTAAGCTCTAGGCTTGTACTATGGGTACTAGACAACGATAAACATACTTATATAGAGAAATAAATACTTAAATACATAGAAATCATCAAAAACTCAGGAACAAATATTCGCGCTCATCACACAAATATCTACCCTTACCAGGATTTGAACCCAGGACCGCTGGCTTTGGAGGCAGGGTCACTCCCAACTAGGCCACCGTGTCGTCAAATAGTGTAAGTTTTTTTTACAAAACAACCTGGTTCGATTCCCCAGCTGAGTACAGGTATTTTTAAATGCATGAATGAAGTTTTTCTTCTTATAATTTTTTTATTCTATTAATACTGCTACGATGTTAGCCTTTTTTACTATATTAACATTCGCGTGCAATCAAGACAATCAAGCAACGTTACCTATTAGGCATGGTCGTCTCAGTATTTGCCAAATTTATATTGTTGCCCTCCCAGCTTTTTTGTCATCGCTACATAGTCACTCGTGTTTAAAATTCTTCTTTCATCACTTTCGAGGTAACGTACTTGTCCGACGCCAAAGACGCATGAAAGATGACCTGCCCAGCAAAAAATGTCAAAAGTTACCGGACGAGCCAATTTGTCGCCGAGTCTTCAACCGTGTTGACAATTGTTCGACAAGCTGTGAGAAGGGTCTCATGCTAGCAGTGTCGGAGAAGGAATTGGGTTACCGGCTGCAGGCTTATCCAACTGTAAACTACGGCAACCTTTTGGACAACAATAGTTTCAAATTGCCCATAGAACTTCGACTTGGCGCAAATATTGTCGAAGCGCAACACTGCCACTGCGGTGCTCAAGTTGACCGACGGGGTCACCACGGTCTAGCTTGCATAAAAAGCGTTGGTAGCTTGTCCCGCCACGCCTGCTTTAACAACATCATCCGGCGGGCCCTTGAAAGTTCAACGTGCCTGCTACACTAGAACCTAGTGGGCTGGCACGTGACGCTGGCAAGAGACCAGATGGAATGACTCCCGTGCCGTGGGAAATGGGACGGCCTTTGGTGTGGGATGCCACTTATGTGGATTCTCCGGCACCGCCCCACCTGGGCGGGACCGTTCTAAATGCAGGTGCGGCGGCTACCACAGCAGAATCAGCAAAACGCCGCAAATATGGAAATATAGCTTGATAATTGCATATTTGCGGCTTTTGCGGTAGAAACTCTTGGACCTTGGGGCCCGGAGGCTCAGAAGCTTTTTTTTTATTTAAAAAATAAACTAATTCGTGCGTGCCTCAGGTGACCATGGAGCTCTTTTCTCGGCCAACGGATAGCAATAGCTATTCAACGAGGAAATGCAGCCAGTATTATGGGCACCATTCCCGGTGGCAGTGGCCTAGGGAACTTTTTGTACATATCATACTTATTTAGTACAAGTTAATCTATTTTATGTTTGTATTTAGTTTTAGTTAAGTACTTTTGTTCAAGAATAAATAACTATACAAACAAGACTGTACAATGAAGACTAAATAGAGTTGAATGCTTTTTGTATTTTCTTGACACTTCTGACATTTTATTTGAAAGTAAACGATTTTTACTAAATAAATTCATCGTCTTCAAACGTTCCCAATGTATTTTTGAGTAAAAGGGGCAATATTTGAGGTGTTATTAAACCTTTTGACCCCATAGCCGCCTGCTATTTTTTGTGGCCCCGTCCCATACCGCAACCGCGCCGATACAAAATAATTTGCTGGCTTTGGTGGTTAAAGGGTTGAAAAGTTTTTTTAATAATTGTAATTCAAGGTAACGGCCCCCTTTCGCCTCCCCTAGGTAGTACACATGAAATTGTATTGAGAACGTCTACCTACCTAAACAACATATAATATCGAATTGGTTAATTTTCCACATCATCAAAGGCTCCACAAGACTGGACTACAAATTATATTATGTTATGAAATTCTTTTTTTCTTCTCCGCCATTTTCAATCCTTTATCTAATATTAAACTTGGTTCTAAAGGTACACAAAATGTATTAATTTGTTTGTATTTTAAAGGGCCACCTCGTCCACTTCTTTTAGCATCAAAATTGATGGCCTAATGTTTACAGGCGCCCTGTGTTATTTTAACTTTATTCAAACATGTTAAAACAATAGAGAATAATAATCGTAACGTTACCTCGACGTTGTAAACTCTATATGAACAAGTTTGTAGGGCGGGTAATGCGCCTTTTGAGTGAACATTTATATCAGCAGCTGCTAGCACCACACTGCAGGCCCTCAATATAAGCCAACTCAGGGATAAGAAGTAGTAGGCCATATTAATAAGAGATCTCTGATCGGTGCTGTAACAGTAATACTAGTTCAACCAGCTAAAATAATAATGAAGGCACTAATTTTATTTAACTATGTGATCTAACATTGAGCGTTTTCCTCCACATGGCGATGCTACCGGCCCGGCGGCTCTGCGGAGGAAGTTGAAGTGTATGATAGGATATATGCTAGTTGGTCTACGAAACCCTAAAAAGTCATCCCGCTGTTTCGTTTCCCCAAACTTTCATAAGTTAGAAAATATGTTTTGCTTAAAACGTTTAACTTTCCTGGTTTTTTATAAAACTAACCTTACCTAACTCCAGGTTCCAAACCTATATCTCTTTAAACATTTTGTAAAGCGAATGGGTTCAGAAAAAAAGATTTTCTTAGTAATTAATGTTCTGATAAACGAAACAACGGCCAAACGTTTTTCTGACTTGTGATAGGTTATTCTAATTCTGAATATTTAACTTTTTTTTTGGAATATTAAAAGACAACTTATTTTTACTGAGTCAATTTTTACAAACTTGCACAGGGGCTCTGTTCTATTGCGTTATAACGATATCGCGTTAGACGGGTTTTAGAATCGTTTATGAGTTTGTGACTCGGCCGCAATTACTGTAAATTACATAAGAGTTATCAAAACGTTGTCAATATGGAAACACTTCAAAAGCGATAGTGTAGAATTTCGGACCTGTTTGTATGTATATTTGTAAGTTGTCTGCTTCGAATGTTGCAAATAAAATTTGAACCAGTTCCCGATAATAGAATGCACTGAAATTTGGACCACATATTGTTGATCTGACGATGGAGTCGGAAGGTGGGGACAGGATCTCCTCTATACTTAACGTGGACCCACCGTGTTGGGACTCATTAGTTCGGTCTTAATAATAGTCTTAGATCCCAATTAGGGACAACCTTCACCCATCTCTGTAATGCATGAAATGTATTCTATAACAAATTTATGATGTTAAAAAATATAATGCGATTGTGTGGGCTTTTTGTTTAACATTGCAATCATGAGTTTATAACGAATAAATTTAATACCGACCGAAAGTAAGGAGCCTATAAAATATACAACGTCACCTCGGGCTCACGGTGTAATTTTGTCATAGGGTAAGCATAAGCATCAATCAATCGATCTTCGATTAAACAATCATCCGATTGTCACCTGATAGTCGATCAATAAGCCGAAGTTAAATTAACACCGTCGACGTTACGCATACATTTACGCTACCTTGCCCGCCATAGCCGCCGACGCGCGACGTCTCGTGCCATTCATGAGCAAAAAACGCTCAATTTAGTTGAAGTTGATTAAAATATACACTTAATAGTTAAATTTTCGTTTGACTAAGTTTTAACAAATCAATACAAAGTAAATACCAGTCAAACAATAACAAATAGTCAATTTTTGCGAAATTTTACATATCATCTCCCCGCGCTTAATAAAAGTGGTAGGTACCTACTATAATTCCTTAATTACATTTCCGCTATAGATAAATTTTACATGACAAATTCATTTATTAAGTAAGTATGTCATTATTTAAGGCTCCGTAGTAAAATTGGCCTAATACCTAAAGTAATAAAAATGTACCCGTATTAAATGAGAATAGTTTTAGGGTTTAGGTGAATACCGCTTGCACTACAGTTATATTATATGCATAGAGGTATCTATTATAATTAGTCATAGTTATATAATAAACAGATACTGCTTCGAGCCAGCCACGACGCGGTGCGCGGACAGTGCACCACCAATATAATACATTGGCGGTGTGACGTACCAACTAAAAAAAAACCGGGCAAGAGCATGTCGGACCATGCTCAGTATAGGGTTCCGAAGCCGTTAAGTACTACAAACATAAAAATGAACAAGTACTTAATAACTAATTTTCTATTTAAAGTCAATTAGTGCCGTCTTAGATGATTTTAGTAAATATAAACACTTTTATCGCCTGTATCTCAAGAACCAATGATGTCTACTTAGTCGTGATAGTTTTCCTTTAAAATTGGTTATATACTCTTTCATATTTTTTTTCAGATTTTTAGTATTTGTAGTTTTGGTTGTAGTTGGCAAACAAAATATTTTTTTACTTTATATTGTACCACTTTGTTAACGTAACTAATATGCATGCTCGTGCCAAATTGCAGCTTTCTAGTACTAATAGTCTTTGCGCTAGGCTGCGGACGGACGGACGGACATGGCGAAATAATAAGGGTTCCTAGTTTGACTACGGAACCATAAAAAAGACACCTGCCATGCCTTAAAGTTAATAAGGGTTGTCATCTTTGTGAAGGTCAATTTTCACATTTCCATCTTTATAAATAACCAAAATCCCATAAAAACTTCTACCTCCTTAGGTGTAGTTCACATTTCTCCCTTGAAAAAATTATCAAACACATCATACTACCACCTTTCTAATCACCTTGGGAGTATAGTTTCCTAAATCACTGACGGCAATAATTTTTAGGGTTCCGGAGCCGAATGGCTAAAACGGAACCCTTATAATTTCGTCATTTCCGTCTGTCCATCTGTCCGTCTGTCCGTCTGTCCGTCTGTCCGTCCGTCCGTCCGTCTGTCCGTCTGTATGTCATAGCCATTTTACTCAGAGCCTATTGGCGCTATATAAATGAAATTTGGAGGATAGATGTATTCTATGAACCACTAAAATAGAAAAAATATATATTTAGGGGTGGCACTCCATACATGTAACTAGGGGACGGAAAAATGTTTTCTGAGTTACATCAGCGTGTGAAGTATTTTTAGATAGGGCTTCCAAAATGATATAGGGGTTTTTAAGTGACTTTTTTACGTAAGTAAACAGTTGGCGAGATATACGCTTCTAAAGTCGTAAAAATTCTGTCCGGGTGGGTAGCTTTTGAACTGTTAAATAGAACATTCTAATAAAAATTACAGTAGTAGAACATACGAAATATTCCAACCAAAATTGTTTTGAAAACGATACGCTGTGTAGTTTTTAAGATAAAAAAAAAAAAAAAATCAACCATGAACGTTCATCCCAGCTACGGAACCCGATGGCGTGGGCGTGGTCCGACATGCACTTGGCCGGTTTTTTTTAAAGCCATGCTTAACTTCAAAAATGGATGACTACCACCCGCCATTTTACCCCTCTATGTTCAATTCATGAACAGCAGTATGATCATGAATGGCAGTCTCTATTTATGGTATATTGAGTGTTGCAACACCTTTTTTAGTTAGTTGTCTATGAAACTCAAAACCCACCGTTGTTGTACCGTTCTAATTTTAACTATTTCAATAAATAGTTTATAATAATTAACAGCTCTATTTTATTATTGAACAGAGCAAGTGGTCCTTCGAACCGGATATGAACCAGTGACCTATGTACAGGATGTTCTAAATGTAATAAAAAGTTCAGCCACGTAACACTGCAAGGTACTATAATATTTTTTACTTAATTTAAATTTTAGTAATAAATAAAGAATCACCCAGAATGATTGTTTTATCACTTTTGACATGGCTTGAGTGAGATGCACTATCTGATCCGGGGAATATTTTCATAAAGTTTTCTGAGATGGTTTAAGATAGGAGCTGAAAATTCTAGTATTACCTGGCAATCAACCAATATGAAAAATCCTTACAGGGGGCCACATCTCTTCTTTTATTTTGAGAGGCCCTACTAATCGCAGCTGGGCGACCTACACTACATGTTTCACAGAACAACAGATTGTTTTGTGTAATACTGAACTAATTAAAAGGCTGACGTCTGCATTTCAGATTTGGTTACCTGATTTTTAAATAATAATTGATATAAAAGAGTAACGAAGTTAGATCTATCGCGGGGAATTGAATATTTTGACCCTTCCCCAATCAATCTGTTGCGTAGTAATGATAACTACTACCACCGTACCGTGTATGTACTCGTATGTGTAACACCAATACTGAGTTCTCCTTACATTTCCAAATAGAAAACGGATTGTTAAGCTTATGTGAAGTTTATTCAAGTGCGTACTTTATTCCAAGAAATAGTTGCAAGCAAATAAAATACAGGTTATTTAAACTTGAAAGCAGAATCAGCGCGCCGAGCTTGCCGTCGACCCTCCGCACGAGCTTCGCCTGGCGAACGTACGCTTCTCTGAGTCGCCGCCATGTTTGTATTTCGGCGTACTTTTCTGTGCTGAACTGAAAATTTAAGTACATTACTGCACAGGCCAAGAAATAGGCCGTTGCGCGACGAGTATCAGTTGGACGCAGTCTCGGCCACGCTATATACGAATCCAGCAACCACTCTTCCCGGCCAAGGTTCAAACTCGTTTAGTGTTTTTCTCAAAAAAAAATGCCTTATTATATTTTAAGCACAGAACAAAACCTAATTTCGATAAAAACATTGCTAACATCAGCATCCCTCATGATGCCATTTAAATTCAAAATAGATAAGACATGTAATAAAACTGACATACAGGGTGTTAGGCGGGTAGGTAGGGTCACTTGCAACTTAAGGCTAGTTAACACTCATCCTGGCCACGGTGTTTTTTTAATAATTAATTTCTAATTTATTTTGGTATTTCCCAAAAGTTCACAGATTTCTTTACATATCTTTTTTTAATGTCGCAGCAAAAAGGTATTTGTATTTTTTTTCTCTCTAATGTATGCTAATTCTATTAACATCTTATTTGCATTCCCATAGTAAACAAAAAAAGATATGAGCCGTCAAAGTATGAAAATTAGAAATAAAAGTCGTCAAGCTCAACTTTACGGCACAAATTAAAAAAATAGGAGCTTCTCGGATTTTCCAATTTCACAAAAACTTCTCCAATATATGACCACTCTAACGATATACAATATGTCTAGAATCACTATGAATTTTCTGGCAATAAATGGGTTCACTCTAAAACAGTGGTTTTACACGGTCAGTACATTACATCCAGCCTGTTAAATGGACTGAATGCATTTTAAAACAAATGCAAGTTGGCAAAAAATATTTATTTGAATACTTAACTAATTATCACTTAAAATTGTACTTGTTTTAAATTTTGTGCAAATTGTCTACCTTCGCAATTGATACATTCGCAACATTTTTAGACATCGAAAAATAAATAAGTTCTTTTTGGTCGTAACTTACTTATTGAATATCGTTAAAGAATAATTAGCGGTGAAAATTAATGTTAACTTTTATTACCGTTTTTTATCATTGTAGATAACTTTCTATGTCTTTTTATAATCGTTTGCCAAATTAACTTGTTTTATTGAGTGCATTTATTATTTATTTATTTATATCATAATGTAAGTTCACTTAACTTCAAAGAAGTAATAGGTGATGTAAACCACCATTTTAGAGTGAAACCATTTCCTTGCCAGAAAATTCATAGTGATTCTAGACATGTGGTTAGAGTGGTCATATATTGGAGAAGTGAAATTGGAAGAACCGAAAAGCTCCTATTTTTTTTTATTGTGCCGTAAAGATGATTTTGACGACTTTTATTTTCTAATTTTCACACTTTGTCGGCTCATATCCCTTTTTTGTTAACTATGGGAATGCAAATAAGATGTTAATAGAATAAGCATGCATTAGAGAGAAAAAAAATACAAATACCTTTTTGCTGCGACATTAAAAAAAAAGATATGTACTTAAAGACCATTGTGATCTTTTGGGAAATTTCGAAAAAAAAAAAGCCGTGGGCAGGATGAGTGTTAATTAGCCTAAAGTATGTTGCAAGTGACCCTACTACCTACCCACCGTATTCATTTGGCACATGATCTGCCTAACACCCTGTATAGTCGATTATAAACTTTGTATTACATTAAAATCACACTTATTTTTCGTGCGTTCAATCGTTGACTTACGCGGCTTAGCTAGCCGACGATGAACCATTAAAAAAATAACAAAATTTATGGTGTAATCAAACAAATTTGAATGAGTTAAAATTATACCTAACCTCTATTACGTGTCGTGTTGAAGTTAATTGGGCAACTCATGTTTATGAACGTATTTTTTTAAAATACTTCATTTTATACGCTATTAACAGTGTTTTTAAAGGATAACCTTTAAAAAAAAATAGAAATTTACACAACCCCCGCCTTAAAAGTCTATAAAAAACCTCTAAAAATTTAAATTAGAAATTTAAAAATCCCCCGACACAAAACAGTCTGTAAAAAAACATCAAAAAAAATAAATTAGGTAATTTTAAAACTCCCGAATCAAAACCGTCTATAAAAAAACGTCTAAAAGTATTAAATAATAAGTAGTGGCTCTATAAGTTTAACTATAAGTAGGTTTAAATATTTTGATCCAAGCGTCTTCGCTTAGGAGTAAGGGGGGTCGCGACCCGAGGTCCCACTACTTCGTCCCACTGCTCTTTTCGACGGAGCTCTGCCTCGTGGTAGGGCTCCTATTTCAGGGCGGTTTGCCCTTCGGCCATTTGAAGATATCTAACGTACCTAACCTACCTACTTTTACGGAATAAAACTGTTTTCTGACGAAAGCGACTAGAGCAGTGGTAGAAGTAGAGGGACCACGGGTGGTGCCGTGAGGCAGGGGACCCCTAAGTAAATGAAATATTATAAAATATCCTAGCTACTTAGCGGTTCACGACGTGTCAGTTTAGTTAGTGTCAGTGTTCAGTAAACTACCTACCAGTACTTATCAAACAATCAGCCCTCACTCCTACGCGATGACGCTTGGATCAAAATATTAACATCTACTTATAATTAAACTTATACGGCCACTACTTATTATTTTTTCACTTTTTAGAGGTTTTTTCAGACTGTCTTGAGTCGGGAGTTTATTAAATTTCTAATTTATTTTTTTACGTTTTTTAAACTTTTTCATTTGAGTGTCTGTTTTGTGGCATCGTAGCTCCCAAACGGATGAACGGATTTGGACGCAGGGTTTTTTAAATAAAGCTACATTATTCAGAATGGTTCTTAGCAAGACTTTATGAAAATTGGTTGGTTTAAGAGATATCAGCTCTGAAAGTAGATGTCGCCGTTATATCCGGGCTTTTAATACCCTAAAAGCTCAATATCTCAAAAACGACTGAACCGATTTTTACAAAACATGTCTAAGAACCACCGCTAGAAAACCTGCTTTCAAATAAATAAATAAAAGCATTCAAATCGGTTCATCCATTAAAGAGCTACAATGCTACAAACACACACACACACACACACACACACTTACACATCAAACTTATAACACCCCTTTGCGTCGGGGGTTAAAAAGTCAAATAACATGAACTAACTTTTATTGTACAGGTGTTTGGCTGTTTGGAGTTAGATATCCTAGTCCGAACATTATTTAAAAAAAGTAAAAAACGCGGCACATAATAAAATTATAAAAGTACCCTTTTCGGGGCCGCTGCCATGGGAAAATAATAAGTATAATAACTCTTTTTGGCCGAAGAATAGAACGCACTTCGCGGACGGATTTTACAAGAGAAAACATATTTATACTACTAATACTCGTATTATAAATGTGAAAGTTAGGGTTATGCGTGCATACGTGCTGCGTGTGGTGCGTACGTGTGCGTGTGTGCGCGTGTGTGTGTGTGTGTGTGTGTGTTTGTGTATGTGTGCGTGTGTGTGTTGTGCGTGTGTGTGTGTGTGCGTGGAATGGAATGAAAGATATGACAGCTAGCTTCTTTTTTACAAGTATCACATCGTAAACAACAAAGAGGTTGCACCTTAACACCTTCTCTCGATGTGTAGACCTAGCTGATTAACCAGCTATTTAAGCCTTGGTCTAGCAAGTGACTTCGTAAAAATATCAGCCAGTTGCAGTTCACTGCTGATCCTCTTCACTATAAGCTTTCCAGTTGTCACCAGTTCACGCACAAAGAAACGACGAATTCTTAAATGCTTGGTTCTTCTGCGGAACTCAGGGTTTTCAGCTAGACGCACAGCAGCTTCATTATCAACATGGAGCACAGGTCCAATTCTTTACGAACTTTCTCGTTATCGAATTCACTGCCATTGTCACTTAGAAATTCCTTAATTTGGTGACCTGCCGTCTTTGCTTCTGCTAATATAAGCCGCAACATATCAGGTACTTCCGATTTATTTTTCAGTATGTAGACGTAACGAAATCGAGAGTATTCATCCTTAAAAAGTACAAAATAGCGAGATTCCGAGCAACTTAGTGGGAATGTATGCGTTCTCCAGGATTAACAGCTTTTTCCCGAACATTAAATTTCTGTCTGTGTGTCTTTCCAAAGATACATTCTTCACATAAATTGCCATCGTCCTTGGTTTTTACATTAAGCTCTCGTTCTATAACTCGCTTCACATGGCGCTTGTCTTGATGACCCAAGCGTTCATGTTACAGCTGTAAAGGATCAACCACATTCACCATCACGCTTTCCTTAGGTTGAACCGGTTTACAATTAAGCTTATACAAACCACCGTGTTTTTGTCTGCTTCCGGTCACGCACAATTTTCCGTTGATCTTCAATTAACAAATAGTACCTCGTGACTCCAACAAGCTGTTTTTATGAACATCTTGTGCTGAAAGCATAGAAAAAAGATTCTTCATGACCTTCGAAACAAACAAATATCATTCATCACGAATGTTCTTTTCTTCGTCTTCATTACAATTGAACCTTTCCCTAATGCTTCAGTTGTTTTTCCGTCTGCAGTAGTTACCGTGTGCGGTTCCTTAAAACGTTTGAAATCCTGATATATGTCGCCTCTCATCGTGACGTGGTGCGTCGCTCCGTTATTGACGTCTCGATCTGTACTTCAATCTGTAACATTTACCAACACAGCCATCATGTTAGTTGTACCATATTTTCTACTACGTTCCTTCTACGTGACTTTTTTGTTGCTGTTCACCACCAGCACTTCACCTAAAGATTTTGACACACATCCGTCATCCGTCATCCGGTTGTCGTCAATGCCCTCTCGTGAGCACACAGCTGGCTGGTTAAATTGTCCACAGAACTATCCTTTTTTAAAATCATTAACCAACTTGACTTGAAAGAAAAATATTCTTCCGGCAACGTGTCTAAAATGCAGATCAAAAGTAACTCAGCTAGTTCTTTTCCCTCGTCAGCTTTTATCAGCTCCTGATTAAGATTGTGCCACAAATTATTTGCTTTCGAGATATGAGTTGCCATGTCATCAGAGGTGTCCATCTTGAGTTGAAACAGTTCCATACAGACATTATACAAACGGTCGTCATTCACACCGTCATACGACCTATGCAGTTCATCCCAGACATCTCTTGGATTTGTGAATCTGATCACTTTGTCTAGTGCATCATCAGTGATATTGTTCGTAATTAGTAGGAGAGCAGTACTTTCCAACTTCAGGTACTGTCCCATTTCCATGTTAAAGGTAGCCATTGCCGCTGTAGTAGTAACACCTCCGTCGTCACCACCCACCCCTGGCTTTTCAGGCTTACTTAACTTCCCTTGAACAATATCCATAAGTCTATCCATCCCACGTAGCAGTGCAGTCATTCTGTACCTCCATTGCACCCAGTTGGTTCCATCCAACTTGGAGATTTGGATTTTACTTAACTCCATGGTTTTTAGTTTTTTCTTCGTACGTCTGGGCGCATAACCTTTTAAAGCGTAAATTTTACTAGCGCTTCACTGAGTCAGTGTAGAAGAAAGCTATCCAATAAAGCACGAAATTACATTTTAAAAACAAGATATATTATACGGACAAAACAGAAAAGTCAATATAAGAGACATGACAGCTAGCTTCTTTTTTACAAGTATCACATCGTAAAACAACAAAGAGGTTGCACTTTAACACTGTGTGCGGCACAGGTTGTTGTTTTGGTAGGCGTGTAGATACTTTTACCTAAGATAGGTTCGTACATGTAATGCTAAAATGGTGTTGGTGATCGGCATTAGGTATAGAAAAATGCTTATAGATGAGTAATGTTATGAATGCGAAAGTGTCTTTGCTTGTTTGTTAAGTTCAATGTCTCAACCGATCGACATACATTTTGGTACGGCCATAGATAAAGTACTTTCCATCTCAAAAAATCGGATAGTTCCCGTGTGAAAAACTTTTAACGTCTTGCGGGCAAAATCTAGTTGTAAAGGGCTGAGCATTAGAACATTAAAATTGGCTAGAAATGATGTAATAATGAATAATAAAACATCCGTGCCGATGGGAGGTGCAGTACTAGCAAACACTTATGTCTACTACGGTCTGTTTTTCTTACTTGAACTAGGTAATTGGTTAACAAATATGGTGTATCCATAAAGCTTTGACATTTCAGAGGGTTGAGAATAATTGAGTGAATGTGCGAATTTATTTAGCGAATCAATGAAATGAGTGAAACACATAGGTTAGGTTAGGTTCTTAAATACAATTTAGGTAATGAATTTCGCAAACTAGAATTGCATGTGTATACTAATAATCTATACATATAATAAGTACTTGATAATACGCTGTTAAGCACTGAGATCCGTAAAAACGTATAGAAGAGCAATGAGCTGCACGGACGCTTCTGCCGTGCCCTAACAGAGCCCGACGTAGACATTTTAGCGTTCATGAACTAGCTACGATTTGGTGATCTCTTTGGGGAAACCGAAGGTTTTGTCTGTAAAATCAATTACTGACGAGTTTATAAATAATGATGAATAACTATCGGAAATATATTCTGAGGGACGGCACGGTCGACATCTGTCGAGCGTGCTGTCGCCCCGGCGAGTCTCTCAGGCATAAAATTTCCGGTTGTTCTCGCTTGGCCAACGGCGAGTACTTGCACAAACATAAACTCGTGGCCAGAATAATCCATCAGCAACTTGCTCTTCCATATGGTTTTGTAGAGTCCGTAGTGTCGTACTATAAGTAAGTACATACCGGCGCCAGTTCTCGAAAATGGTCGTGCTACGCTGTATTGGGATCGATCTGTCATCACGGACAGGACTATTGATGCCAATAAGCCTGATATCGTGTTAACAGATCGATCCTAACGCCGGGCAGTGCTCGTCGACGTCACCATCCCACATGACCAGAATCTCGTGAAGGCTGACAAGGACAAGCTCAGCAAGTACCTTGACTTTGCTCACGAGGTGACCGCTATGTGGGATGTTTACTCGATGAGCATTGTCCTGATAGTTGTTTTGGTGAATGGTTTTATAGCGAAGAGTCTCAACCAACACATTAAGAGACTCTCGCTAGATGGCTGGATCAAGGGTCCGGAACCAGAAAGCAGTACTTTTGGACACGGCACGTATTGCGAGGAGGTTCCTCTCTCTGCAACCCTAACCACCGGAAGCTTGAGCCCTGCCCCGCTGCTGGCGGCGCCCGTAGGGTAGATTTTTTTATAATTTTCTTTTTTATATTAATATTGTTATTTTACTTTTATATTTGAATTTACGATCGTATTGTAAAAACTTAACCGTTAAAATAAATATCCAGAATGATACTATGTACTCAATTACACAGCACGCTTTATTACGAATATTTTACTCAGTATACCTTGCGACAATCAATCTTAATATGATAAATACCACACACCACCTGCACTATCACTAATCGACATCAGCCGTATCTATTGAAGTACTAGGATCACTTTCAGTTTTCTTTCATATGAATACTGCCATGCTTGCAATAACGGCGTTACATACACTTTGCATAATTTTTATAAGGTTCAAACCATCATGTCGAGCTCATTGCCAAGATCCTGAATTTTTAAAAGTTTTGACATTAATGCTACTCACTGCCGATTTTGCTGGCGCGGCAGAATTATAATCCTGGAGTAAGAAGTTCGTTAAATAAATAATAATCACTGCCAACATAGTTTAAAAAAAATACAACCGAATTGAGAGCCTTCTCCTACTCGGGTAAAAAAGATAATGTTTGTAATATTTTATAATAAAACCACCAAACAATTCAAGTGTTACAAATCATTAATCCAGTTAATTTACCCCATCCCTGCAATGAAATTAATGCCAAACTGACTTTTTGTTTTGATAATCTGCAATCGAGAATTCTGTGGACATTACGAATTTGGCTATATATGTTATTTGTAAGGATAATTCAAAGCTATATTTTGTGGAAAAGAATGCGTTTGTGTTTAAAGCAAAGCTAATTGTGGTAACTTAAATTGAGTGATTCTTTCAGAATGTCGTGATTTGTGATCGAGTGATGTTTGTTTACTACTAAGCTCAAGTATGGAAAAAAATATTATCGATGCTCAAGTCTATCAACACCTTAAATCATAATAGTTAAAATTTACGTAAATAATGATTGGGCCTTAGAAAGAACTATTATGAAACTAAATTCGTAAAATTAATTCGCTGTAATTACAGATCGCGCACGAAACGCAAACAAGTAGACCAGTGGTGCTAGACAAGTTGCATTTGACAATCGTTAGCGATTATGTTTCGATTGATAAATGTATGGAATTGACGTAAGCCACCGAGATAGTAACGTGACACTTACGTCAATTCCATATATTTTTCAATCGAAACATAATCGCTAACGATTGTCGAATGCAACTCGTCTAGCCCCACAGGGACAATAATTTTTGAAACCGAAAAAATAATAGTAGGATGAAATCCATTGAAAAGGAACAGAGTATAACAAAAATGAAAGGAAAAATAATTTACGGGCGATCTGAGGTCGGGAAATCTAAGGGGGAAGTCGATTTCCGGCAAAACTATAAATCATAGGGAAAAAAAAGTTAAATTTACACTTCTTTCACATAACTTCAAGATGTATATGAAAAATCCAAATAACCAAGTTTTTGGTTTTTTATTTTTATCTTTTACTTTTCTATTGAATATTAGGGTGCTTAAAACAAAATGAGTTGATATAATAAATAAATCATAAATTAAAAAAAAAACATTGTGTGTGGTACAGTCAAGGTCATAAATATGTTTACACTTTAGTACCTTGTCTATTTAACATCATGCTTAAACTGCCAAATGAAATTGTCACAGCGATTAATGTGACAAGGTACTAAAGTGTATACATATTTATGACCTTGACTGTACATACAAAGGTACGTTGTCACGAAATTTCGTACATAAAATACCTTTTTTGGTAAAAGATAAAAAAAAAAACCAAATCTTGGTTATTTGATTTTTTCACATACATTTTGAGGTTATGTGAAAGAAGTGTAAATACAAAAGTTGTAGTTTATTTTATTACATACAACATCGCTATTTTTATTTCCATAGAACTTGTAGTTTGGTCAGAAATCGAGATAAAACAACTGTTTTTCCCCTTAAACCCCCCGTTTTCCACTTCCTGACCTAAAATCGCCCGTAAATTATTTTTCCTTTCATTTTTGTTACATTCTCTTCCTTTTCCAATGGGTTTCGTCCTAATATCATTTTCAAATGCTTCCGTCCTGGTCTAAAACCAGTTCCCATGCGTCATGCTTGCTTATTTACGCTTGTGTTGTCTGAATACAATTAAATTAATAATCTATGTAACAATTTGTCTGTTAATGTGCACACATACCTTTTCTGAAACTTTAGTACGTTTCTCATATCTCAGGATAGATTTAACACAGAAGTTTAATCTGTGATATCTTGAGGTAAGCCCTATACTTAATAAAATAATCATCAAATCCTGAAAGTTCCATAAGATGGTTGCAAATTTGCTTAGAAAAAATATTGGTACTGCGTTCCATAAGCTATATTCAGCTGAAAAGAAACAGTATATAAATGTCGATATACACATATATATATACAGGGTGTCTCATTTTAATCAGTCAGTATGGGAAATTCAGAAACTATAAAACATACGAAGATCTGTTCTTAGGAACCACGTCATCGATATTAATAAGAAGAAAAACTGCATTCATCCATTAAAAATAAGCTTTACTCAGCTCGGGAATCGGACCCGATATTTTTGAAAAATCATAAACTTACATTATTTCATTTTAGATATCGATTGTGTGTGTAAGTCTTAAGCAGTAAATGCCTCTATGAAACATGATGTCTAAAATGAATAAAATGCATTGTTTTCACATACTTTAATTTCAGAATTTAGTATGTCTTAAAGTTTCAGAATTTCCCATACTGACCGATTTAAATGAGACACCTGTATATAGTAAAAAGTGAGACAAAGTAGGTTGTACTTACAAGAGTCTACTAAAAAACCGTGCGAGTTTAAAATATATTGCTCAAAATATTGCGAGGGCGGACAATTCAATCCCGTTGCTGCTACCATGCTCATTGTGTGTTCCACTAAAAATATTATTAAAATATTTAAATAAATTTGCAAAACACTGTCAATGCCATATAATTTGATGTATTAAATGCAGTGCCCCGCCGGACTGTTTAAAGACTAGCTGTATGTACGTGCACTGTTTTGGCTAGGTACGGTCCTTAGATCATAGAAACAAGGGAGATATGTCATAAGCGCAAATTAAATCTTGACCTGGTGTCGCCACTTATAAAAAACTTTATTATAATTGGATACATTTGACGAAATTAAAACGCCGTAGCATCATTCTGATACTCGTAGTAGCACAAAATTTAGCTTTATGTTTATTTGGCAAGGTTTCTCGACCTGCTAAAAGGTCGTTTTTTTTTCCATCGTAGTTAGCTACTCAACATAAGGTAGCGCTTACTGGTTTACTTGGCTGCCATCCAGCGACGAGCATAATTTTAACAATTAGCGCTAGATGGCGTCGAGACGGTAGTCCTTAAGTCTAGCAACTTAAGGACTACGATTACAACGACATCAAGTAAACGTTTTTTCAAGCTGCGCGCGTCATTTGTCTGCTACTCAAGTAGGAATGTCACCATGCCTGTTTTAAAATATATCAAAAACCATGTAAAATATTGGTTGAAACATTAATAATATTCGATTGTCAGACATATTTATCATTTTTAATTTACCATTAGGTGATATGATTACATAATTTAAACATTTACATTAA